>JANPWX010000204.1:412226-701664 GCA_024734555.1 Trochalopteron elliotii
CTCCTTACTGTCAGAATTCTATAGTTAATAACCAAAACGGCTACATACCTCCATTCTACTGAAACCAATTTTTTCTAAAATTGACCTGCCATATTTATATGTTTATATACATGTACTTATACATCTATCTTCCTATCTATCTACACTGGTCAATCTGTGTCATTTCACTCTAATCCACCCCAAGGGATCTATTAACAAGAACCTCAGTCACCCTCACCTTCAGGGGTGGCTCAGAAGAGCACAGCATTTTAGAGTCCATTGAGGAAAACCTGTTTCAGTTCTAAGCAATTTACAGGCTAAAAAAGATGTACAACACCGAACATTGGCTGGAAATGTTGAGAGTGTGGTAGAAAGGTAAGACAAAACCCAGTAAATTTCACCCTGCCTTTTCTGTAAAGTCAGTAAAACATATTCTTCTTGGGTTAAATTACACTGGTGAAATGATAGTGTTTCATTAAAGATTAGCTTCAAAAAGACTTTTCACATATAAACAAAAGACTATTTTCTTTCAGAAACCTTTTGCAAACTGCAGAAGCATGGTATCTTCTACCATCCCAAGATTTTAACTGATACCATGTAAATCTTTTCAGTTCAGTTTTCTCTCTCACATTGCTCTTTTTTGTCTTATAACAGCCAGTGATCAAAGGAAACCCAGTGTGGACACAGGCAAAGATTGATGACACAAATGTTAATGATGGAAAAAGAAACAAGAGCAGGACTGAGCCAAATGTTGCAACACTTTTCCAACTTACCGTTAGGAATGGCTGACAGCTTTCCCAAGGTTTCATTCAAACCTCTCAAGAGAATGGAATTCTTCTCATCAGCATCTTTAAGCCTGTTCTGTGTGCTGTCCAGATTATCACCCTCTTCTATAAAAAGAGGCATATGATACAGATGCTTTAACTCTTTTATTTTCACTATCCTTTCTTTGCACATAATTTAAAATGCATAATAACAAGCAAGCCATTATTCATTAAGATATCAAATTGTGTAAATAAGGAAGTCCAACAGAACTTGTGGGATCCACTGATCATCTTCTCCAGTTTCTTTAAGTTCCCTTCTTCCATAGTATCTAAATGCTTGAGTTCCCTGTACTGTTGTATATATTTACCATGGGTTTTTCAAAGGTGTGCAGAGGAAAGAACTTGTTATGATGTTATGGTTTAGGCAAATTCACATCATGATCACTGTAAGATTCAACAACTGTGATGTTAGTCATAGTTTTGATTCCTAGATTAAGCTACTGCCTTTCTTCTCTAGGGTGGTTGCCTGAGCTGGAAGAGTTGAATGTGGTGTGAAAGAAACAAGACCCATTAGGCCAGCTTGCTGCTGCAATTAGTGGCCAGAGCCTGGTTCTCTTGGATTTTCTCAAAGATGCTGACATAACATCCAAGGAAAATATAAGACCACTAATCTTCAATATGAGATGAATACACTAATGACAGTTTATTATGAAATAAATATTCTAAATTATTTGGGAAAACACCCACCCAGTAAAAAACATTCATAGTTAGGAATTGGTGCAAATAAAAGGACCACTACAAATCAAAGGAACAGGTGTCATATTTTGTACATCACAGCTGAAATTAATGCCCTCATTTACAGGTAAGTTCCTGTTTTTCAGCATTTTTTACTTTGAATAAAAATTATGCAGAACCTTTTGAACTGTATCCAGCAGAGCAATGCAACAATCTCAAAACTGAGATTCCAGCTAAGCTTTATTAAAACTGACATTATCCCAAAATTCGGAAGTAAAGTTTGCCTCAAAAGATGTAGTTAGTGCTTAAACTACTACTGTAGTGGGCATTTTTCATTATTTTTCTGCATCAATATGAAGCTCTTTGGAACAGCCAGATGGTAATTTTTTACCTTAAAGGCAAATCCTACTGGGAAACTAATTTAATATCACTGAGCTTGATAGCCAGAAGAGAAGAATAATTTGTAGAAAAGGAGTTTGGGATGACAAGCTATGACTGTGACCTTCAGGTTTGTGACAGGTTATTGAAAATAAACACCTATGTGGTTCACATTCCACGAATTCTAAAAAAGTATGGTTTCTTAAAATTAGATGTGCAAGAAGCAATTTGTAAAGAAAAAAATCAAACAAAATTTATATTGCCTACAAGAAATTATTAATTAAATTTTCCAAGCCTATAGCAAGGCTGAAACAGCACATAGAATTTAAATGAGAGCTATACTTTCATTGTTAGACCTTTTGAAACGTCATTAAGGAAGAAATCTGTTTGCTTTATTTAAATTAGAGCAACACACAGGACTGCAGGATGCCCAGAGATAAGCCTTCACTCCTGCAAGATGTTCTGCAGAAGAACAGGACATTTATGTGAACACAGGACATTTGTGAGAGGCATAGTTAACACTAGAATAAAGTTTAGAAGAATTGCATATATTATATGATCACTCTTCTCCTTAAAAACAGCTTCATTTTTCAATGACAGGTTATGTCCCCACTGCTGAAGGAGGCTACTGGTGATGGGATATTGTTAAACCAGGAAGAACTCAAGAGATTCTGGTCTTGTGTGCCCTGAGATTTTATCTGAGTTATTTTCCTGTTAAGTAAAAATACAAAAAAAACTTCTTTAATTTCCAGCATTTAATTCTGAAATTTTTAGGAAATTATCAGGTTTGCCTGATAATTTCTTGGTGTTTCTAGTGGAATGCTAGTGTTTATAAAGTGTGCCAATATGTCTGAGAAGTTTGACTCATTTATGGTGTTGGTGTTTTAGCTTTGTAACATACTTTGAAATTACGTCTTTTTCTCCTTTCTACTCTGCTTATCCAGAATGCTAATTATCCCCCAGTTATATTTCTGAAGAATCATGTTTCCAGACTTCTGTTTTCAGCTTTGTAACCATTGCAACAAACTGGTTTTTATGGAATTTAACAAGGGAAGTTTTCCTAAAATTCTGAAATTGAATATAGAGACTCTACCTGTTTAATATTTTTTTTAAATTCCTCAAATATGGTTTTACTCTGGGTGGGGTTTTTTTAGTTACAATAATAAAGCCATAAATAAGTGATCCTAGGGAGGGTCTTACACAATGAGAAGTGAGGAGATACTATGTCCCATGCCAGCTTTTCAAGGAAATTGTTCATTTTTCACAGAGATATTGAGTTTTATTTTGAAGTAACTTCTTATCTTGTAATCCAGATGGCATCTTCACTAAGCACTGGACTAATCTGTTGCATGAATCACAAACTGAACTGACTTTATGTCAGCTTTTCCACATCCTTTAATTATTACCATTTATGAAAGAAGCCATGGCAACGATTTGAAGGCCCAAGATCCTCCAGTTAGGCACTAAAGTTAGTCAAAATACAGGCTGCTACAGTCTAAGTTTTTGCAAACAACTGTTGTGGTGCATGATTGAGGTTTTCAAAATTTGTATCTGTATTTTGTTTACTTGTCTGTATTTGGTTTGTTCCTTCCCAAGCCCCTTCCACCCCTGTACCCAAAAAATCACCTGGTATCACCCTGTCCTGGACCCCACTCCTTCCCTTCCCCTTGGCCCAGAGTGTGCTCCGCCCAGGTGCGACCTGGTAAAAGAGCCACAGGGGCCCAAAGCCGGTGTTCTGGCGAGTGCACTCCTGGCGCATGGAGCTGCACTGAATAAACATCTTCCCACCCAAGCCCGAGCCCGCTCCGTTCTTCCAGCCTTAACCACGCTCAGCCAGCAGGATTGAGGGACTCACAAACTGTTTTGGTTGGTCTGGGAACTGCTTTAGCTGGTAAGCAGCCCCCACGAGAGAAACCAACCCACAAACAACAGAGCCTATCTGACTTGGAAGAGGTTAGTAGGTCTGCACTGACAGATTGCAGGCACTGTCAACCCTCATTAAGTGTAGGTTGACTAGTATCATGAGAAATTTATCTCAATACTGTTTTCACTTGATTAGCTCTGCACAGAGATGGCACAAGATGCCAATAAATGCACTGTCTGTTGTTCAAATCAGCAAAACTAGTCACGCATTGCTGAAACTAAACCCTAAAAAGTAAGCAGGAACCTAAAGGACTTTGCATGTATCAGCCTTTGCATTTGCTGTCTTGGTTAACATGAACAAAGATTTTCAATTTCTGTTTATATTAAACAGAGCATTACAGGATAAAGCATCATCCCTTATTCCTCAGCATGAATGAAGTGGAGTCAAACGAAAACAAACAATGCTGTGTGCATATATTTCATCTTAAGACGAACTCAGGAATTTAATTGCTTACTGTTTATATAGAGTGATTCACGAGAGACACATGGTTTTACAGCTCTCCGCAGATCACATAAACAGGTGACACTGGTTTATTGCTGACGATGTGCCACTATCATGGGGGAACATACATATAGAGGAACGTAGTGGAAACAGGCATCTTCTGACAGTATGGATAAATGGCAGCTTTTCCACATGAAACTCTCCAAGAAAACATCAATAAGGCTATGCTACCAAATGCATGTATCCTAAAACCAGACTAAAGTTGGAAATCTACCATGGAGCAACAAATGCATCTGTTTTTATTGACTGGAGACTGCAGAAATGAGCTGGCTGTTAAACACATCCCTTTCTGTTATCTTTGTGTTACTTCTTACAAATAGCATTCGAATAGCACAGTCTCCTCCTATAAAGAGGAACATGGGTCACAAGCTGAATCCTTTTTTCTTAAACCAAGCAAGACTTAGAAACTGGCATTAGGAACAAACAGGAGAAAGAGATGTAACTAGAGAAATGCAGCTAATTAAGTTTAACTTTTTAAAAAGAGTACCTTCAGCACTGACTGCCAGAATCTGATGAACGCAATATGCCAGGTCAGCAGAAATACAACACAGGGGAGAATACACAAACAAGGGATCTATCAGCTGGATATGTTGCCTATCAGTTGAAAAATGTTTTAGCTAAAAATATTCATGTGTTGTCAGACAAGACACATTCCCCCTCAAGTTGTCAATTCTTAAGCAAAAGAAATTACATTAACAGAATTTCAGTAGCCACCTGACAGCAGTCTCCAGCTGAAGAGGAGTTTATGCATCTTATTTTCACTTTTCATTGATCAGCAGCATTTACTCACTGGTAGCCCAAATTTCAAATTTTTAGCCACAGTACTACATATAGATTTTGCTTCTCCCACCAGGGTTATTCTTTCTAACTCCTAACCCCACAGAGAGACAAATTACTATATCTCCATTTTAATAGCTTCTGTCAGAAGCTTTGCTTTGTAAGGACTGTTTCAGCAGTCTTTAGTGGTAATATAAAACATTTTCATGATTAACAGCCATTTTATAACTCAGGTAATTGGCCACAAATCAGGGGAATGTCACAATGTAGGAAGAAAACACTCCTATCTCTATCACGGCCCAGGCTGCATTTTTGCAGTGTATATTAGTTGAGTGGCTTATGGGTCTTCATTACTTTAACTAATGTACTTCCTGTAGTGCAGACAGAGAAATTTTAAGCTAGTGATTAGTTCTGTCTACCAGATCTTTATAAAGTGCCCATTAGCTATCCTACTGAAAGGGTGGCTTTATACGGATTCTAAGAAAATATCTTTCTATTAGTTTGACACTGAACTCTCAATTTCTCTCTTGGGAAAATCAAGACATCCAGAAGGGATTATGTTCATAATACTAATAACATATGTTCTATGTTATTCACAATACTAATAATATCACCACTTTGGCGCAAAAGCAGAGTGGGGAATAGAAGTCTGTCATTGCATTTTCTTCTTATGCATTTTCTTCTTACGTATCTGCATTCTGTTAACTGGTCTCCATGGGTCTAGCTGTGAAGCATGGACATGTTTTATTAGATGTAAAAAGGCATACCGTTCAAGTTCAGAATGTTTGTCTTTGTGAAGCACTTTAAAATGTATCAGAGAGCATAAAAGAATGCTCCATCTCATTACCCTTCAGTTTGGGGCAAAAACATAGACAAAGATCTAATATATGCATTTTAAGCATTGCTGCTTGCTTGCATTAAGTTTGCTTTACGAATCTCTAGGCTGTTTGGACATTTTCTTCTGAATTATGAAACTGATATCAACCATAATTTTCACTGGTACAATGGGAAAATAACCCTTTTTAAAATTCTCTGCAGTAATGGTTGTAATATATCTCGCCTCATGGTTAAATTGAACAGTCGTGTGGACACACGGAATTCACAACCACTCTCAGAGAGATCCCATTTTAATTTGTCCTTGAAAACAGGGCACTGTGCTTTACTCCCCTATACCTGCCTGAGGGGCACAGAGAGCTCTGAGGTGCCAGACTCTGCTCACTGGAGCGCTGTGGCAGGGGAGAGGTGGCACAGCCGTTTTAGCGTTTCTTATACACCAGCCATGGCAAACTACAGCAGTTTGCATTCCAGAAAGCATCACTATTTTTTTCCACTTTAGCCGTGCTACTGAAATTGCACACTGGCCTCTTCCCATAGTCTTATGATTTTCTATAATGTATTTCCTGAAATATGTTCCTCCAGCCCATAATCTGTACTGAATCTGGAAGTAGAGAGTTGCAATAAAGAAGACCGTAAACATACATCCAAGATTTACTAGTAACTCAGACACATTTCTTTCCCTCAGTTCAGCTACAAGAAAATAATGATGTTTTTCACTTTCAAACAGTGCATGACAATGAAATGCAATTAATGACCTTATGAAACATTATGCATTATGACCGTATTAAACATTATGTTTACTTGTTAACTAGTTCTGCAGTTGGAAATCCTAGAGCTGCCAATATTAAGTTCAAGTGTAGTAGCAGCCAAGAGGTGACTAAGCTGTATGGATCACCTCCTTTATGCTGTATACTCTTCTTAATGCATCTCCCAGGAGGCCAAAGAGAATTTTGTATGCAAAAACATGGAAGATAGGGCTCTATTATGAAAATCTGCCTTGATTCTAATAAGAAGCAAGTTTCTTATTGGTTTCTTAGTTTAACTAAGCTTGTAGGATGGAGAAGATTCATGCATCATCTCTGTGACAAGTTTAAAACTCAGCCTTGAATATTTACTGTGTGCGATTTTTCTTGCCCTTACTCTTGCCCTTATTGTAGTTGGCAAGAGAAGACCTGAGTTCCCTCCTCCTCAGCCTTCTTGTCCAGGAAATGGACAGAGGGGACAGGAATTCCTGTATAATGCCTGGACACAAAACAGGAGAATCTTCTTCATTGATAGACTGTCCAATTTCAAATCAGGTAATGAACTCTCCTTTTTTTCCTATATGGTTTCTTCAGGCCAGAAGCATAGCAGTCTCACAACATTTTTTTTCCTCTATTTAGTGAGTTTGATGCCATATACTGCACATACCTTTAATATCACTTTCTAACATCTTGGCTTTGTTAAGGACCCTGAAGCTTTTCTGAAGAGAGCTCTTGGCGCCATCCTTCAGAGATCCCTCAGGACCAGATGTCTGTAGACAAACATACAAAGAAAGGGTCAAACATACAGGAAAGTCTGAGGTCATAAAAGACTTGTGATCATGATCTAAGTGAACAGTCATCTAAATGTTTCGTGGGCTCTGAATTACATCCCACTGCCATAATATTAGTCTAAGATAACAAAACCAAAAAAAATTCTAATTTTTTAAATGGAATTTCAAATCCCCTTTGGAATATCATAGGTTACTTCAATAAAGAGAGACAATGCTTACAGTATTAAAGGAAAGGATTTGACTCTAAGAGCAAAACTGTCCAAAACCAACAAACAAAACATATTCCAACTTAAATATGTGTTTTTCCTTCCAGCTATGGACAGAACACCACGCAATACAGTATTTCTCTCTAACTGCAGCTACATAAACTTTGGAGGCCAGACTCTGATAATGAGAACTGAGATTCTTTTGTGGTTAAATTAAAGAATTATAATTGCTAGGTGAGTAAAGAAATAAGAAATAGAGTTTTAAAAGAAGGGACAACTGCAGTTAATCTGAAAATTCTTTTATTAAAAATAAAATTCTTTTATTACTTAGTATCCATCCTTCATCATATCGGGCTACTTAAAGATCTTTCTCCTGAAAAACATCCATCTCTACCTTCAGTGCAGAGACTGATCAATAGATGGAATGATTTTTCTAAATTAGATTAGTGTTTTCAGTCAGTAGGAAATGCTCCAGGTTCTGAACCACTTACTGTTCAGTTTGTAAGACTGAACTCAGGTCACACATCATACTGAATACATTTCTTTGAGAACAATCCTGACAGCCAGATAACATTCTATATTAGTCATGGGTCATAGCCTTGTAACTGGTATGTAATTAAGAAGCAGCTACTTTTCATTTTCCAGGGCAGATACATATACTCAAAAATTAACTGTGTGTCAATTAAATGACACAATTATTATTGCTATTCATTATTTTTATAATAAGCAAGCCCAGAAGTGACATTTCACATATTGCTGAAGCTCTGATGTTTTCAACGACACTGTAAAAAATATAGTGAACTTGCTGTTTCTCTTTCTTCTAATAATCTTAGAGAATGCTTTGAATACTTTCAAAATTCAGAACCAAGCTTTTTGTTATGGGATATCTCATGGTATATATGTTGCCATGTTACACAGATATAGCTATTAAAGATTCCTTGTATTTAGATGGTATGTAAATGTAAGCTTTTATGTGATTTTAAGAATTAAGGCACACATCACTGCCATTTTCCAAGCTCACCTAAAATATTAAGCTGCGTACACAGTCCTATCAACAACAAAAACATATACATTCAAAAGATGAAAAAAATTAGTTTCTCATAGATTTTCTGTACCACATAATAACAAACAGTGTTGGTAACAGAAAAATATTTTAAAAAACCATGAAAAAAATCAAAAAAATACCCAGTGAAGCAAAAGACTGCTCCTGAAGGAAGAACGTTTGGCCAGATTTTGTGACAGATGTACTTGTCAAATCAGATAATACTTTTAAATTTCTTCTCCCCCTAGAAACAGAACCCAGGGCATGATCACCCTGTGACCACAGACTTCAAAAATAAGGATTGTTGTTGTTGCTGTTGTTATTATTATTATTATTATTAGTTATTATTATTCTATGACAAGGCATGGTTGACTGGTTGTTGAAGTAGTTTATAGTCAATAAAATGAAGCTGGAAGGCCAGATTTACAATGCAAAACCAAGAAGTTCATCAAATCAGTGACAGTAAATGGGGCATGTGCTGACAATTAGTCAGAAACAGATTTCAGCATAAAGTTAATACTAGAAAAGCCCTTTCAGAGAGAAATAAACTTGCACTTATTAAAAACTTTATTTTCTATTTTTTAAAACAATTTTGAAAATGAGGATGAATTAAGACATGATAGAAAATGTACTTTTTTTACTAGTTTTTCTTGTGGTTCATGAGATGTCAAGTTATGAAGCAGTCGGTAATTAAAACCCGAACATTTTATGAGTTTGTGTAAGGTGAGTTTGTATGCTTGTGGCAAGCCTGGGTCATGGTGAACCACTTCATAATTTAGTAGGATTTACAGCCAACAGACTCTGACATTATTTTCTAAATTAGGACAAATATCGTTTAAAAAATGAGAATAAAAATGAAAAACAACAAAAAAAAAAGGGGGCAAAAAGACTGTGATTCAAAATAAATTTGAAAATTGCAGGGTCTCTGAAATTTAATTTGTTCTGTCTCTTCCAAAATGTCCATAATCTGCAGGTAGTACCTTCCTCTCTCCTTGTGCCTCTCTTCATCACCCCTACCCTCCCCATGCAAACCCTGTGCAGTTTCAATCTCTTCTGGCTTCATCTTCTGGCAGAAGTTGGACCACGTTATGTACCCAAGCCGTGCTGTCTCAATCATGGTTTAGAGGCATAAATGCACTGGAGCAGTGTTGAGGATCACATGAACTTACACAGGTACAAGGTTTTATAGATCTCATTGCTAATTCAAATCAGTTAAAAATTGTTCTGCCTTGTTCTTGAATTATTTTCTTTTCACAAACACTTACATTGTGAAGTTTTCTCCTACACAAGATCTAGGGTTACTCTCATTTCTACCAGTCCTGAAGATGGATACCAAGAATAATTTGCACCTCAGGGCATCCTCACAAGGCTGTCTAGGCAGCTTTATGTAAGGAAATCTAGACACTCAATAGAACTCCTGGGGAACCACCTACAAAGAAACGCAAAATCAAAGAAGAAAGCAGGACCCTAAACACTCAGTGTGTCCTCTGTGCTTCCTAGACTTGCCAGCCTGAGAGTCCTCTCTAAAAAGCCTAAGAATAATCCACTTTTTTAATATATAGTGTAAAACTATGATTCTGATCTATCAGATACAAGCAGAATATGTTAACCTGACTCCTATCAGTTACTGCCTAAGTAATGGAATGCTGAAACTGCCTGGATGGTAAAGATTTCTCATTTCTGATTAATCAAAGGGGAGAGCAAATCCATCATAAAAAGCTCAGGAGAAAATTTTCTGTCATATTTTTAATACATTTTTTCCCAATCATTTATCAAGCTTCCTGTAATCACGATGGATTTTGAGCATCTTTTCATTCATGCTTTTAGCAACATTAGATTAACTTGAAAACGAAGTAATTTTCCCATTACAAACCAAAAACCAAAAAACCCCTGAGATATCACTATGGTTCTTGTAAATAATTTGATCCAGTGATGTATAGGATAGAACCTAAATCCAAAACCTGTCCCTACCATCTGGTTCATACACCAGCTCATTGCTGTTGGGAAACCTTCAACCCCCTGCCCCAACATTATTCCTGGTGAATGGGAAAGGTGAGGATCAGGGATGCATAGTGAGCTACAGCACTTTTCTCAATTATCTGCTCGCAGGTGGAGCTTGGAATCTTTTACAGAAGACAGGCATCCACAACAGCTCTTATACAGAAGAGAACATGGCTCCATCCTTCAAAAGGAGGGGAAAGACTTGATCTCCATCTTTTACACTGGGTCCCCAGAGCAATTTTCTCAAAAAGCAGGGAACACAGTTTGTAGGGAGTTTACACTGCCTTCTAGGAGCAAATTCACCAATGCTGCCTTCTAGGGGACTTTTTGAACCATTGTGCTCCAGACAGCCCTGATTGAGGGTACATTCCTGGTCTTGTGCTGAAGCTCAGCTAAAAGCTCCTTGGGACCTCCAGAAAGTGGGACCCTGATTTACCTGGTTACCAGCTAAACTCTTCCCTCAGGATGAGCAAGCATTCAATTGTCTTTAAATAAAACCAAGAAAATAGAATAAAGAAGTGGTGACTGTAGTTCAAAACTGATATATTTTAAAAATCTGGCCCAAACCCCTCAAACTATAATTTAAAAAATAACAGCTAAATATATTGCTCTGCAGCAACTTGATGGTAAACCACCGATGACCTCTATATCAAGTCAATTACATTTAAAAGGCATCAGCTGCCTGAATTTTCTTCCTCATCAACTAGATCCCCATTTCACATATACTACTCATAAAAAAACCAAGTTCCTTCTAATGAATACATTCAAACATCACCTTAACATTTTCATCTCTTTCTTTACTACTCACTTGCTTCTATTTACATCATATTGTCCATCTTGAACTCCATCACTTAAATTATCAATCCCCTTTCTCTCTATGCTATAATCATCTAGTGATAGATACACTATGGTCACCATCCTGTAATTGCTAGCTTTGTTTCTTTATTGCTCTATGTATCTTTATTTTTTTCTCTTTTCAATCCCTGAAACAGCTGCCTGTCTCACTCATTCCAAGTTGTCAAAGCAGAAAAAGACAGCATGTATTAAATCTTAATGAGAAGGAAAAATCAAAAATGGCCAGGCCCTTATTTACTTCTGGGGTGTAATTAGGCATTCTGGTGAAACACAGAACTACTTACAGAGAACTAGCACCTACTAATGTGTGAGGTGAATTTTTTTCATCAAGAGAGAAATACAGCAGTTAGTGTTATTTGAAAAAACACTGAAAATTTAAACAGCCTACAAATACTAGAATTTTTGTGCAGTGGCTAGTTCACTTTATCCCTCTGATGAATACAGACCTTTACAGCATATGATTTTGTTATTCTCATAATCCATTTGACTGAAGTAGCTCTCCCCAAGCTACCTTTATTCATGTACAAGTGCTGTAGCTACAAGTTGTTTCTGCTCATCTACATGTTTCTATATCAAATATAAGTTCTGGAAATCTCCTACTATACTGTCACTGCTTCATGTTTCTGTATTCATGTGAAGTGCATGTCTGTTGGTCTCTGACCGACTCCCACAAATTAACTCCTTTGATATTTGACATAAAAGATAATTTTGGCTATGCTCAGAATGTTTTAAGTTCACAGTATATCCATCAGGGAGCTGAGATCCTCATTGCGACTCAGGCTGGAGGACTGACTTTACCTTACAATCCTATTTTTAAAAGTTCTCTTCATTTTCTCTGGAAATTGGCATGTGCCACCTCATAGTGAGAATAAGATTTCTCTGCAAAAACTGGTAGAGTTCACAAAGTGAATAAAAATTTCCACTCCCCTCCTACAATTCTCCATTTCTAGAATTCTAGCTAGGTGCATGCAGTTCATCTGATGTGCAGAGAAGTGCCTCCAAGCATTTTCAGGGAACTAGGTTGAAAGTTAATCAAGGCACAGAGTTCTTTATATTTAATGAACGTATTGCCCACATCTAAACTAGCACTATTGAATATCAAATGGCCAACACACCTGACTCAAAGCTGTTGGCTTGAACCATAGACAGAGACCAAAAGGTGGAAGACAGAAGGAGGAAGAGGGATAGTAAATAAAATGGGGAAGAAAAGTAAGGATCAGGAGCTAGGAACAGTTAGGGATTCTCTGAAGGTACATGTAGCTCTGATAGAGGCATAACTTTCTGATCACAAAACAAGAATGTTTGATGGCAAAGGTCTTCACATAAAGTTTTAAGGTGGTGAAACACGAATCTGAGATCAGGTGTAGCCCGTTCCACAAAAAATCTAAACCTTCTCAATTTACTCATTTTCCTTACCGCTTGCATAGCTTCATTTGCAAGAGCCTTGGCTTCCTTGGCAACTCTTTCAGCTTCGTCTGTGTTATCCTTGATGTTAGTATAAGCATTGAAAGCACGTGTGGCATTGAAAGAGAGGTTTTTGGCTTCAGTAAGGATTCTGTTGGGATGGGGAAAGTAAACACACCATTAAACCTGCTGTCAGAGCTCAACAGAACAGAGTATCCTACATTTTCAAACCAAACAGCCTGTATTTCTAAGGCTATTTCTAAGGTGTTTAGAGAGCAATGCTACATTTGAGATTTCAGGAGATCTGGCATAATGTGTTTAATGGAATTCACATTTTAACCATGCAGAAAGACAAAGAACAATGTTTGCTAAAAGAGGAAGTTTTGTGATATAAAAATAGATTAGACACTGAGAAAAGATAGCACTGTGCTTAATGTTCTAATACAAGTAACATATTCATCATGGGATTTTAGGTTATGTGCTGAGCCAGGCAGCTTGAGGAAACTTGCATTGTATGAGCACGAAGGATCATCACAGATATGTTTTAAAGTAGAATCTCTGAAAAATTAATTTCTTGGTCTGGCTGCTAAACACAGAATTGCTAGTTTTGAAGGAGACCTCACAGTCTAAGCCAAATCCTAAATGTTAATTTTGCTGACCAAAATGAAAAACATAGGCAGTAATGCTTCATATTGATGTGATGTTCCATTTACATGAAATACTCCATTCTGATAGCTATAAATAGATTAAACACCATTAGTATTTGCTGATGCAGGGACAGACTTCAGCTAACCTCATTCCTAAGGGAATTTCTAGTTAGCAGGCTGGGGAAATAACTTTTCTTCCACTCCCTTGGTATGATATATTCAAATATTTTCTACAAAGAATTGCTGCACCTACAGAATGAACTTGAAGACAACTATCTCAGTAGTCATTATGACCAATGCCTATGTTGATTTTACTGAATAAAGCGTATGGGCTAAAATCCCCACTTGAACTGGGTAAGAACGGAACTTGAATTTTTGCCTCTCTGGGAAATTCTCTAGCCTTGCAGGTGTATGGTAATATAAGAGAGACAGGGATTACTCCTTTTGGAGCTGTTCCAGCTTGTATAAAATAGTCATATAAAATATGAGGCAGTGTGTGTGGAAGAAAGGAAAATTCATCCTGGTAATTTATCTGTTCTCTGGAGAACTGCGACAGCTGGGCTCTCATCCTCGCATCAATTACTTACTGATTTCTACAAAATGCCACAGAAAAGACAAAGTGGACAGAAAGTGTAGTCCCAGGATTCAACATGTAGTTAGTAGAGGGAGAGAGATTCCTTTTAGGTTACTGTAGAAACTGCATGACTGAGCTGCCTCTGCATCACTCTTGGAAAAGCATATCTCTTTCCTCAACTACAGCTGGAGCTCACCAGGCTACTCTAAATTTCTGTGATGCTTGTGGAGCCCAGAATATCTACCTAGCAAGTAGCTCAAGAACTGCTTAGAAACATGGTTTAAATCCTTTCTGGTTAGGAAAAACCTAAACTGAATTTGCCAAATACCAATGGTGTTTACTCACAAGCAGGTAATTAACCATAAGGGAGACGCCTATACTAAGCCTATACTAAGCCTAATGCTTCCTTGCACACAGCAGAAATAACTATTTCTTCTAGGTGAAGTTCATGGATAGTTCCATGTTCTAACACTCAAGAGAACATCCTCATTGTCAATCAATATATTATTTGAATCCTTAGAGGGCAACTGGAGAGACAGGGCTCTCCCTCTACTTCTCCTGTAAGAAGAAACAATAATCTACACCAAATTTAGTATTGTCTGAAAGACACTCAAGTGCCAGTTGTAAAAATAGATACACTTTTTAATTCCTCAAGCTGATAGAGAGTGTATATGCCTGTAGAGTATAAATATTTATTGTCAGTGCATGAAGTAAACAGCTTTATCCTGATTATGCAGCACCACAGTATTTCTTTGTCCTTTGAAGTTATATATCTATCTGACCACATCAGAAATTTTAACTTTGAACTATCTGCTTTTAGACATAATTTTTAATGTCCTTGATTCTGTGGAGTTTATTATCTTTTGTGAGAAACAGAGGTTGATATCTGGATCAGACATAGGTACACATGGTACTGTTATAACATTTTAAACACTACCCTAAGCTCCTTAAGGCCAAGCTGTCACCCACATTAAGACAGAAGCATATACAACCATCCAAAAAAAGGTCACTTTTGAATAGTTAAAAAGTTCTATCTCAAAATATGTCTTACCAACATTCAATTAGGAGGCACAATCTTTTTTTTTGTCTATTTTTTTTGTCTTTCTTAGTTCCGTCATGACAGCCCCCCATGTATTCGGATATTTATACATGGTTGGGTGTGACACTAAAGTCACTCATTTCTAGTGACACTAAAGTCACTCATTTTCAAATTCATTTTTACCCAGGAAACCATAGCTATCATTACTTTATGCACATCTCAAAACATGTATTAGACTGGGTATCTAGAGAAGTGTAACTACACTGTAAATGAAGCCACTAATTTTGCAAGTATCAGAGCTAATTTCCTGTCTTTTCCTCAAAATTACAGATGCTGGTAAGAAAAAACTGTGTTAAGCATCCGCTCACAAGTCTTTGGGATATTCAAGTCTTCAGGTAGATCTAAAAGATATAAGCAGCAAAAAAGTAGCATACCATTGATGGTATTATTAAAATTAATAATAATTATTAATAGTCTTATTTTCATGCAGTACTTTTATAAAATAATGCAGCTCTGAAACTATGCTGGGGGCAGGTCCAACAGGCAGAATATCCATGGTCTATTTCTGAGTATTACTATTACAAATTACACTTAGTATTTATGGCTTGCTTTCTTAAGTGCATAGAATGCAATAAAACAAAAGACACCCCTCTACTTTCCCCCCAAAATCAAAAAAAAAAAAAAAAAATCAAACCCTTGTTTTATATGAGTTATATAGTATCATTCTTCTGAAAGAGCTGAGTGATCATTTAAATGAAGGGCATTGCAACTCTCATATTAGGAATGTGATAGAGGCAAACAGAAACTGAAGTTTCTCTTCTTGGATTTAAGGACACCTACTTTTTTGGGACAGTGTTTTGAAGCTGGTAGAGGAAATACTGTCCATCACTAAGGGGGACTTCTAACAGTAAAAAATTTAGCGTCACAATAATAGTCTCCTACCAAAATGGTCATCTTAAAAAGGAAAATACTACTTGTTTTTAACAAATGTGCATGAAAATGTGTACTGAGCTCTTTAAGAAGAATTTCTATTTTTTTCACAATATAGCAGTAAGCATATGATAAGTTAAACCGTGTTATCAGTGCATCTGAGGGCACTGTTTGCTGTCCATGCAGCCTATAAAAATCACAAGATGTAGGAAATGGTTTACAAGAGATACGTAAATTGACTAACTCAATAGTTGTATATTTGCACACATCACTGGTTATTTGTACACCCTCAGTGACAGATGTCAAAGAAGAAGAATGGCCTTCAAGTTCTGTGAAGCAATTCTGCAAACCTGTTTCACGATTTTAGCATTACCAGTGAATGTCTGCCTTACCCATCCAGCACTGCGGATGATTCATTCAGCTGGCCCGCATGGTTCTCAGCTTGCAACACCTTTTCTGGAAGCATCCTGTCACGAATTTCTTGTGATAAGTCATCTATTTTATCTTTCAGCTGATCAGACATTGGCTGTATTTTATCTGCAACACCTTCTACATACTGAAAATGGCAAAAGAAAAGCCTTTAAATTTCTGAATGCAAGCATTCTATAGCCTTATCTATATACAAGGGTGTTTCCTCTTTCCTTCTCAACTTACCCATGCATTAAAACTTCAGGGAACTAGTATAGAAAGAGTAACAGGAATGGCTGAACTGGAAAGCAGAGAGGAGATAAATAATATTCCAAGAGCTACTTGTCTCTCTTGAGCTTAGTAGAAGCTTTTCTTTTACAATTAAGGAACTGTACAGTTCAAAAGCATATAAACTCTAATTTGGATTTGTTTCCTAAATGTAGCTGCATGCAAAGCTATATTAAATTGTTGCTGTGCCCCACAGTAATAATTAATAAGTGGCAGAAGTTTCATGTTTCAGGACCCTATGAGTGGCTAAAATGTCTTTTTGCTTATTAAAGCTTCTGAGTAAGAATTACGCTTTTTGAAGAATTGCCATTCCTGTCCCAAAAAGCTGTCTTACTGTGTCTCCTTCTCCCTTTCTCCAAAGAGCATTTTTCCATTTGTTATGGCAAGCTGCAATGCATGCTGCCAATATATTCAGAACCAAAGATACTTCAAGATACCTTTTTTTTTTTTTTTTTTTTTTTGTAGCTAAGGCACTGATCTCAAACTGTTGATAAAACTTTTAAGGCAGAATTTTCAAAAATTTTATGCAAAATGAGAGTTCAATCCTCTCCCTGATCTGTCTAGACTTAAAATTGTGGCCACAGGCAACAAATTATTTCTGAAGTTTCCTTCCTACACAGAGATTTTGTGAAGATAAATCTATATCTAGATTTCAGAGTTGCAGTGAGACTCTGAATGGGTCTGCTGCATCTGTAGTTCTCAAGATGACATCAGTACCATAATCAGAATACCATATTTATAAATGGGAGAGACCCTAAAACATTATGAGATAGCTCACATGTAATCCAACAAATCACTTACTCCAAGTTATTAATTTTTATACACCAGACTAGCTTTTCTGCCATACAGAAATAGAAAAAAGAATTATCCCAACTAAAATATTTCAATATTGATAAATACAGTGAAAGATTAGATGTTACTTTAATTATCTATTTTGCTTCCATAATGATGTTTTGTTGCACTAATTCTCAGGTAAGGATGATGAAATGCTCACCTCTACAGCTATGCTGATGTCGTTTGCAAGTTTATTGGCTTCATTAAGGACATCATTCCCTTCCTGAAGGGTCTTTTCAACATCTTGTCTGCCATCTTCTACAGCTTGCTTCCTTTTCTATAGGATGAGTTCACACAAAGAAAAAGAGGAGTTGTTTACTAGGACTGTTCAAATGCAGCATCTCAGTATAAGACTTAATTTTGTCACCATGCCACAATGCCCCATCTGCAACTCTCTGAGTTCTCAGAGCTGAGACAGTGACAACAATAAAGCACATGTGAGGTATCTTTCTTTTGTCCTCCTATGCTCAGATGTGTTTTGTCCTCCCAACGTGGCAGGGTTTCTGTTGCTCTCTAACAGAGGTAATTGGCTGAAGTACTGCTGCAAAATGAATCAGAAAGTTATAAATCCTAACCATTACCCAGATGTGTAAGCTCCTAATTTTGTAAATCATCTCTGATTATTTTCTGAAGGAAAAATTTATAAAAATACTCTGTTACTTTCCTACCTCCATCCACAGGTACTTCACTAACTGCTGAATGTAAAATAAAAGGTTTGGAGTAACCTACGGATTCCTGTTTTTCCAACTAGTAAAACTACTGTATATTGCATGCTAAGGATGGGCTTCTGAATAAAGAATTGGCAATTTCCTGTGCAAGATCCATTGAGTATCACAGATTAGTTTGATAGGAGGCCATGGCAGCCATGTGGGCATGACTGCTGGAAAGGCAGTGATGCAGAGAATATTTTAAAAATTGAACTAGCAGGTAATTTCTCCAACCTTTATCCATCCACTTTTGGGAAGAAAATGCACAGAACAGAGATCACTTAAATTTGTCATATCACTGCATTTCTTTAATTCAATCAAGTGCAGAATTCTGTGCTGAGAACAGAGGTCTCAGAACTCTAACCTCATATTGTACTTGAGGTGAAAGCTCACCAAGATACAGAGTTGAAACATTTATCTTCATTAGGTTGACTCTGCTCTTTATGTCTGGGTTAAATGCTTGTTAATGTACAGTATAATATGCTCTTTAAGTCTCTGCAATTTAAATTAAATCACAAGCAGACCTGTCTTCTGTGAGTGAGATCATTTATAACAGCTACTAACTACTGAGGCTGGAGTTTGATTTATTACTCTGTAATATCCACATACCCCCTTCAGTCTTTTTCCCAGGGGTTGGAGAGGGAGATGAAAGTCTAAGTTTTCTAGAAGCAAATATATGACAGCAAAGATTTTAACAGAACTCCTATTTAAATATTAAGCACATGATTTGAATTTTACATGACTATTTATATTGGGATGATTTTAACTTCTCACAGAATAATAAATCCAGTGTACCCTCCACAAAACAGATGGTATTATTTCAATAAAGCAGGGGAGTAATTCTACTTTTAAAAGCCAGTGCACTACCTCATTCTGAGGAACATGTTTCCTTGAAATTACATCAGATATAGTTATATTTAAATCATACTTTTGTTTTGCTTATATTTTTGTTTCAATATTTAATCATGCAAAGGTTCAATCTTTAATCAGAATCCAAGTAATTGAGAATAAAACTTGTCAGTACTCACCTCCAGCATGGTCATATTTTTTTGGTTGACTGCAGATAAATGATCGGCCTCCCAAATTTTACCTTCAGCTTCTCTCAGCAGATCTCGAGCATCATCCACTTTGCTGTGGTAGTCTGCTAGCTTGTCCCGGACCTCATTTTTGAGATCCTCATTTTTCTCACTAGGCTCACCAAATAATTTCTTCACCTTGTCCAAAAGATCTTCTGCATTCCTGAAATACATTGCTTCCCATGAAGATACTGAGTTCATATATCCTACACCAAATAATCTGAATAGTCTAAATAATACTAAAATAGAAAAATTAAATTGCAAAGAAAATTAAATTAAATTAAGTCTCAAAGTAATTTTCAAGATGGCGCATGCTTAATAAAGTGAAAGGACAGCTATTTTTAAGGCCTTTCTTAAAAGAGGTTTTTAAATTCCACTAAAGTCCTACTTATGAAGCAGAATATATTCAAATATTCCATTGAAGACCATTTTTTTTTTCACCTTTTTTTGATTGATTTGGTTGATTTCCATTCTTGAGATCTGACTAGCAAAGTGAGGTTTTCTGAAACATTTCAACTTGTCTAAAAGATTTCCTTCACTCACATTGATGTGACATGTGACAAAAACTAGTTTCCTACCTTGAACTGAGGAGGATTTGTAGATATGCCCACTTTCAAGCTGTCTTGAAGCAAACAACTCCTTTAGACTAGACAGTCAAAAATCATAAATGGTTTCTGGTGAAATTAAAAAAACCCAAACCCTGATCCTTGGATTTATGACTTCCAGTGGTCAAAAAATTTTGCTTATCTAAAATACATTCTGGAATATTTTAAATGGATTTTGCTGACCCCATTTTAAAGGGACTGAAATACTCTCATCTGCCTGCCTCGAATCAGTTTCACACAAGGCAACACCACTGTGTTAATCCAATGATACAACAAGGGCAGGAAAAAAAAAAAAAGAGGCACTTCAGGCCCTTCCAAAATGATGCTTTAGAGATAAGAAAAATCCTAAGTAAACAGGAATATGTAGGATAGATAACAACTATGGAAGACATTTATCATGCTTCCACCTAGGACAGATTAAGTTTTTCTTCCTGTTTCATTATGCCAAAGTGTGGAAATCAAGAACTGTATTTTCTGAAAAAACACTGCAATTTGCCCTGCAATAAACATGTAAATAAATGCACACCAAAAAGATACAGGAAAGAAGGAAAATATAAGCTGATACTGGACACAATTTAGATGAAGAGTCTGAAGGGGAGCCAAGGGAAGTCAAATTGTTATCTTAGCTTTGGGATTTTCTGAGATGGATTGGAGTTTTTTCCCCAATCAATTCTGCCTCTGGTTTTGATGAAAAAATTATTCACATTTTGAATTCACAACTTCTGAGGACAAAATATTTAATCAAAAACTAAATCCCAATATTGACACCCTGTCACAGAAATGTAGAAAGGAATTCAGGATTTCTCTCATACCTCCTCCATTATTCTTCTATAAGAAGCTCCTGTCTTACACTTCTGGCAAATTTCGACACCCTTATGACTCTGCAGTACTGGAGGAATGGTACCAGCCCGATGGATTTCTCTTTTATTCCCTTGCCTCATAGCACAGTTCAACCTACTTATCCATCCAGTAGTCTACCCCAAAACTCTTCCTTGGAGCTCTAAAGATAGCACTTTCATATTGATTTGTTGTGTGTCTTCCCTCTGCTCTTTCTAATGAAGTATGAGGCAATCTGTTCCATGTAATCCCTTGCTTTAGAATTTCTGTGTGACTGGACTGCACCACGTTTCTTGAAACACTTTCTTGTACACTTAAGGTGTGCTACTTTCACTGGATACCATCTGAGAAAAAGAATAAAGCTATACAAAATGCTTGAAGTTTTAGAAGAAACAATCACAAATCTGGCCTAACACATGGAATGCTGGATGATCTGGATACTCAAAATGAATGCAAGAGAACAAACAAGATTAGAAACTGAGGACAAAATGATTAAAACCCATCAACTGCATATGAGAGTCTAAATATGTTAGAACTGCCCTATCAGGAGAAGAAATAAAGATTGTAACATCGTGAATAGCATGGATAAGGTGATTAACTGTCCAATGTCTCTCAAAAAACAAAAATGGAAATATCAGGAAGCAATGTCAGAATATAGGAGGCATATCCTCCAACATTGCATGGCTGAGTTTTGCAATTCATTCTCCCAGGCAAGTGGATGATAGAAATTCACAGAGGTTCAGAAGCCATCAGACAAATTCCTGGAAGAAAAAGTCACACAAAAGCAAAGCTACTCAGCATAATAAACAGAAAGAAAGAATTCTGGCTCACGGCATCCCTGGATAGCAACTCAGTGGCATCTGAAAAAACATGAAGAAATGTTATAAAATAGTGAAAGATTTACTTCATAAATATGAAAATCATGGCAGTTCAGAACCGCAATGGTGTATTTCTCTATATGCTCTTTTTACAGAGAAATTATTGACTTATATGTCATCTCACTACATTAAGGGAGTGAGAGCTTGGATTTGAAAAATGTGAAGAAAAATAAGGGAAAAAACTGCATATGTAAGAGAAGCTTTGCCATCTATGAAAGCAAGAAGACTTTACTTCATTTGTCTTCTTCATTTAAGTTTTGAGAATTCACTGAAAACATAGGAGAGAATCCACTGAATCTTGTCATTCTGTTCTTGGACAAAATTCTTTAAAACAGAATACAATCATTGACAAAAGACATCTCACCAAAATATAAGCATGATTGACTACTTCAAAGTGATCATGAGGCTTGCAAGAGCCTAGCTTTATTCAAAAGTAAATATTTCAAACGGGTCTGTAGAGAATACATACATGTGTGGAGCACAGTGATCCACACACGTGCACATGTATCTCCAGAGTTTTAGGAATGATTAATTTTTCTTCATTCTTCTTCCTTGCAGAGTGTATCCTATCCACTATCTTACTATCTTATTTAAACAGTTTTATACCATTTTTTTTTCAAGAGGCAGTTTCAGAAAACAACATCTCTAGGGTCCGTTCCTCCCCAGCCTGTAATGCTCAGTGATTAATTTTCCTTCTGTTGAATAGACTGCCAAAATTTCTTGGATCTCAATGAGTGCCTATAAGGAGGTAAATCTACCCTTAAGATAATCCAAAAACTTTAACTGAAATCAATGAATATATTAATGTATCTCTTAGTATAAAATGTATGCCTATATTGAGAAATTTAAACACTCACTTTGTACAGAAGGAGTGGAAGAAGAGAGAAGTTCTTTCCCTCAAAAAAACTCTACTGCATTTTCTACTCTAGCTATTGGGCTAGAGTAGGAAATTATTTCATCATAGTCTGACAGTTTCACATTGGCTGTAGCATTTGAGGACTAATAACACCTTGTTTGAAAGGCCAGTCCTAAATTTGCAGGCAGCACTTTCAAAGGTTTGGCTAAATTTTTCTCATCCCTACTTTTTCCTGGTTTATTTCTGTGTGTGAGTAGAGAAGGCACAGAAGAGGCTCAGTGGAATCAGATGAAAAAGCAATAAAACACTGCTCACAAATAAGTTTGCAATATATTCTTTCTCAAGAGACCAGAAAGTAAAGCTATCAGAGTTGTGGGAAGAAATACTGCACTAGCAGGATTTCCAGAAAATGATCTGGTTTATAAAGTCTAAGATAGGCAGTGCAAATCACATTCTAGACTGCTTGGAATTCTCAGCTGATTTTGTATTCCATTTACATCTCCTTACAGTATGCACGTACCTGATAATTGACATTTTCAGGCCTGCATAACTCTATCCCAGACAGTTTTCTGATCCATCACAACTTCAACGGACCATGTTGCTGCTCAGCTGGATTCCCTGCTAGTTGTTTGCACCAGTAAAGAGCTAAGCAAAGTCTAGCTCTAGAAATATGCCTGATCTTACTAACACAGATGGAACAAACTACCAGAACTTTAACTTCAAGCCAAGTATTTTTCTGAATTGTGTAAGTTTTCAGCATTTGGCATAATGCTTTATAAACAGCTGCCAATATAATTATATATATACATTTATTTAAAGATAATTAAATAACCAAACATCGGGCTTCTGAACTATGCCACAGAGATGGTTTATTCTGACCTACACTATTCTAAACATGGCAAAATACATTTTAATGTCTACACTGTTGAACAAACTTTTTGGATGGTTATTATTTTTATTAGACCAGCTAGTTTTCCAGGAAGAAACCCCAAGCTTCCAGATGAAATTTTTAGTACAAAAGCCATTCATCAGGTCTGAAGCAGAAGCTAAAAACAAACTGAGAAAAAATAGAATTCAATTAGAAATGTTGCTGGTACCTGTGGAGCAGGGAAGTGATTGCTTTCCACACATGTAAGCATTTCCAAAAATGCAAATGCTATATCAACAGATATTAAGTATGTGACTTTGTGTTCTTTCACATTTCTGTAAGCCTCAGCTAGAAAACTTGATTGGCAAACATGACAATCACATTTACTAGAGTCAGACACTGTCACCAGGAAGATGAAGACAGGGGTCTCTCTACTCACTTTAACTCATCTTGAGCGATTTTTTCTTGTGTACTGAGCTCTCTGTTCCTCATCTCTATGACCATTCCTTCAGCCTCACTCTGCAGTTCTGGAAGACTTTTCTCCAAAATCTTGTCTTGAGTTCTGAGTGTTTCATTCAGTTTTATAGCATCTTCATTTGCAGCTGCAGGGGACCAAAACATATTTATGTAAGCAGCTTATAATTAAAAACAACAGAGAAGTTGTCAACTCTATCAGCAAGTGGAACACAACTTGCACTGGTTATTTCTGCTGTGAAATATAAAGTATGGTTAATGCAATGATCAGTAACAAATGAGAAAGTAATATATGTTTCATCAAACCTTTTATTATAGTTCACTTTTCAACACAATAATTAAAGAAGTCTTTATATCCAGTATAAGAAACACATTACTCCCCTCCTCCCTCTGAAAGAAAGAATTTGCATTGAACCTCGAAAACAAGCAGAAGATGGTTTGTTATATTGCTTGTAGAATTAAGGAGCAGGCAGTATAAGCAATTAACATTAGGTTTTAATTACTTTTGGAGAACCTCATTTTTAGCATTCAGACTTAATAGTGCTAGGAAGAATAAACAACTGTGAAATTTTAGAAAATTAAGCAGAAGAGCAGTGAAAGACACCCACAGATGTCGAAACTCACTCATATTTAGACTAAGATACTCAGAATAGAAAAGAAAAATATGAAGGTTGGAATATATGAAGGTTTACTGTAAATGTGTTTGGAACAGCCGAATTGAACAAATAGAGCTGCACACATGGCATCATATTCAAGGATAGACTAAAATCTTTCTGCCCTAGCACACCACAAAACACTAAAATACCCACTTTCTGAAACAACTAGGTCTTTTATGGCAAGTTCCATCTTCAATTTTAAAAAGTACTACTGCCCTTCCACAGGTACAGAGATCCCAAGTAACTGATTTTTCTGAAATGGCACTGTTCCTGGTCACAGGGGTACTCATGAGCATTTAAAATTAAATTTTTAATTAAAGAAATTAAAATCAGTCTTTCAAACCTAAATAAACTACTATTTCATCCACACATCACATAGGTTTAGAGCAAATTATAAAGAAAATTCTAATATAATGATGTCTTTGATTAGCTGGTGAGAACAGAGAACTGAACTGAGAACTGAACTAAATTTGTATCTTTAATAATGAGTGGTTTTGTGTAGGGTAGTGAGGTCTGGAAAAAGACTACACTTTGCTAAAAATGGATCATGGATGATTTCTATATGTACTATATTATGTATCATTACTAAGGTACCTCAGGCCAGGAATAGGTCTATAATAATTTTTTTAAGATTCTCTTTAAAAAATAGTGAGTAACCTCCCTGAATGTTTACCTTAAAAGAGAAAATGAATATGTCAGCTAAGCTTTTCTTAGGTTCAGAAAAATTTATACCCAATTTTATCCTTCTCTTCTCCTAACCATGTTTTGTTTTGTGTCTTGATATAATGGAAATAGCAGAGTCCAGTGGTGGTAAAAGATTTGGGTGCACTGACATAGACAAAGGCTTGGAACTGCAAAGCAGGGAAATTCCATAGCTAAGAAGGAAAACTAGTTACAGCTACTCAGAAGTTCACAACGTCAACAATCAGCTCAATAGAAGTGGACAAGCCAGAGTATGCTCATTAATACCAATCACTACAAACTTCTCACTTTAAGTGAGGAGTTTTGTCAGTCAGGTAAAAGGCATGAATGAGAAGAACCTAGCTGTGTTATGAATCACCAGTGGCACCCAGCTGTAAAACAAAGCTATTGGGACATTATTATGAGTGCTGATATAGGCAAATTTTACTCTCCTGAAGAGCAAGACACTGAAGGAACCTCCTTTTTAACCTGTGGTTCAGAAACACGGATATAATTTTCAGAAGAGGAAGGGAAAGTACATGAAGGTGAGTAGGAATTTGGGAGAACACTCTTTTGTGTGATTTAGTCTAGAAAAAAGGGGCCAAAGTGGAATATGATTCCTCTCTGCAATTATAGCTGGTTGTGGGGGAAGGAGGAGAAATACCAGGGAGAGGAAAAAACATTAATTTGAACTATAGAACAAGGTTTGCAAGGGAACATGATGATAAACTAAACATGAATATTTTTTGCTAGAAATGTGAACTATTGTAATTATGAAGAGTACCAAAACTGCCTCCTCACCAGATTGTGTGTATTTGTAGAAACTACTTTGAAGAGAAGCTTTAGAAAGTTTCTGATAGTAGGGGAGTAGATGCCTTAACCAACAAGGTATCTCTAAATCCTGTGCTTTTGTATTTCAAAATTCTTAAAATTTATTCTTAAAATGTTAACCTGGCCACTAGGCAAACACATTGATCTTATTTTTGCCTACTTCTAAGATACTGCATAAATTTATTTCACTCCCTCAATGTCTTCTAACTCTGTATATCCTACTGCTAAACTTGCTTGAGGAAATTTTTATTTGGGTTACAAACACTGGGCATAAATTTTGTAGAATCAAAGACTTTGTTTTGCTATCATCCCAAATTCATTCTGAAATACAAGGATGAAATATAAGGTCCTTTGGTCCTTCATTCAAAATTTTTTTAAAAATGGCTCACTTTTTCTTGTTGTTTTTGCCACAGTTTTTTCTTGACAAAGTTAGAAGTCCTAAGGATATCCTAAATTGCTGTTCAGTTCATTTCCAAAGCACATACCAGGATGTGTTACACAAAAGGCAATATAAAATGTATTTTATAGCACCTGGACAAAAGTGGAAACTTTGCCTTTCAATGAAATAGGCCTTCAGCTACTAAAACCAGTGAGGAAAGAACTGGAAAGTCTTTCTCAAGTAAAAAACCTGTCTGTATTTGCCAATTATTTTAATATTTTTCAGCCATTATCTTTAATTATCTTTATTTAATAGCTTTATGATATATATAGGTCTTGCTTCTTAAGGCCACCTAGAATCTACTTTTCTCATAAGTATTTACTGCAGTGCAAGTGCAGTGATTCAGTCTGTGGAAGACAGAACGCTGGCTTTGGCTCCATGCTTAGGTAGGGTTAGGAGTCACTTGCAAATTCCAAGCAGCAGATGTTCATTAACAGCAAGAAGTAAATGCATTTTTGAAATAAAGTTGGTGAATTAAGATGAAATGTTAATGTACCAAGTGCTAAAATTGCATCAAACTTTTTTACCAATACATATTTTTAACTGATTTGAAAATAAACAAGCTAAGAACTGTTTGTTTACTTCATCATAATAGCTCTTCAGATAACTGCAAAAATCCTGAAGGAACATGCTCAGTTTTCTCCTAGTCTTTGTTCATAATTACCAATACCCTAAGTGTTTATATAAACTGTATACACAGATTTGAAGAAAAATTTGAAGACAGTTTGCTGCCTTTTCTTCACTCAACATTTTAAGTACATGACATTTCTCAGCAAGCAAAATCTTCCTCACTTTCTCTCAGACCCTCTTCCCCTACCACCCTCCAGTTTTCTAGAGAAACAACTCAAGTATTTTGATTTTTTCCAATACCTTCAGCAGCTTGGAGAATGCCTTTGACAAACTGTCCAAGAGATTTTGCTCTGTCATTAGTCCTCTCGGCATCCTGCCTGGTCTGCTCACCATCTGCTGTCACCTTGGTAGCCTGGTGATACAAATTCAGGGAAAATATAATTAATGAACAGGACAAGGCTGCACTACGTTATATTCCTACTGGCTGAATCCATGTACAAAACCTTCCTCAGGCCAGAGGCAATCAATGAATTATTGATCAGATGCATGGGAAATGAAATGCTCTGTTCAAGTACACAATTAAATTTTATTACCTTTTCCTTTAAATGGAAATTTGGAAGGCTTTATTTTAAGTTCTTAGAAACCCAACTTGTGTGCAGCAGCACATCAATGGAGAGAGGATGAAATTATCCAATGAATAATAATATCTTTGCTTAAAGAAATGCTATTTGGAACCTTTTAATAGATTCTTCAGGGAATACTTTCCATAGTTTCACAATTGTGTACTTTTCGATTGACAAAGTGCAGCAAGGTATCATGACCTCTTTGCTTCTTCCCTGGAGGCATTCTCAAAGAGACAGTTCATTCCAACAGGCAAGAAGAACTTCAAATCAATACATGAATTTGACCAAGAGAGAAAAAAATAAAGAGTAGTTTTATTCAGCTCTAATGCTTGAAGTTGTTAGCTTATAATGTATTAGGGTGCTCAGTAAAATTTCAGCTTTCTGTTACTAAATGCTTTATAATGGTACTGAATCACAGCAGTAGCTGAAAGAGAGACATCTGCTGCAGACCTAAATTACATGCTGAGAAAAGGAATCATCTTAGGACATTGTACTTAGCTCTTGGTGTCCCTATTTACAAAATAGACCCTTTTTTACTAAAAAGAAGCTAAGTATTTCAAGACACAATGCTTGTTGAGCTGTACTGCAAAGCAAAAAAAAAAAAAACAACCAAAAAAAACAAAAAAACAAAAACAAAAAAAAAAAAAAGCCCAAAAAACAACAAACCAAAACCCAAAAAAGCCCCCAACAAATAAAACCAATAAAGCCCTAGCTTTTTTCTTTAGGTACTACATTGCCAAAAAAAAAATCTTGAAATAAGGCATTATGAATTTCCCAGTCTGTGAAATGGCTAGAAGGTCAATAATTCAAAATGAGCTTAGGTTTTCCCTGACTTGAACTGCACAAATTGTTTCTCTCTTACAAAAAACCTCGCAGTTTTCAGTAATAGTCAGAGAAATAGTAGCACTTAAGCACATTTATTTTTGCCTGATTAGCTTGTCGATGGAAGCCCTCAAGGTACTTTACATCTGGGTTTCCGAAATGAAATCCCTGGCATTATCACTCCACTTACAATTTTGGGCTACTTCAGAGTAGTTACATTGAAAGTAATTTACACTGAAAGTAATTTATATGAAAATGGTTCAGGTAAACAGACATATAAAGGAAGAATTAAGAATCCATACAGACTGGGGGGAGTTCTATTCCATCCCTCTATCAGTAGAAGAACATGTCTTTTCACACTTACACAGCTTTAATCATACTATTGGTTACTTCCTCTAAGATTTGCAAACCCTTTTTACCTGCCTGGATACAGAACTAAAATATTGCTACAGTGAGCTGCAAGAGGCAACTGGGATAGAAAAAAGGCAAAAATTCCAAATGGTCTTGATGGATCACTGCTCTAATCGTGCTTGGCACTTCTGATGTCATTTAATTCTTCCTGTAACTGGGAATAACTTATTATTTATTGTCAAACGCTCCACAAGCAACCTTTTATTCTTTGAGTTTTATTTGTTTTGAATATTCACATTCAATTTTATTATAATCTACAATATTTCTGGTCCTTTGCTACAAACAGTGTTTTATAACTTACATATTCCTTTCTTAGTTTTGATTACTTTTTCCACATTCATGCTAATTCAAGTTGGCCACTTTAATCTCTCTATTTATGACTGAATAGCAGTACCATGTTTTTGTGAAAATTAATCTGTCATTGAACAATTTTCATTTCCTTTCAGTGACAGCTTTCTTTAGTACTGAAATCCCATTCAGGCCCACTGTAGGCCTTCTGTATTTTGACAGAATTTCCTTTGCTGAAAAATAGGCTTTTGCTACATTATCTGGTCTAGCTTTAGTTCTGTAAACCATATTAAATGGCGAACATCCTTCATACTGTAGCTGGCCATTCCATAGCTAATTAAATGCTTTCATTTGTTAATAAGGTCCTAGTAATTTTCTACATATCCAATTTACTACAGCTTACCATTTCTACAAGGTCAGTTTTCAGCATCTTCTTAGAGTTTAAACAGGCCCAAAAACTCTTGCTACTAAAGGTCAGGCAGAATGGACCCAGAATAACGGTTTGGAATGAGTCTTCAAGAAGTTATTTGGACACAAATAAAACATTTTGGTGTATGGGAGATCGCTACCACGGAAGTCAGTAAAGAAAGTATTTGAGATCAATGAACATACTTTGGTGATGTCCACAGCTTCTACTTAGTGATGGAGGTTCCATAAAAGGTTTTGTTCCAGTCTGGAGTAGCCACTTAGCAATTTAAACCATAAGCAATATTAGCAACTATGCACACTTTTTTTGCTTTGTTTTTTTTTTTTCTATGTTTATTTAGTCTGAGGACTTAATCAAGCCTTAAAGAACTCCTCTAGATAGCATCTGGAGGGTGTCCTGCAGGAATTTCTCCAGCTAGTGAGCTGCAGACCACAGAAGGAGGTGTAAACACAGACATCACTGTACAGATGGAAGTTCTTGGCTCTCTCTCCAAAGCTATTGCAGACGAAGTTGCCTCTGCTACTACTTCCAGAGATTTTCTATTCAGAGAAATTCAGTATTTTGGGAGAAAGGTAAAAGTTTACAAAGACAAAAGAAGCATTTCAATCAATATGAGTGATTCTGATCTCTGTCTTTCTTGAATGTTCTGAAGGTACCTAATTAGAAGAGAAGTGGGGGGATTTGATGAAATACAGTGAACTGAAAGGAGCTGAAGATATCAGGCCTTCCTCTGGTGGTAGGTGTGAGAATGTGCATGCAAACATGTGAGCATAATTAGTGCAAAAAAGACATGAGGAGCTTCTATATGGCAAAATCAATGAAGAACAGAATAATGTAAAAGAAGGGAAAGGAGTGCTGCACTGAAGTAAAAGATCATTGGTTGAAAACAGACCACAGAGAGGCAAAATCCCCAAAAGTTTTGTAGTGACTAAATACTATTGTCTTCTATATTTTATCTTAAAATTATTAGAATTTTTTAAATGGAAATAGATTCCTCATCAATCCTCACCAGCTTTTTTCTTCATCAGTACTGGCTTGACTTGAAAATAAAGTGAGCCTGCAAATCAGATACAAGGAAAAAAATTGGTATCTGTGGAGTACTATGTACTCCAAGTGCCAGCCATTATGTAGTTATCAGCTGTATCTTCATTTTGAAATCAGCCTTGAACACACCACATCAGGACTTGTGCTTCTTTTTGGAATACTATTCTTATTTACAAATACAGAAGGAGAAAGATAGGACCTGCCACCAGTTGCCAGTCCTTAAATTAAAAAAAAAACAACAAAAAACCACAAACTACTCCAAACAACTCTGTAAGGATAAATGGAAATCATAAGGCTACTTAGTCATCACAATGATGAAAAACTGCAAAAAGGGAGTGGTGATAACATGGTCACCACAATAACTCCCCTAAGATCACACTTTTGATGTTTTTCCCTTCTAAGAGTTGTCTACAGAAGGTCAGAATCTGCATTATTTTAGGTCATCTCTATAGGGGAAATTGGAAAAGGATATTAAAAAGATCAACTTTATAAGAGTAAAAAAAAATTGTCTTAGCCTAAGATTGAGAAATTTTAATAGAAAAAATATAACCTTCCCTGCTTGTATAGCTGACATGGGTTAAAATTCCAGCTAGACTTAAAACTACTACAGTTGCTTCTTGGCAGAAAAATAAAAGATCAAACAGAAGTGGAAAAGCAAGCTTTCTCACAATGTTGGTACGCACAGATAGATACTGGTGCATGCACACACACGTGGATGCCTACATATGTAAACACACTTCAGATGCTTTCTTACCCACTACCCATTTCAAAATTGAATAAAAACTACACAAAGAAAACAGTTTTCTCTGAGAATTTCAGCCCCTTAAGCCATGTACAATTTAGAGACATGATGCTAAAACTGCCTGGAGTTTATGTGATTCCCTGAGGTGTATATTGATCAGTATAGTACTCCACATCTTTCTTATTTGGTTCTTTCAGCTCGCAAGCATGACTTTTGGTAGTTCTTCACATCAACGTGCTGTGGATAGCTTTTATTTATACTGAGGCTCCATTCAGTCCCTATTTTTTCTCCACTAGGTGTCACAATTTATATTATTTTCTTAAACATTGTCTTTACCGACCAAAATGAGGTCTATATTGAAATAAAACGTTTGTAATAAAAAGAGTACATAGCACATCTATTGAAATCCAGAAGATGCTAACTATGCTCATAAATGAAATCTAGAAGACATATATTTAACTAAATTCACACACCCCTTTAGCGTCATCTTTTCCTGATAAGATCATTCTTGAGTGATCTGTATGGACATGAAAAAAGCTTTCTTACACTATTAGGAAGTTTTGCAGAAAATATGTGTCAATATACTGGCCCACAAAAAGAGGTTTTTAGAGGACTTGCTGCCATTTTAGACACTGAGACTGAGAAGCATCTTATAATTCATCTATTCATTCACGTTTAATGCATATTCAGAAGATTTCTGTCACTATGCAGCCACAACCAAACCCATAGACCTCAATGTGATCACAGACATACTCTTGTCAGTAGTTCATCCATTTCTGTCACCAAGGTGTCCAGATTTTCTCGTGCTAGCTGAAGAAATCTCTCTGGTGCTCTCTGAGGTGAAAGCAAATGCTGTTGGGAAAGAGATGGGAGAGTGAAAATCTGTATGTAATGGATGTCGGTGCTTCCAAATATTGAAGAGAAGAAGCATCAAACATTTCCTTTCCATTACAATATGCAATCTCTTTTGTCATTGTCTCATGTCACATTCATCCAACAGGCTTTTTTCAGGAATTTCGACAACTTTACATAACTTGTAAGTATGGTAGGGAACATACAGTATAAAAAATACATAACCACTTCATAGATCATCAGCATGAAAACTATTTTATTTGTATGCAGCACCACTTTTCTATGCCTGATGTATAACTCCTTGCACATATGTTCAGAAATTACTGTTGCAAGATTTGTTTATTAAAGTAAATTAAAAAAACCCCAAAATTGTAATACTTATTTATCAACCAAAGCAAGCCTGAAATAATGAAATCTTGAATTTTTCTTCTTCCCTGAACCTGCTCACAGCTGTATGGTTGAACAGAATCAAGTACAGTCGTACTGAAGCTGTTATTTATATATGTGAATACTGCCAACCATACCTTTAATTCCTGTGTCATGTTCTCAAAACCATGCAACATTCTATATGGAGCAGGCAGTGGACCACTAAGGTTAACACTCAGGATCATCTGGTTTATCCGATCCAGGTCATTGAGAAGGAGTCCTGTGCACTCATCATCACAAGCTGGGGGAAGAACAACAAAGCTCATTTCTTCCTGATAAACATTTAAGACATTTGATTTAGATATTATATGGCACACATGCAATTCTGTGGGAGGTAACACTAATTTCACACAAATTACCCCAAATGTGTAGTGTGAGAAAAAATAGAAACAACTAGAGAATAGTAAAGACATCATAACTTAGGATTTAGTAATGGACAGTTGAATATAAAACACAAAGATCAAAATTTACAGGCTTACTTCACAAAAAGAGGAAATAATTAATGTTGTCCACTATGGACTAGCCAATATAAAATACTAAATTATACAGGTAATTTTGGATGAAGTTTGAGAAAAGAAGACGGGCAATTTGAAAAATCTAAGGAACTCTGTAAGAAACATAGTATGCTTATGGATTTGAATGCAAAAAAAAGCCTAAAAAATTTCCATATAACAGCATGGCCAAGCATACTAAACCTGTGATGCAGACAGCTGAAAGCATCCAGGTAAAAATACTGAGAGTTTTCTTTAAAAAAAATGCTTTTCCCTACCTCTTTTCACTAACCAGCTTATAAGCTTTTCATGTATGCTTCTTTTCTTGTAAATATCCTTCAGGATGAAAAATATTGTTGTGTGCTGCATATATCAAAAGAAGTTTGCATTCCCCCCACCCCCTTGCTTTCGATTAACTATCACAAGAAATTCTCATCCCGTATCATTTATGCGGCAGACAGGAGAATTCTTCATCCTTTAGAACAGAGTTATGGGAATACCTTTCTATTTCTCTGCATAAAGAACTGGCAAACCCAAACATCTCAGGAGATGAAGCAAACTGTGAAACAATGAATTCACTGGTGATGTTAAGAGACATGAAGAGTTGTACCTAAAGTTTTACAAGTGTGTAATTATTTATTTCAGCAAAGCTAGGCAGTTTAACAGCTAAAAAAACCCCACTAGACAAAGTGTATGTTTTTGTAGAAAAGAGAAGTAATTTTCACTTATTTTTCCCTGAAATCTATTCTTCATGTAGATTAAATCTTTTTGGTTCATTAAAGTTTTCACAGTTACCTAAATATGGTTCTTGTTCTGTTGACTGTTCAATGTAGCAAAGACAAAGACTAGAGTCAAATACAGCGAAAAAAAAAGTAAACTATTTCAATACACCATGGAACTCAAGTGGTGATTGAAAAGGAGACAAGGTAGATGCTGGTTTAGCACAGTAAGAAGGGGGTGTAGAAAGCTAGATACTACTGTTAGTTTAAGACTTCCTTTTGCATTTTCATTGCTTCCATTTGCAGACTTCTTCCTCCTATTTCACAGTATTTTGTTACATAAAGTGAACTGCAATGGAACTAGAGTCAATAACTGTGGGCATGATACATTCTGATTTATGCTCCTACATGAAATTCAACCTTCCCCCCCCAACTTATTATCATCCCTGTTCTTGCCATCTGTGTGCTTGCCTTTAGAAGCCTGAGAGAATTGAAGGAAAATCAAGTTTTACAGCAAATAATGTTTTATATAACAAACACCTGTTCTGCAGCTGATCAAGAAGGTAAGGAGACCTGATAATCATTTTGCAGGATGAAGATAAGTCATCTTGAACCTGAAAAGAGTGGGCCTTTATAGTTTAGTTTTTGCTGTGGGTTTTTTTTTTTCATATATTATTTCACTTACGTAACAAGTGAAATCTATTCACCTTCAAACTTTTCCTAGTGGTTGGTAATAAATTGCTAAAAATTTGTTATGTGTTAAAGACAAACTCAATTCACACCAATAAAAAAAAGAAAGAACAGCCCATGAAGAGATGAAGTATTCTCAATGAGTGGGCAATCGATAAGCAAGCGTTCAGTATAAATTAACACCTCTTGCACAATAATCAGGTTGAAAAGAGGAGTTGTATCGAGTGAGACCACAGCTGAGTAGATGAGACAGGCCTAAGCTACTCCAGTACGCAGTCTGTAATGTACTGTAGCTATAGGAAATATTTCAAGAGCATGATTATATTTTGCAAGACTAAATACTTCTGTGTCTATCTATAAAGCTGTCAGGATAAATTTGTGTCTAATATTAACAATGCAGCACTAAATTCAGATCATTACAGCAGTGCAAGCATGTCAGAGGCAAATCATGCAATCAGTATTACAATAGTTCAACAAGCAATTAATGCAAATTACTGCATTTTCCATTTTCACCACACTTTTCCATGCACACTAAGTCTCTAAGGACTTTGACTTACCTCTTAGGAGAAGCATGTCCAAAGTATGCATGCCAAAAGAAATTCTTTTTAAGTTTACAGACATCTAACCATTTATTCCATCTTATGAAGAAACAATGTGCAATAGAAGACACACATCTGAGTCAAGATATGTTAATCCAATTGAGTGATTATCTGAGGCATTTTTGCTTTAATATATTCATTTCTGTGAAGATTCGGAAGACTGTGTTATGACTAGGAAATTTTTGGTCTAAGAGTAACCATGCAATCTCTGATGGGGAGTGGTATCCTATGATTGTCAGAGACTCTTCAGTATCGGCTTCCTGTCAATTCAAATAAGGTGTTAAACTACTGTTAGCTCATTAATATGTTGGCTGTTACCTAATTTTTCCCATTTTGGCACTAGTCTCGCACCAAATAATAAAATAGCCTTCCTGTGCCTTCCAAAACAGAACCCCAGTAGAGAGCTGAAACCTTTAGCTTCCTTGCCATTACTACTGGTTTCAGGTAGCTTACATGATCAATATGTCTCCAAAATATGGGAAAATTCATACCCAGATCAGGGTCTAAAACACCTGCTCGGGTTATTTCTGTTTTTTACTATCTAGAAATCCCCATCTGCTGGTTCTGATACATATCAGTAGTAGTCAAGATTAAAGACTGCTTGAGGTGGGTAAAAGACAGGAGTGTGGGTCTAAACTCTACAGGACCTCATGTATCATGTCCAACAGAGATATAAATTTAATTCTTACAGCAGAGACACACAGACACATAGCAAAACTCAGAACACTGAAGAAGCTAGTCCAAGGGTTCATAGATGTAGTGTTAAACATGGGACCTTTCTTTTCAGCCCACTCTGTAAAGGCTCTCAGCTCCTGCTGAATTAAGCACTGTGTAATAGCTGGGAGAGGCTTTGTTTCACAGATCCTACAAAATCTACTTCTGACAGTGACAGCATCTCTGCCTAGTTCTTAATTTGGACTGGCTGAGATCAGGGAGCTCCTCCCTGTTTTAAAGGGAAAACCTTGATTCTGCCAGGACCTGTGGCTAGGAGCACCCTTGTTCTTCTTGGTGTAGGACTGTGATGAAGTAGAGATTAACAGCTGGGAAAAAAAATCTCTCTCATTGCAAGCATCAGTCTTGAGTGCAAATACTTTTAAATGCCCAAGACCTGGTATTAAAGGAATCTCATTATATAAATTTCTCCTTCTACCAATATTGAATATTTATATACATTAAGATGAAAGTTTGTTGACTGCGGCAAGGCCGAGGATATTTTTGTTTTTCTCGCCCCTCAAGACTGAGTTAAGGAAAAATTCCTAACAATGAAATATCTGCTTGATCTCCCTGTGTCATGATTGCTTCCTGTTCAGTCACATCAACTGCTTTACATTTAGGCTTTTGCTTGACCCCAAGGAACATTTGTGACAGGAGCACACATTCAAGGAAAGGTTTTGTAGTTTGTGTTGCAACACAGCTCAAAACATTGAAGACCTTTTTTTTGAAGTCTCCATTGTAGTTATGACAGATAAGGGGAGTTCTGACTTGTCATATAATATATAGAGCCACACAACAATAAAACCAAGTTCTCACAAGGATCATTTTGTTCCATAAATATGGCACAGCAGTGAGCAGAGTCATTGTTTCAATAACATTGCCATCTAGGCTTCTTCATTTTATGTACTACAAACTCTACAACTGAAGTGGAATGTCACAAGGTATAACAAAAACAAAGAGGATTACTATTTCTAAGGAAGTGCACGATTGCTACAGGCTTGATTCAAAATCTGAAAGAAGATTTGGGAGAACTTTTGTCATACTTGACAGTATACAAGGATGCTAGCAGCATTAATCAAATTAGTCAAACCATCACTATTTATTCTTTGGGTACTGACTTTTTCAAAAGAGTTGGGAAAGTGAACCTACAAAGTTAATTGCTTGAGTCCAAAAATTTGTAAGAAAGTTTTCATCAGCAGAGTATTATGAATATCTGTATAGGACAACATAGATGGTTATTTTAGCTGGGGAAATAATCCAGTTACTAGTCATGAGAAATTTTTATGATGTGTAGTAGAGCATACCCTTGTGTTACTTATTAAAAAATAAATCTACTTTTTGGATATAATTTTTCATGTCCTGACGGCATCCTAGAGAAAACAAAATTGTTCTGTTTTAAGAATATAACGGAGATGGAATTCTGTCTGTGCCATGCACCTATAATTATCTTACCATTGTTATTTATCAGTAAGTGAAATCTTCCCCTTTAAGCAGTGGCTTTCAAAATAAATATATGTTATATTTTACCTGTAGCTCTCTAAAATGTAAGTGTTATAACACAGCACTGAATAGTCACATGCACTAAGTAACTGGAAAATGACACATAATGAAAAAAAACTGTAAGAACCCAGTAAAACAGATTTTCAGCTATATCAGAAATTTTAGTGAACATGCCCCTTTGCCTTTTTTCCCCCACCTTTTCACTAAAAAATGTCACTTAAAAAAATCTTTATAATATTTCTGATAAGGGCTATGTTAAAATCTAAATGTCGTATTTAAAGAAGAATGCATTACAATATTTTGGCTAAAATACCTCTCTGATCTGATTTAAATATGCATTATTTGATTTTTCCAGTCATACTGCGTCTTGACCTTTTATGGAATTTGCCAAAAAATTCATTATTTAAATGCTTATTCATTTTTAAATATCCAAAATAAAATTTCACTTTCTTAAACATTAACTATACTATACTAACAGGATGGCTTAATCACACTACGTCTTATACTACTTACAAATACTTTTTCAAATATGGGTGACTGTATTTTAATGTATTTTCCGTAAGCTAGACCACTTTACCACCTAACTAGGGGTTCTTCACACTTCTGACAGGTACAATGCAATTGCAGTAGTTGAAATGCTACTGCAAATGAGCAAAAGTAGGTACATGCATTCAGCTCATTTTAACTAGGATTCTGCTCTTGACACTAATTAATTTTCTGTAGATTTAGAGTATTATTTTTTTTTTTAATTTTAAGGTTTTGTTACAACTGAAGTTAGTCAGAAGGGAATTTTCTGAGTGTTTTGCAATAGGTTGATACAAGAAAGCAAAAATACATTGTATACAGAACCAAATTTTCAGCTGCATTAAACTCAGATTGGAATGGCTCAGTATTCTGAGAGCAAGGAAGGAAAACTTCAAGGCTGCCCTAAAGGTGTTTTTAATGGTTCTTTGACAGGACAAGGACTATTAAAGCACATTAGGGGCTGCAGCAATGAATTCTTACCAACAGCTGCACTCTGAAGCCTGTTACATACCAGACACTGTTAACAACGGGCAAATTCCCACAAAATCTAGGCCTGCCACACTGCCTTTGCCACACACCTGAGTGTCCACCACAGGCTACAAGGTTATTGATCAGGCTTATTTTCTATCAGGTCAGGGGTACTGTATTAGCAAAGGCAGGTTGGTAGTAATATGGGTGTCAAGGAACTTTTAAACAAGAGGAAGATCATACAGTAAGAACTAACAGGCATTTAAAATATCTACTGAAACACTAAACTGTGACTTTTGCAATTTATGATATGGTTCATTATTGACATGGTATCAACAGTAAAAAACTACTTCCTGTGACAGGAAGATTTAAAGTACACCCCATCTGTTCCTATAGGTGGTTCTTATTTTTATGACTAAAGAAAAGAAATCTTCTCATTTGATTCCTCACTTCTAGTGGTCAAATGAAGTGTCCATATGCACACGTGAAGAACTGTTTTTATGCTGAAAACTGATTACTTAGTTAAAGTAAAAATGTCACTAAAGATAGTGTAGGTATATTTCAACATTCACATTCAAATATGTTGCAGTTAAATCAGCGATTATAGCAAATAACATCTTTCAAAGCAAAAAGGTGGAAAATTTCATTTGCCTGCAAACAGCTTTTTCCATTCACAAATAGGATTTTTAACCTTAGTATTCACACAATGAAATAACCTGATTAACAAATTGGAAAACCATTATAAATGATAACTTGCACTTAGGCTGTTTTGTACAATGAAACTCTGTCATCCTGGATACGCGAAAGACTTTTTAGAATACTGATAAGGTAAAAGACTAATAAAAAACCTACTAAGTCATGCTGGTGATTGGAAAAATAGGATAATACTGGCAATAATGTAAGAGCTGTTCAGGATATTGAAGAATGAGGTAATTTTCATGTAGATGCCACTCTGTAAAACACAGTCCTCATTTTAAAATTTTGTAATGCTGTAACAATTATGGATTTAACTTGCAATTACAATTCTCCTTGACACATAGACCACAAAATGGAACTCAAACTGTAGTTATTTCAGCAAAGGGACTACTTACACCAGTAGCAATCATTTTGCTGTTCAAAACAGAGCTTAAGATAGTATGCTCAGAATTAAGTCCCAAACTACATTATACTGCAGGACATTAGAAATTTATTTTTTTAAGTAAACTACGCTTTTAATCAATGAATCAATACCATGTTGTTAATACTAAAGAAATAGAAGCAATTATATCTATATTCCCAGTAATCTATAATCTCTACCTGGAATTCAGGACTGATGCAAAAGCACTTATTTCAATGGATTTAGAAGCTTAGTTCTGCTGAGTCCCAGTGACTGTCTGAGAGCTAATCACAAGCGTTAAGTTGAGTGAAAAAATGTTCTGCATTGTGTAGTTCCTGACCCTCTGTGCCTAATATCTTTCTCTTTAAGCACTCCAAGAAGCCATGCATTCCATTCTTGAGTTATATGACGTCTTCAGATATTTTAAGCACTTCTTTGTTTATTTTTTCAATTTGCTTTTAAAATGTTTGCAATTTGTTGTTACCATTTCATTTTAATACTGGAGAGGTGTACACCTCTGGGTATTGAGGTACAAAAGAAATTAATTCTTTGGAGGAGCAAAAAAAACCCAACAAAAGTGGATGGTACCTACTTTTCTTGATGTTATGTATCCCTCACACAGACAGCCCACTTTCCAAGAAGAAGCTCCAATTAAAGATAAAACATTTAAACCAGCTCACTGTACCTTGCCAATATTTTCAAATATGCAGAGATAATAAATATAATATACTGTGGACTTATGGAACTCTACCAGTATAATACTTTAAATTTAACAGTCTTGGCATTGGAGGCAAAAAAGTAAAATCACAATAAGGTTAGTCCCTCCATGTCCTGGGGGAGATCGGGAAGAGGAAAATGCCTTACTTCAGTCAGGGCTGACTGAGCTCTGGAAAGATTTTGCTACTTTTTTAAAATAAGATATAAACATACAACATTATGTGATATAAGATTGTGGGCTCAAAACAAGCACTGTCCAATATAATGAAAAAGAATACAAACAAAAATACAAGATAATCACTTGGTATGTATCAAAATTGAGGGTAGGACAAAGATACCAGTACTGTAAAATATAAATTGGTGGTTTAGGCTATTAGTTCTCTATTTTTAACAAAAGAAGCTCTTTGCTGGATATAGCGTCCTGTCATTCCTCACATCTTTTAAATTCCAATTGATCGTTGTTGAACCAACGCGATAAAGTAAGCCTCAGTAAAAATTTTGTGTGTACCTCATGGCATAGAGCATTGCAATTGCTAGTTACACATTTAGGACAACACTAAAAAATTCACCAAGAGAAAATGTCACAAGAGTAGCGACAACCTTTAGCAAAGTTACAAACTCCAAAAAGCCAAAAAAGAAATTCTTTGAAGTTTTTTAATCAATTTTCAGTGGTAATATTAGAAATTATTGAGACTTTCCTTAACGTCTCAAGGTTTGTGGAAAAAAAAAAACAACAAGAAAAAAACAAGAAAAAAATCAAAACAGAACAGATGCCAAAGTAGTAAAAAACCTGGCAATTATTTTCAAAGAAACTCACATAACTCGCTGTTACACAAGCAAGCTTGAATTTCTGAAGCATGACAAACACAACCAAAAGTTATCCACGATGCCATTAGTATACGTACAAACACATTTCGTGCCGTGGCGTGCATGCCGATGTTCACAGCCAGCACACTTCCACCCCGTGAATCCAGGCTTGCAAGTGCACTGTCCAGTGACAGAGTCACAGGGGACAGGCACAGAACCATATGGATCACACTCACATGCCTGGCAGGACCCTCCTGGAATCTGTGGGTTTCCTGTGTAGCCAGGAGAGCACCTAGACATTGCAAATACAAAACAAGGTTCGTCCAACTGAGACAGAGTACACAAAGAATACTTAACAGTATTTTAAACGTAAATTATAGAAACATCCATGAACCATTAAAAAAATCTTTGTTGTTTCACAACCAAGAGAGAAATATTGCAATCAGTCCAACAGAGTGACTTCTAATCAGGACACAGATTTAAGTTAATTTAATTTTTGGTTAAATTTCTATTAAACCACAACAATAAAACTCCTCAATAATCACGGTTTGGCCTATAGAACCTAGCCACTTGTGCTTTGTGTCAGACATGAAATCTCCTGGTAGACATTCGCCAATTTTGATAATCTTAATCCCTCAGTGTTTTTATGGATGGTCCAACAGAGGCTGTTTAGGTTATTAATTCACAATTTGGCATTAAAATGTTTATATATAACTGTCTTTCACAGTCAATGCCCATGAGGGCACAAGAGTCACTAAAACAAAGGGTATGAGTGACATCAAGATACATTATTAGCCTGGCATCTAATTTGAGATAAATTATTTTAACTTCTGAACCCTGGAGGAAAAAAACCCTCACACATCCAAAGGTAAGACTAGGACAATATCTGTGAAATAACTCACACTGATTATCAATTTACAGTGGTTTATCTAAAAATTGTTTACTTTGGCTGAGTTTTAACAGCATATAAAGGAGAAATAAATTATCCAAAGGCATGTATTTAAACAGTAGTAAATACACGCTTGCAGTATTGAAAAACATTTATCTCCTTCATGCCTTTTCCACATTTCATTGTCCCTCTTTCTGCTTTTTCCATTCATCCTACCTTTGGCAGTACTGGCCTTCATATCCAGGTGGGCAGGCAGTACACCTGTAGTCACTAGGTCCTTCAGCAACGCAAGTAGGGCTAAAACTAAAACAAAAGTAAATAAAGCATTTTTTTCTACTCTCTTGCATCATTTCACTTTGGACAGCAGCACAGAAGAGCCCAAGAAGTTCCACTCTTAATATAAATGGGAGCATTTTCTTATCTGTTTATGAAAAACTGTGAGAGGTCTCTCCTCCCTATTACAGTTTCTGCGAATGCCTTGCTGTGATACTTGCACAGTTTGGACAAAGGCTCTAAGGCCTGTGTCCAAGGGGATGGAGTGAGCCATGCCCATGCTATAGGCTTGTGTGATTGAACAGTGCTGTCACTCACAGTGAGCAAGCAAAGGAAGCACTGGGAAGGATGTGAAACAAAAGGTTTAGAAACTGAGCTAATGAACATTCACCCTTTCCAGTCTGATTTCATTTTATTTTGAATGAAATGAGATAAGCTGGGAAGAGTTTACTTGACGGTAAGATATAAGGAGGGAAAAGGAACCTAAGTCATAGCTGTGTGGAATCTGCCAAAAAGGCAGCATTAGATGATCTTCACAAGGATGTATGAGAAAAGTCCAGTCCACAGAGAAAAAAAAAACCTAAACACTACCTCCTTCATGATCAGGGAGAGGTCTTATTTTAATCATTGAATGCTATCTTTTCTAAGTCACTATACTACTGACTATAGTGTGTACCTGTAGGCACTGTGCAAAGTAGCATTTAGGTGAAATATTAGTGTATTAAGCGCCTGCACAGGCAGTTAAAACAAACAAAAAGGGCAAGTAGGGCAAAAAGAGCAGAACTAAATATTAAGATGGTGCAAAACCATAAAACTCTTTCAGCTCTTTGTGGAAGAAGAACTAGAAAAGCACAGACGTGGCTAATGGTGAGCCCAGGGCTCCTTCTAGGTACAGTACAGTCAGTATCCTCATCTAACTTGCTTATAATGCATTAAATCAATAGTGCTTGAATGAGTATATAAAATTACGCCTTTGCAAAAAATGTAAACAAATTGATCTATTACTCACAAACTCATTATCAACACGTTTTCAACTCCATAAAAAGAAATCCATACTAGGAACAATTCATTCTCCCTGTTCTTTTTTTTCTTTTTCCCCAGCTCATCATATTTAAAGCTGACTGCTGATTGTACAGCAGTATAAACTAATGTAGTTTAGTGGAGATTTATACAATTTGATAAATAAAAAAAAACGCACTATATAATTCACAAATACTATCGTATCAGTCATGACATAGCAAGATAATGAGATAGCTCATTAGGTGCCTGTATTTCATGTAGATTATGATTACTTGACTACCATAAAATAGCTACAGGTACACTTTTTCCTTAATAGTATCTTGAAGAGCTTTAACTGATCTGCACAAGACACAAATCTAAGGTCTGATACTCTCATTTTCCACCTAATACTGTGGCTTTATGGGATGAATCTATGCCATTCTATCCATCTAAAAGTCAGGCATTTAGTCTAGACCAATTATTCAGGCATCCTCTATCAACCCTGGAAAATGGACACGCACAGACAGACTCATGCACACATCTGAAACATTTCCTTCCCCTGCCCTCTCTCCAATGGTATTTTCCTTCAGGTTTAACATGAGTGACATGTATACTTGTTGGTCTCTATATTTACTATACAGCTCCCAAAGTTGTTGATGGCTGCAGCTAACAGAAACAGAAATCCCTTCCATGATGTCTAGAGACATCTGAGTTAAGCTCTATAAAACACAAGCAGCTCTGTTCCTGGACATGCTCAGATCTGACTCCTTTCTCAACAGCACTAAGAAATTGGATGACTCTCTCATGATTAAGTGTTTTTATTAAATTAAATTTAGACTAGGTGTTATTCTCTTATCTCCTGTGAAAGTTTATGAAACAAGAGAGTCTCATGATCACTTTCATGTGAGCATGACACAAAAGGCTCTGACAATACTCACAGCCATGCAGGCTATGTGACTAAATGAGGTAAGGGCACTTTGCCTGCTCTCCCTCAGGCAGCTCAGCAATTTGAGCGTGCACCTAGGACACATAAAGGGAGCTTTTGAAAAAATATGGAGATAAGACAACAGGGAATGGTTTTAACCTATTAGAGAGGAAACATGGATTAGATATTAGGAGGAAATTAGTTACTCAGAGGGTGGTGAGAGAGTGAAACAGGCTGCCCAACGAAGTGGTAGATGCCCCAATCCCTTGAAGTCTTCAAGTCTTCACAGCCAGGTTGGATGGGGCTTTGAGAAACCTGGTCTAGTGGAAGGTGCCCCTGCCTATGGCAGGAGGGTTGGAATTAGATGATTTTTCCAACCCAAACCATTCTATGATTCTGTGTTACACATACTACCCACAACCCATATATTTCTCACCTTTAGAGCACTTCAGCAACACCCACTTCCTGAGTTTATGTTAGGTTTTAGATAAGATACTGAAATGATCTCAGGAGCACAGTGTGGAGAATATGTCTAAATTCTTGTAGCATAGTGCCATAAACACCAGGTAAAGAGCCCTGCAATTTTCTAATCTGATACATTTATTTCTCGGCAACCAAGGGTTCCTAAGCCCCACAAAAAAACCAAAAAAAACCAAAAAAAACCACCCAAACCTAACAAAAAAAAGCCAAATAAAAAAAAACCCCAACCAAAACAACAAACCAAAGCAGAATATTTGCAGCACTTCACACTGTCAGTTAGCAACATAAATTTTTTTTTCCAATATTTGCTGATTTGCAAAACTGAGAAGCTTGGTTGATCTTGTTCTTTTCAACTTGAATGTCCTCTTCTGATACTAATAGACAGAACACCTAGACAGAAAACACTCATGAAATGGACAAACCTCAGAAAAACTTGTAGTTAAGAATGCATTATAACTTTCTGAGATAACAGATATTTCTTTAAATACCTGAGATTTGGAAGTATTCTTAAAAACTCTTGCTGTGGATGAAAGATCATGACGTTTTTATATAATAATATTTGAGAAAGGACTTTCCTCCTTCAAAATAAACCCAAAACCACTCCAAAATGATAAAATGAAGCAAGAAGAAAAAGAAACCCCTTAAATTCTCAGCTATACTGACTGAAATCCTCACTAAAACATCCTAAAGGCCAGACAAAGCACAGAAAAATGGTTTTAAGGAACACTTCCAGGTTTTCAAAAGCACAATTATGAAACACAAACCTGTTCAGAGCACTACTACAGGGTGATGCCAAATATCATTAAGAGCTTCTCAGCAAAACAACAAACAAATCTCAAGTGCTAAAGTATCATCTGTTGGGAACACATGCAGAAGCATTGTGCAAAGGCTCATTAGCATACAGCAATCAATAAAATTTATGCTGCAATAACTATAATGCTTTTAAATTATTCTATCTTTCACAAATTGCCTAAAACTCACATAACATTAAATAAGGAATCAATAAATTCCATAGTGGAGCAAGAAAGGCACTGTAACACATTTATACCAACATAATATATGAGTATAAGATTTTGCAGCTCCCTTGTGGCCATATTGTACTTGAGTTCTGCTCTAGCTCCATTTATGAGAATACCTTTATAACACATACTCATTATCTTGAGTATTGCATTTTCTAGCACGTATTAATTTATTCATCACAAATTAGCAAGGGAGCAATTTCTGACTTTTATAGGAAGATCAATTAGCAAAAGTAGATAAGAAATTTTTAGTATAGCTTCCGTGAGGCAATTCTCCTGCAGCCAGCCATCTGAAAAAAGGACACAGGGAGCCCAGAAGGGAGCTCTGGCTTGCTGGAAAGGCAATTCTGCGTCATGAGTTTGCTGACTTACTTGTTACTAGAAATGGGTAGGGGACAAGCACAAGGCCGACAGTCATCTGGAGAGCCTTGGACAATGCCGTAAAATCCAGGTGCACACCTCTCACAGTGGTGACCAGCAGTATTGTGCTGACAATCCTGCCGAGGAAGGAGACAGAATGAAAACTATATCTGATGATTACAAGAAAGCAGACAACATTCTGCTCCCAGCCTTAGGGATTCAAACTTATTTCAATACATAATTTCCCTGATATGATTCTCAGTGGGAAGGCTTGATTTAAGCTTCTATCAAATGCCTGCTGAGTAATGCACGGCCTTAAAAGGAGCAAGAATACAGGTCTTTAGCTACCCAGATGTATCCTACAGAATTTCTTATCCCATTTACCCTTTCTTCCCTCCTTTGTTCCAGCCATTGGAGAAGAAGCAATAATTAAAATTCAGTCTTACTGTACCAGCTCATGTGTATTACTGCCTGTAAGAGCAGAATTGTGTTTACTGTATGACACATGTACATTGTTTCCTTGTTTTGCAGGTGTCTAGTTTTTCTTTTTACACAAATAATAATTAAGGGGTGAAAAAGCACTGCATAATTTTAACTCTAGAGAATCAGAACAGAAAACTTCAAAATTTTGCTTTTGAACTCCGTGAACTTTGACACTTAAGCTATTTAGGCAAAATTGTATTAAAATATAGTCTTCTGTTTCTTTAGATTAGTAGCACAACTTAGGAATTTTACATTAAGATTAACTTGATGAAAAAGTTTAGAAGGGTAATACCTGACAAACAGATGTTTCAGAGTCACACATAGTGCTGTGTCCATGACACTGACATATTACACAGCTGCCTAAGGACTGAGCAGATGTCCCTCCCGCAGGTGGAGATGGAAGCCTATAAAATCCTGGAGAGCATGACTGCAATAAGAAAAGATGCAGAAGAAAACAGATCATTACAGAGCGGACTGTGTATGGGGAGCATTGCAAGCTCATCTTTCCAATCACCAGTTTTTACAAGTTGTGAAAAGAATCTGACAGGCTTCCAGCTGTGTTACAAACAATATACAGTACTTTACATATAACAAGAGCCAGCCCTAATTGGAAACATGGCTGAAAAATCCCTGGAGCACTCCACTGGCATCAGGTTTTTATGCTACAGCTTGAGAGATGTTTCATCCAGATGCAGAACACCTTTCTGTTCTCACTGTGCATTAACCATCATCCCTTTCATTACTTAAGAAAACAGTTTGTTTTCGAAATAATTTTTTTGTGTGGACTGTGGAGAGTAAGCATGATGATTCTGTTTCCTTCATGCCCACTATGTTTTTCAGGTTCGACAAGCTAGTATCTGCCTACAGACTACCTGATGGATAACAAGCAAAAGCCAGATAATACACAAGAAAATAATACATAATACCAAGAAAATGGCTGCATGGCTGCATTATTTATAGCTATATAATTTAAAGACCATAAAAGTACAGAATTCAAAATGTTAAAGGGTTTCCATGTCTTGAGACTATCAGACCCAAACCAAGTTTATCCATCACTAAGTCTCCTCTACTGCAGCTTGGCAATAAAATTCCAAGAATAATGCAAAAACTGGTAGCAAAGCTGACATATGCAAAATCAAACACTTGATCTTTATTTCAGGCTTATTACACAGTCCTGTGGAAGCCCTTACACAGCTCTCAGAAAGCACACAGCTATGCCAGCCATAAAAACACAAACAGGAACATTTTGACAGTTGAGACCATTAGGGGTAAGTGCCTACAGAGGAGTCACTTGTCCCATGTATAAAACCCACCACCTTGTGGTGCCAGAAGCCTGTGAAGGCTGGCTGATGAGGTAATTTCCTGCTGATGACCACAATTTCTACTTTTTGAAAAGACTAGGAGTGGCGCACTTTTCACACAGCAATAAAATGGAAGCAAAATAAAACAGAAGAGACTCTGGAGTAAGTAATTTTTGTGACCAAAAGCATGATTCTTCAGTGAAGAACTAGCTGGCATACTAGATTTATTCATATACCACCACTCTGACAGTTTTATAATCATTGCCAAAACCTCCAGGACTCTAAGTTATGGAAAAAGTATAAACACAATTATTTTCTTTAGAATCACAAAGAAATTAATCTTAACTCATTTCTGCTTTTCCTCTTCTATTTTGACTTAGACCACATTAAGTTTCCTGAAGCATAGAAACAGTCTATCTTCTTTTTCATGGTTTGTGAAGAATTCTAACCTAGATAAATAATCTCAAATGAAAGTAATTGTGTTTCTTACTAAAATATCATTTTTTCTCCTCCCTCTCTTATCCTCACAAGTGTACTTGTCCAAACAAGGTACAAAACACAGTTTTACAAGTTCTGAACAACTTCAGAATCAGACTATAAATACATGGCACCTCCTCAAAGAAAACTGCTATCTGAGGGGGGGTTTCTGATATGCCATTGACAGTCTTACCACCTATTTTAATTGATGCATCTCTTAGATGAAATAAAACACGGACAAATGATAAAACAGACCATATTTATAATTGCTACTTTGGAAGTTTTCAGAGGTAGCCATTAGGAGAATTCTTACCACTGCTTCTCCAGCCTACAGCCAGATGTGGGAAAAAAAAAAAAAAACTGGGGGAAAAAGGGGTGAGAGGATATAAATGTCACTTCTAGTAAAAAATGCTGTGCATATAGCCTTCACAATGCTATTACATCGATAAAGCATGGCACAGACACATACACTCTGTTAACACCTGCTTAAAAAATGCCAGGGTGTCAGATTTTTTTTTTCCTGCTAAAATTAAATAAACCTTCACGGAACACACCATAACCTTCACTGAGAGCACAAAAAATAAACTAAGTTATGAATATGTGAAGAACACACAATTAAGGTTGGAATTGAGACATTTATTGAGCCCCTGGTGGGTGTGAATTAAAAAAACCATTTCTAATTACATTATCATGTATTTTTCTTCAAAAATTCAATTTACTACAGTAATTAAAAAAAAAAGTCTGTACTTCTAATGTTGGAGTCCATTAATTTCTCATGTATTTACAGAAGTTCAGGTGTATTCTCTTATTGAAATAGTGTGCAAAGAAAATTACTTCATTCACTTTCTTTCACACCTTTCCTATTTCCTTTGAACTTACTGTTTCTGTTGACTTATTTGCTGCATAACACAATCGTGTAACATCCAAAGGGATTAGAGTTCTCACAGATAGTAAGGTCTCTTTCCCTTCATTTACTTCAATTTTTCTCCCATTGCTAGTTCAGAGGAAACCCTTACAAAATCCCACTTAGGACATTTGAGGCATTTGCAGAATAGTCAAGGTGTTGTTCCCTGCTACCTCCACCTAACAATTGCAACCAGTGAATTTAGAATTGCTTGTGCTGATTAAAAATGAAAACAAGGTATTCTGCACACAGAAAGATTGACAGTCTCATCATCAGGTCCATGGACAGTCAGAAATATTAACTTCTATTCTGCAGTCAATGCATTATATCTTAAACAATTTCCCTGGTACCTATAGTAATCCATTTTACAAAACCATATAAAAGTCAGCTGATTCTCTAGAACACCTGGGTACTTTTGAAATATGCAAACTTCAGCATGAAATGGTAAGTAAAACAACAAATATAAGGCATGTATAAGGAGCACCCAGGTCACTTAGTTGACCAACACTTTTCTCTCAGAGTTCATTGAGTTGGTCTTTTACTATTACAAGAGTATTATACCACTATCTGTTCAAAAAGGCTTGATCTGTTAGCATCAGTCATGCAATAAGCCTCGGCGATGCTGTCCCAGTAAAGCTCACTTTCCTGTATTCTAAGTGTTTGAGTCATTGTCATGATTTCAGAGGCATATTTGCCCACAGCAATTAAAAAAAAAAAAAGGGGCTGAAATTCCCTGTGAGAGAAATACCTGCGATAGAAAATAAGTAATTAAATTAGGGGAGAGTTGCTGCCAGTTAAATGAATTCACACTCAATTACTATTCACATCTTGCCAGTGAATGGACCAGAGAAGGTACAAAGACTTCTCCTGGGAGTTAGGTTAGTTCTGTACCTCACAGGACAGACCAGAATAACCCAATGGGCAGTCACATTTCTCTATCAAGTAAGCCTGAGGAGCCATCCCAGACACAGGGCCACCTTCAGCAACTTCCAATGAGATCTCAGAAATCCTGGAAAAAAGGAGAAAACACCTCTAATGAGATTAGTCAAGCACTAACCCAAATCCAGTTACTTCACAGTCAGCTGGCATGGGAGGAAACAGTCTCATTTGGCTGTTTGTAGGATTCTTGATCTCCAGCAGACAAACAACACTGGTTTTTTGCATCTCCCAAGAAACTATAAAGTTAACACCACCTCTGGTCTCATTTTCTAGTTCTAGGCAATAGTATAACTAACTAAACCTCCAGCTTGATTCTAACACTTTCTTTAATCTCTTTTCAGCCAAACTAACAAAAGTTAACATTCAAAAATTCATATCTGATTTTTTATTTGGAGGGATTCATTAAGAAATTGATGACTCTCAGGGGTATGGTAGTAAAATTACACTCTTAATGAGCTTTTAATGAGGCAACTATTTAAAAAATAAAATAAGGTCTATCCTCAGCAACTAAAGCAACCTAGCAAGCTCTAGAACAGACTTCAAAGACATTGGACATCTGCCTTTTGAGCAGAAATTTTAAGACCAGTAGCTAGGTATAATTTCTTTAAAATTTTTTTTAGGATTATTTAGACATATAAATGAAAAATTTAAAGCAAGCATGAAACACTACTACAGAAGCAACTGCTAATATCAGAAAGGGATGTATTTCTATAATTTTAACTTTCCAAACCTTTGTTTAATTGTATTAATAATAATAAAAATATCCTTGCCTCCCAACCACTCCTTGTTTTTCCAGCATGAATATTGACCTGCTAAATAGGGTTGAGTACATCATGGACAAAGACAACAAATATAAAATCTAATGAAATACACTTAATCCTAATGTATCAGAATGCTGTACTTTAGCTTACTTCTTTATTTTGGGGCTTTGTTAGTTTGCTTAAATGAATGTTTTGATCTGGAACATCTATTGCCTCAGACAAACAAAATGTGCAGAACAGTGTAAATTTTAAAGCTTCAAATATAATGCTAACCTAAGATAAAATGTCAAAGATTGTCTGACTAACTGGCTGGATAAATGTCAATAATATGGGTAGAGTCTATTCACTAAGTGTCTGAGCACAGTGCTGCTAATGGAGAGAAGCTCACAGGGCTGCTCACTTCCTCCTCATGCTCACAGCCTGTTCAACTTCTCCCAGACCTTGATTTCTGAGGGACTAAGTGATGCTGTTCTGCTCATTAGCATACAGGTACCAATGTCAGGATGAATGGAGGAAAAGCAAATGCCCACCACTGAACTAGATGAGAGATTTGTGACTGAGCTTACACAACCAGACCCACACGTCTTGATAACCTTGTGTCAATATAAAAATCCCCAAAGCAATGTTGTAACTTAAACCCTGTGCTCTCTTGAAGAAACCCTGTGCTTCTACCTGAAGAAAGGGGTTCAGTCAAGCAGGGAAACTGAACAAAAAAAAAAACCAAACCCAAGCAAACAAAGCCAGGTCAAAACAGAAGACTGAAAATAAAGAGGGAAAAATCATTCAGATCTGATATATCAATGTAAAGTTACATTAAAATCTCTGTACATTTAATGGGAAAAGAGAATTAAATCTGCCTCTCCATCATCCTCAAAAATGAGGGCACAGGTGAAAAAGTGTTTACTGCCATAAAGCTGCATTTAGATAACAATACACTCTAGGGCCACAAAGCTACCTATTGTTTGTCTGAAAATGTTACTTAAGGAAGGTCAGGCTTGGCTGGGTTTTGGAAACTGTCTATTAGGTAACAGTCAAACAACTGCTACCTGATCACTGTTGGGAATATTGAAATAATTTGCAGCGAAATTGAAAGTATACTTCAATTCAAGAAATTTATTATCACAGCCCTGTTGCAAAACAAAATCTAATAAAAGCAATGTTTCCATTTAGAGTGTCGAATGTGAAAATGAGGGCAACAAAATGAACAATACAGGAGAAAAACGTTTGGGTTGGGATTCTGAGCAGAAACCTCTAAATCACTAATAATGCTGCAGCTTGGAAGCAGAAACAACATTAGCATTGCTACTAAACTGTTTATCTAATAGAGTGCTAACACCACAATGAAGCTATTTTTATGTTCCCAATTGCTGCTGCTACTTTGACTTTATTTTAAAGTGTTTTTCCTGTAGTTTATCATTTACCTGCAGCTTTTAAACTTTGCAATGGAAATTAAAGCACTATTAAAACCTAAAAAAACCGTAAAAAGACTTCATATATATTGTTTCCTCCTCCCATGCACAGATTCTTTAGCTTTATATATCTTTTTCTGCTATGCATAGTCAAGTGAAAACAGAAGCTTTAGTAGTTTAGAATGGGGCCCTTATTTGGAAAGCACAACACACTCTATTTAAACAAATGCTTTATTGTAAGTCACTTAATTCAAACATATGTTTAAATTTGAATACAAATATTTTTCTTTAGAGACTTTCAGCTTATTTTTAATAAAAGCCTTCAATTCTTGTGCAAGGTAATATTTCACTAACCTTTAAAAACATTTTTGGGGATTTATATTTTAGTCTTACGCAAAACTTCAACTGAAATCATTCAAGGTGCTAACTTGAAAAAAATAACTATGTATTCCTGTTATATTCTACCTAAAGTCTCAGATGCCATGTAATAAATGTTAACTTTGAAACCAGACAGATCATAAAAATCCATTGTAACATAACCTCCTCCAAAATCAAATACAGAATTATATGCAAGGTTATGACTTCAGATGGTGAGTTACCAGAAAGACCAGATGAACTGTTTGCTAAGCACTGCTGTCATAAAATGTCACATTCTGAAATGCCACACTGTAAAAATTTATTCTGGTTCTTTAAGTGACACCTTGCAAACCTGCCTTGGAACTGAAAAGTCTTCCCCTGTTCTGACTGCCTCATTATTGGGTACCCTTGATAAAATGGTGGTGCAGTGAAGGCCTGGCACAGCCACAGGAGTCACACACACCTCAGAACAAAATCAGCTTTGCTGCCATAACTTTCCTTTTGATACTCCAGCTGAGACAGTACTCAGTTTCTGCTTCCACAGCTAAACTAAGATCTGTACTGCTTAGAGGGAAGGGAGAAACATACATGAAACATGAATATGCTTCTCAAATTTTCCGCATTGCATTGGGGTTACCTTCATAACTCTTTTCCTGGGAATCCCCTTGCTTGTAATACAATATCCTAAATGGACTATGCCAAAAGTAAATTAAACCAATGTTAAACACTTATGGCATCTGTTACTAATATTTAGCATCTAGCCAGTGCAAGCTACATGAATACTATTCTGTAAATTATATACTTTAAAGACAAACAATAGCAGCAACGGTGACTCTTTTCTGCCACGCAGTGTTGTGAAGTTGCATGGTACCTGCCCCTATTATTCACCTTTAAACTCCACAGGAAAGGCTCTTAAAGACTTATTTGTACCCTAGAAAACTAGAAATAATTTTAGCTTATCATTTCTATGACAGAATCATAAAAAGGAGTTGTGGAGACCTTTGGAGTTTATCTCTGATTGTTCCCATCCTCTTGCCAATAAATTTTGATTGCAAAGGATATTGTGTATTAATTATTAAAAACTTTATGCAATAGTCTATGTAAGCTATTCTAGAACTCCTCTACCCCCTGCAGTTTATCTTTCATGTGTAATGTGAATCTTTCCTGCTGAAGTTTAAGTTCATTTTTCTTTTTGACTTACCCACCACGGCAACATTCTTTCCTTTTATTTTTCCATTCCTTTTTATTTTTTCCTTTTTATTTTAATGAGAACTCATTCTTTCCTTTTATTTTTCTGTGACAACATTTTAAGCATCTTAAAGCAATTTCTAGTTTCTAAACACATCTAGTTCTTTATATTTTCTCTCACATGTCATATTTTCTAACCTGCAATGATGGTCACTGATATCCTCCAAGCACTTTAATAACTATTTTCTTGAATTCCATTGACTAGAACTCCACACTTAGATGTTACTAGTGTTGGGTGGAAATAAAAGAAGGTATTTTTTCACTTTGCAGGCCATATCTATTTATACATGCAGATAGAGGATTAGCATTTCTCAACAAGAATATTGTTACTGAATCATGTTCACCTGGTGATATGTTGTAACAACAGACTCCTCTTTGAAGAATACATAACTAAGCAGTTGTTCCTTGTTCCACTGACTGCTACTTTCAGTGTAAAACTTAGAGCTGACCTTTAGATTGCAGAGATTTTTGTACCGTTCCTGTCATGTTGCTGCCTGGCGTCCACTGCAAATGTAGTGTTATCTTAATTTCTTTGCATAACTTATTCATTAATAAATTGAATAGAAGATGTTGAGTCTTTAATTCCCATCTGCAGGAGAAAATTCCTTCATGCGCTAACATTTATGTTTAATTACAGCATCATGTTTTCATAAAGCAGACCTTTACTCAAAAAATACACTAAGTTTGTTTCAGAATGTGTGTGCCTACATGTGTTTTCTCTTCTAGGATTCTGAAAATAGAGATTCCACTTGCCTAGTGTGATTTAAATCTAGTTCATAAAAATTCCCTCTTCTGTGTCTTCCACTATGCCAAATGCAAATTCCTTCTGCTCCTTCTTCTCAGCAATGGCATATAGCTGGGGTCATGAATACAAATTCTATTGGGACTAGCTGGGAGGTGTTTGAGGTTATCTGACTACTGCACTATTTCAAATCGCTGCATGAAAGAGTTACCTGCTCTGCCTCATGATATTGCCATGAGTTGCCTTGATAAGAATGTAATGAACATCATACAACACATTCATGAAGTCTTCCCGGGATACAGCTCTACTCGGTCTTGAGTCATCTCCATAATGTTTCCAGGTGAAATCTGCCTGAGACATTGTCCTGTTGAGACCTGGGTTACCATGATAATATTCCCAGGGTACAGGATTTCTGCCTCTTTGGTCATCACCATAATATTCCCATTCATGCTGAAAGACAGAAACACAAAAGACAGGTTATTAACAATATTCAAAACAACCATGTGCTTAACTTTTGGGCTAAAAAAGCAGATGGAAATGTTACCTCTGTCATCTCTATCTCGTGCCTTGTCAGCTGGCCTATCAGAGGGGCAGCCATATGCCGGACAATAATTCTCGTATTTGTGGGAGGACCACCTCTTATGATGACTTGTGGGGAGTAAGTAGTAAAACCTGTCTCTTCTCGTGCTTCAAAGTAGATGGCATATTTCAGTTTCCCTCCATAAGCGGTCAGCTAGCAAAGCACAAAAAGAAATCTCATTTTCAGTTAGCTAAAAATAAATTCCTGGGAAGGAGCGAGATGTGCTCTGCACCTATGTGCAGCCTGATGAATGCATGTGTGGTAGAAAATAGCAATATGTACTTGTGGAACTATCTGGGGACAAGGGCTGTGCTCAAAAACACTCATCAACAATTTGTTATTATATTACACTAAAACCAGTATGTTATCTATTTCCTTATATGTGCCTTGGTGTTCCACCAAACCAAGAAATATCAAAAGTGCAAAATAAATTGTCACGGAGGTGCATAACAACATCCAAAAGGACAGTTCTTTCAATCATTTTCTCCCATGTAGTCTACAAATATCAGGTATTTTCTGCTTAAAAATGAGAGAAACAAAAAATTGCAAGAGTGTTATGTTAAATTTGTGCAGCTTAACTTTTCAAATAACATTTTTATGAGAAAATTTATCCTGTGGAAAAATAGAACATAGATATTTACAGAGATTAATATGTAAAATATTGTTCGTGTTACTTTATGAATTTCCATAGTAACAGAGCAAATAATTTTTAATAATGGAATAGCATTTACTTCCTTTGGAAGTACGTTCCACTGTGTGAAAACATGCTTATTGGAAGGGAAAAAAACCACTGTAAAATAATAAAATAAGATTAAAAGAAAAAAAAGACCCATGTCAGCATTCAGTGGAGTTTTAGGTTTACCTTTCGTCCCTCAAACTGCTCTGGAAGTCTCCAGTAAACAGGTTCTGACCGAAGATCCTGCATCACCAGTTCTATATTTGCTACTATTTCAGGAGGCTGGAATGCAATCCCTGAAAGAGTGCTGCGCTGAAGCTTTTCATCCACCAGTGGCAGAATCATTTGCTCTGGCTTCAAGGTCACCTATGCATATTTGAAAAAATAGAGAAGAAAATTAACTCTATTTTTCCCCATGAAGCGTTAGCCTTTAAATTCTAGCTCTTTAAAAAATTACTTCTAGGTAATTTCATTTCACATCATGAGCAATTTGTCACAAAGCAGTCTTGCTACTCCATCAGGTATGAACAGTGCTAATAATGACTTTCCCCTTGAGCCTTTTGCACCTTGTCCTCCTGTTAACAAAGAATGTAGCAGCACTGGTTAAAATACTTTAATCAGCAAGTGATTCCATGAATTTTATAAAGTGATTTTCATACTGCTATTTTAGTTTCAGGCCTCTTTTGTGCAGACTGTGAGAAATGTTACCTTACAAAGAAGCAGACTTCTCATCACCAGTTATACATCACCAGAGCTGTAAAACACAGTGCCCAATCCCTTGATCCTTCTATGCAATATTCAAGCTAAATGTTCTCCAGGCAATTTGCAGCAAGTGAAGCTTCAGTGAAGGTTTCTGTAACTCTAAATTCAGCTTTACTTAAAAAATGCAAGGATGTCACTCATGTGCTTGTAATTTTCTTAGACTGGTTGACAAAGTCTCATTAGCATTATACTGAAATCATTATTTTGATCAAAAACTGTAGTAAAAGTCATAGTAATTCTGTGCCAATGGAAGTATCTCAGGGAATGTGTGAACAGATGCAAAGGGCTGGTATCAATATTACTTTCCCCCAAAGAGTGAGGAAGACAAAGAAAAGAAATGCAGGCAACAGTCATATCATCAACAAACTGGTCATGAGATAGGAGTCAGATACCGAGGAACCAATCAGATCCTGGACTGTACTTTCAGTATCCTGATATTTCTATTTACATCAGCTTTTATGGGCTGATCAGACATGGAAACAGTCCTAACATTGCCAACCCTAAGTGAGATTAACTGATTTTTTGTCATAACTGTATTTTACTGTTTAATACTTTACATACCGAGAAAAGGGTCAACATATCTGAATTTCAGATCATTCATCAACCATACCTTATTGTCATATAAAACAGGATTTCCTCATTTAAACAAGTCTAATGTCATTTGAAGCACCTGAGAGTATCCAAAATAGCCACTAGCAGCTGGCAGAACAGTCTCATTTTACAGTTCTGTATCAATTCTGAAACAGATGTGAGTACCAAATACTAGATGCAACATGCACATACACTTCTTTAGATATGAGCATAAATACAAAAGGAAATTAATCAAGAGAAACAAAATAATCAGGGGGCTTAAATTTTTTCTGCTTTGCGCTGCCACAAAGGTGAAAGCACAATTATCCAGAACTGTTGCTGTTATGGAACTTGATTAAATTTTATAACTTGTCAGCCTTCTACAGCCTTTCATCTCCAGTCTAGCAGCATATGATGGGCAAAACTGAAATAATGAGAAAAACTGGGTCAGATCATAATAAATCACTTCATCCACTGGGAAGGGAAAGAGGTGCTACAGGATTGAACACTGAAGGGGAGAATAAGTGCCATCCATATTATATTAAGCAAGAGAGATTAACTTGATTTCAGCCTAAAGTATCCTTATCTAACTGATGCCTGTAGATGACTAGTCTGGGGCTTTGGCTGGTTTGCATTAGGCAGACATTCCTTCTACAATTGGCATTCTTTCGAGCAGAGATGTGAGTGACCATACATGCGGACAGAACTAATAATTTTCCATTAGAAATATCTCCTCCAGAATGCCACTGAGGAGCTGGCATGGCAGCAGTCTCAATGTGTGCTTTGTGCTTCCTGTACTGATAAATGGAGACATCCAGTCTGCCTTGTTTATCAGTCCAGCATAGACCTCAAGGCCCTCTTCCATAAACAGGTGTAGAGTTCTTTCTTTGCTCTGATGGATTATACCTTTCCATGCTTGAATTTAAATACAGCTTAAATAAGCTCTTTTTAAACAATAAAATAAAAAAAAACCACCAAAACAACAAAACCAACAAGGAAAATAAGCAGATTAACTGAACTAAGGGAAATTTATGCTGGACAACAAGCATCTGTGACCCTTGAATACACCTGGGTAAAACTGTGTATCACGTACCAGGGATTATGTTGCAATGCATTAGACTGCATAATTCCCCCCCATGACTAGCTTGCCCTTTCTTGGGGTTTAATGGCTTTACTTTGGCTGGATGTCAGCTATCCTATCACTCATTTTCTTATCTACTTATTTCCTTTTAATGTCCTGACCCCGATTGTCTAATGGAACATACCGCTCTCACCACTCCTCAAAGCATAAAGAGGAAAGCGATTGCTTAAATGTTTGGCTGTTTTCTAGCTACCTCTCAGTGCCTGACTAAAAGATGCCAGCAGGAAACAACATTATCGCATTACATGGCTCAGCAGTTTCCTACTCACCCACACGCGGATCAGCCCCCTCGCCTCGCTGCACTGTGTAGTCAGGCCAAAGCAATAGCAACTGCTGCAGCCAAGTGGGTTTCTGGCAGAGAGACCAAATGTACCAGACTTGCACCTGTCACAGTGGACACCTTCCACATTAACCTGGAAGAGAGGGAGTATTTTTAAGAGGAAAAGAAAAAAAAAACAACCAAGTTTTATTTCAAGGTAGTGATAGAAAAAGAAAATCCTACTGTAATGACAATAACAGGGCGCAGCAAGAAATAATAATAAGCATTAGGAAATATTCAAGGAACTCTCCAGCTTCTTATCACGTGTGTATGCAAACATATGTAATTAATGTAATTAAGGCATTTGCATTTGTATCCACTGAGTAGCTCTGAGCAATAGATGGCTTCACATTGAAAGTTGTAAGCACAGAAAAATTAAATGGCACTTTGGGCATGACATGCTCAATAACTGATTGATAAGATAAGAAAAATAAGTTGTTCTGAAATTGCCCGTGCTAATCAAGCCTTCTGTTTAATAGGAATTAGAATTGACATGTTCAGATATTTAAGGTACAGCACTAAATGTTCTTGCTGAGAAATGTATTTTAATGGAAATTCTGTAGAGAAAAGCTTTCCTCTCTTCATGATTGTTTTCCACATCATTGAACAGTATTAACAAGGCTGAAATGTTTCACTGTTGTAATGTCAGTGCTTTTATTTTCATTTTTCAATTAGTTCAAATGAAAAGCTATTCCAGATAGGGCAGATACACAATAATTTATGCAGAGCCTTTTAAAACCATTTTCATACTGTGACCAAGGTATTAAAAAGAAAAAAAAAAAACAATATGAAAGCACTGGTTGACTTTTTCTCCCCACACACCTTTTATTGTTCTCTTGAGACTAGTGTGAAGATGGCAATCTAAAAAAAATTACACTTTCCAAAGCTTATACAAGAAACCAATATTATCCCTCAGGATTTACCAGTTTTAACCCTCATTTCCACATGTTCTATCAACAAATGTGCATTCACTGTATTTAGCTTAGATTTGCTGCTTTTTGTCAGGGCTGACAATGAGGCTCCTGAGCCTTTGAGAGCTCATTTCTGCAGCTGTAGCAGGTTTAAATGGGAACGATTACCATTTTATAAAAATCTCATTTCTTCAATGTAGAACTCTTTCAAAAAAAGTTATACAAAAGATTAACCAACCCTAGATTTAAATTTAACCTTAGGTTAAAATTCTGGGGGGAAAAATGTTTACTTAATTCAGTATTATTTGTCCATTTTCTCCCATAAACGGTGTTTTTTACTTGCTTTGAGTTTTGCCTCATGTCAATTGCACTTCCTTATCATTAATCATCAGCTAAATGTATACTGTTCATTTGCACTCAGAGGAACATAGAAGCAACTGTATGATTAGCCTTAAAAGAATTAACCAAGAAACACTTATATTTTAAAATGTCATGAACCCCACTCCTTCTACTTAATGCTGACAAGAGCTACAAGTAAAACGATGACCCAGAGAAGTTGTGGAGTCTCCTTTTCTAGAGACATCAGTCTGGACACAACCCTGAGTCATGTGCTCGAAGGACCTTACTTGAGCAGGGGAGTTGGACTAGATGACCTCCAGTGACCCCTTCCAGCCTGAACAATTCTGTGATTCTGTGACATGCTGGACCTAACCCAGAAATGGGGCACTGAGATGGTTAGAGGGGCTGATGCTTATCATGTATCAAGAGAGGCTGAAAGAATTGAGATACTTCCATTTCTGCATTTCAGAGGCTGGCACAGAACAAATAGCAATGAGTTTTATTCAGAAAGTCCATGTGGTCAACTCATTTCCGTTTTATTACAGAGTCATCATCAAATGAATCAGTACTTGTGAAATACAACATGATGCTTCCTGTTCAAATACACCAGAAAAAATGGGAGAGTGGTCAAGCAGTTTGCAAAAAGAGGTTGTGAAATCTCTCCCCATCCTTGGAAGTGTTGCATCAGCAGTGTCTTTCAGACAAGGTGCTGGACTAGATGACTTCCATAGGTCACTTCCAACCTAATTTGTTCTACAGTTCTGAGTCTTGAAACTCAGAATTAAGTGACTGTTGTCCATTTAACAAAATAATTACCTGGCAATTCAATTATTTAAATTCATCCTTCCATATTTTTTTGTGTCAATACAGACCTAAAGAAGAAGAATGAATCTAAATCACAGAATCTCTAGGGGTCACTTTTAAAAACCTCCCCCTAGAAGCACAACTATCACCAATACTACGTCAGATTACCCATTCCTCTTTTTAGCCAGTCCTTGAAAATCTCCTTGAATGGCGATTTCACATGTTTCTGGATAATGTGTATCACTGCTACATAACTCTGCATAACTTTTTCCTAATGTCCAAACCAAAATTCCCAAGGTCTCATTCACATCTGTTGCCCCTTGTTACATCTTCTGCCATCATCGGAAAGGACTTGATTCCATCAACAACTCTTTGAAATGGCTAATAGGTTGCAATTGCATTTCCTCTTAGCCTCTTTTTTCAGACTAAGAGAGAGTCCAGCTCTCTCAGTATATCCCCACAGATCATCTGCTCTCACGCATCTCTCTGGATCCCTCCCAGTTTCTCAAAAATACTTTTGAATCAAGTTCTAAATCAGGACACCATTTCCAAGTCCAGTCTCACCAGCACTGACTACAGTAAGAATAGAGCACTGAGTAGATAAAGACTTTCCCCTGCTCACCATGCTCTTTGTGATGCCCTGCCTTGCAGCTGCATTGGCCACTGTGCTCACTGCATCCAGATCAGTGGGCAGTTTGCCTTTTTAACCATGAGAGTATATGGTTGGTTTATATTGTGTTTTCCAGCAGGATTGCCACTCAGGCTTCTTCCTCCCAAACTGTACTGACTCTTGAGGTCATTCCACTCCAATTAACGATTTTCTATTTTCCCAGTCATCAGGCTTTTCAAGAACCCTCTAGACAGTAATTCTACTGTTCAGCATGTCAACCTTGACCTCCTCCAAGTCAGCAGTATTTTCAAATGTGCTGATCATGAATTCTGTCATCTGTGTCGCTGATGAAGGTATTGGCTCTGGGATACTCTGCTTGCTGGCTACCAACTTCATATCAAACCACCAATTACTGCCCTGTAAGCTCAGTAATGCAGCCAACTCTCAAACATCCTAAGTGTGCTGTTCTTCCAAGCACAATTCCAAATAAGAATGTTGCAGATGATGATGCCAAAAGTCTTTGCTTTAGTGATCCTGAATTGGATGCAGTCTACTCAGAACAAATACTATTGCAGCGAATTCTACTCATGAAATGGTGAATATTGACTCCCTCTAAGTCAATGTACTTGGAATTAGCACTGTGGCATACTGTGATTATTGATGTGTTTGCTTTTATTTTGCCCAGAATCTGAACAAGAATTGTATTATGGGGATGAAATGGCAACAGTTCTGTAAGAACAGAAAAAAATAAAAATTGGGGAAAAAAGTGGGTGCTAAGGATCCTCCTAAGAGGACACTATCCTGGCAAGTGTCAGTACATGAAAAAGCAATTGATAAGCACTTAAGTCTTTCTTTATGTTGGACTCCTCCCACATCAGTTGGCAAATGCACTATAAAAACCAAGGAGATTGTTCTGCATTTATTGTTTGAACAAGCAAGAACAAGTGCCAATGAAATCTGAAATAAACTTCTCAGCAGTTATAAGAGCAGTTTACAACCTTCATTGTCCTACCTTGCAGCTGCATTGGCCAGAATGATCAATGCATGAGCACTTCTCCTCTGTATCACAGCTCTGTGGATCTGTCCCAGCCAGGAAGCACTGACAAGCGACGCAATGAGGATAATTCCAGTAGCCCAACCTGCACTCAGTGCATTTGTCTCCAGAGAATTCAGGGCGGCAAAAGCAACAGCCTGTATTTAAGTCACACTGGGAACTTAGGGCTCCAATGAGGCTGCACTCACAGGGCTGAAAAGGAGAGAAACAAGGCAATTGCAATTGTGCTTCTGAAAAAAAACCAAAAAAAACCCACCAAAACCAAAACCCAATCAAAAAGCAATTCACCTCTTTTAAGTATCTATAAACAAAATACAGCAGTGGATTTCCACTGTCTAAACATATCATATTTAAATTATAAGGCCAGTTATTTATTTTTATTCAGCATGGGTCAAGCATTTACACTAAATACGTTGACAACACTGGTGAGATTTTTTTGATAGACATTACTTATCACTGGTAAGTTAGGCATTGAAAACGAATAAACCCAAAAGGGTCAAGGACATTGGAATACTTTGTGGACAAAATTAACTCAGAAACTACAAGCACTCTCTAGGAAGTATTTTGTATGTAAATTCTCTGAAGGCATGTTCAGAACACTTTCCAAAAATTGGAATTGCTCAGGAGAAATTGGTTCAGTAGTTCCAGAGGAATCTAGTTCAACATCTATTACTCATCCATCAGACAGGTAACTATTCTCTTTGTACAAGACTCTTAGATGACAGTAATTTACACAGTAAGGGCTAGAGATGTAGTCATGTGATACATTTGGAAGTAAACTTGCTCAGAGAATAAGACTTGCACAGGAAAGTGAGGATAGAAATAGGTGATTTTCCAGGGTGTCTAGATATTAAATACAAAAGTAGCAGGGAAAACTGCAGATTTCCAAAGAACAGAAGAATCCCTCAGTGCTATTACTGTGGTAGCACTGCACAGTTAATACAGGACATTGGCTGTAATCACGGGTGTGACCAGAATATCATATGGAGAAGTTCAGCTTACAGAAAAAAACTCAGTGCCAGCAGTACAGGTTACCACAGTAACTGACATGGATAGACTTGCTAAAATTACAGACACAAAGCTGAAAAAGAGAGGAAGAAAATGTGGATTCAGTTTCTAAGCAAAATCATTTATTATATGACTACTTAGAGGACCTTTCCTCTGATCTGAAAACACCATTTATAAAGAAGGTGAATATATATAGGAAATATACAGATGCAATCTTTACTGAATGCCAGAGAAACTATTTAACCACTGGTTAAATATTAGTCTGTAAGATGACTGTCTAACTTAAAAAATAAAACTTTCCGACAGAAAGAACTTTATTCGACAAGATACATTTGAACACAAAGCTGAGAAAGCAAATTTTTCACCATTCTCTGAAATAGCTTGGTGTGCAATATCAAAACCTAAATTACAATCGGATGCTGTGTTTGGTTTATGCAGTTTTCTACAATGCTCTCCATCTCAGACTTACATCAGCCTTAGAAATCTTCTACAAAGTCTGCAATCCAGGAGATTCACATCTCACTTTGCAGAAATTAGCAGCAACATACTGAAAGACATGTGGGCTGATAGATCATCATTAATTTAGATGGTGCCATGGAACTGTCATACTAATGTGCTCACATAGAAGACAATCAGATAATATACTCCAGAGCTCAAACGGAGGTCTTCAACCTCATTAGGCTGGTTTCAGAAGCCAAGAGTCTATATCACAGCAGCACCGCAGAGGTTTCACAGGAGTTTTTCATACATACAAAAAAGAGATCATTCTTGTCAATTGCTTAGCTACACGGCTAACAGCCTTTTAAGAACAAGTATGAATGGTGTATGACTATGTTCCAAAAAGATAGTTTTCTGGAGTAATTGTAGCAGTACTATTAAATCCCTTATCATTAATGAGCACAGCAGGGAGGAAGAAGGCATTTGCACTTTGTACCATGTCTACTGTCATCAGGTTTCAACCTTAACCAAACACCGTGCCCCTCAAATCAAGGTCACTAACAACTTCCATGGCCTCCTCGACATTCTATCATTGTTTCCTATTTCTTCTCCCTTCTGTTTAGATATTTTAACTCTGAGTCAAATATTGGAATAAGAAGGATTAAAAGGCTAATGAAAAGATTTATTTCCCCTTTAAGAACACAAGAATAAAGTGCAATTTACAACTAAGGTGGATGTTTCTTTTCTTTATTCCCTTCTGTCTTTTGTGCACAAATTGAAGCTTTTCTCAAGCAAACTTTGAATACAATTCCCAGTGGTGTCACCATTAAGGCAAAAGTAAATTTGCTCCCCAAAGGCACAGCTGATTACCTGTAAATATACATCTACATACATTGTTGACTAATTGTGTTCCAGCTATAAATTGCTGTGAAAGAGGTAGAGAATACAGAGAAAATAGAAATCCACTCACCTTGCAGCCACTGACAATGCTATGGCCCCAGTGATTTGGTGCACATTTGTCACACATCTCTCCAACAGTATTGGGAGGGCAGATACAGCGTCCACTGATGGGATCGCAGTTATTGCCAAAATGTGAACACTCACAGGCTTCATGGAAGACAAAAAAATAAAGCAGAGGAAAGGTTATCCCTTTACGTGACACCTGGAGAGCAGACCCTAAGTGGGTTAAGGTCATTCTTTTACTGTACAGTGAACTCTCAGTTATCTGTGGACACAACGAGGCAGAAAAAGCAAGGAAAACCCCAAGAAACCAAAACCAGTAGCAGTGAAACACAGATTAAGTGTGGCTGAAGTAGCTGCAATGAGGACAGAATGGGAAAAATAAAGGCACCAATTGCAGAGACTTCTGAGATGGTGCACTCTTGTGACATAACTGCAGGAGTTCTGCTGTACAGTTTCTGGGCCCATGCTGTCTCCTCTAAGAAGCCATCTGAGGGCCTCTGAGCCATCTATGCAGGGAACTTGCAGTCTATTTAACCTCTTATACCAATTTGAGAAATACCTTCTGAAATTTCTGCTGTTCTAAAGAGACTTTCCTTAAAGGGCAAAAAATATGTTTAAGTTCCTTTTTCCCTTTCTATTCCTTCTTTTTCAGCTTACATATCCTCTGCCTTGGGAGGACATCAACAAACTGATGTTTCCTCTCCATGAGAAACTGGTATTCTTTGTAGATTTTATTAAATTAAAAATACTTCAGGTTTGGAAGTACTTCCAGAAGCAGTCTTTTCTCTTAAAGGATTATTAAGTGAACCAACTCATTGGTGGAAAATACTGATTCAAGCTATAGAAGTGGTACGTAGTTCTGGGGCACAAGACACACAAGTGATTGAAAGAGCAGAACAGGTGTGTGGCTGTTTTCACACCCACCATGCACATAACCCGTGAGGTCAGAGAAAAAGCATCATAAGCAAACTGACTGTCTGTGTGATAACCTCTTCCTTGGGGTGTTTAAAAGGCAATGTAACTTTCTTACTGAGGGCTTCATTTATGTTCATTGCCTTTACTATGAAATACTTCAATGCAGATTGAAACTAGAAGACAAGGGATGTGCAAAGATAGAACTCCTATCTATAGTTCAAATAAGAAGTGGCCTTTATTTATCCTCACCAATGCCTTCAAGATAAGGTAATTGATGCAAAGAAGATAGCAAGTTTCGCCTCCATCATGCCAGGAACACATAGTGTTGCATGCTATTTAAAATATTTTCACACACTGTAGCTTGAAGTTTCTGAATACATCTCATTGTGAGACTGAGGCTTTCAGATGTGACAGCTCATCTATGGGCTTCCAGGTCTTACACAAAATTGGCTAAAAAGGCACGGAGGGGAAGGAGATACTCAAATGGTTTTCCTATTTTTACTTTTATAATTATTTTTCAAAATAAGAGGGAAAAAATACAACACAATTGTTGTGAGCAGTAGTGAAATAGATTTTGTATCTTTGCTGCTAGAATGTCAACACTGACAATGTTTTCAGGGTTTTTTTAGGCTTTATGGATTTATATTCCACAAGAAAAAATCAAATTATATTCCTTTTGGATAAATGCTAGATAAAAGAGGTCCAATATGTTACTTGATACTTAACTGTCACCATGGAATTTATTTTTCTGTGCTTTTCCTTCCAGCATGATTTGATATATTTCTATTAAATTTCTGATTTTCTTTGTGATTCATAATTTAATTCTTATTTTTTGTCATTTGAAGGAATACATTAGAAGCCTACTAAAAATAAGTGTGGAAAAAACAGCAAATTGAAAACAGAATTCCTCTCCAACTGTTCCATTAACTTTGGAACTTTCAAAATTCTGAATTTTCTCAACATCTATAGCTGCTTCTGTTGCTTTAAACATTTGACCATAGGCTGATGCATTTATATTTAAAGCATTGCTTGGATCTACAGTATTTTACCATTTCTATTTTGTTTCTTAAACTCTGTCAGTTCAAAGTTTGCCAAGAGAGCAATTAAAATTTTAATGTGCAACTTCATTATTAGCCCTCTCATTTTCCTTCTCCAACTGTTCTTATCAACATTTTGTTGTGTTTTACAATAGCAATGTGCTTTTAACCTGTGGAATGTTAGAATAAGATGCTAATCATAAAGATTAGATTTTTTTTCCCTTCATTTAATCGCTAAAGGCTTTAGGACTGCAGTTATCATTTCCATTTTATTTCAAGCTCATCAGTGACCCAGGGAACCAATCTCTCCCTTTTCCAAGGTGCCAACGCATCTGAACTTTTCAAACCTATAAGTGTTTTGGAACCCTTCATTCCTGTGGGAGACAACACCACAGAGCAATATTTTCAAACATAATCTATAATCCAGCTTGTTTGAAGTTTCATCCACACTACAGGTAAAATTGAATTTTGCTACACAAATCCAGGTCTCCAGGCCTTGATGCTCCTTCCATTAAAAAAAAAAAAGGAATAAAAAAGGCAGAGAGCTAAGCTTGCTCCTTGTGGCATTTTGGATAGGAAAGAAGGAAGAACAGATTACCAGACATTGTGATTTCTGCTTCTGGAAAGAACATCCTTTATACCTGAAGAATAATAACAGCATTCTGGGACCCCAGGAGTCAGTCACACTAGACAACTATCTGTGTGTCCTGTGATCACACCTAAATAAGACTCTGAGACTTGAAAAACACAGTTCTATCAGGAAAGATGGATATTTTCCTGTGAAAAAAACCTATTGATTGGGTTCTTTTTGATACAGCAGTCTGTACTACTTCAAGGACAGGAAGCATTCATTTCAGTCTTTGACCTAATTTCCAAAAAGACAAAAATAAAGGTAGAGAGGTGGCTTGATATATTTATGTCTAATGCTAGCATTTAAGCATCTAGAAAAGAAGATTTTCATGTGTTTACACAAGGGATATAGCAGATAATTTTACTTAAAAATCTTATTGTATACAAAAAGTACAAGTAAGCAACTAAATATTACTGTACAGGAAAGGATTGTGGTAATGAAAGAGGATCAACTACATAAGAACAATGAAAAGCTTTGGGATAAAACTAGAAGTTGAGGGAGTTTCCGTTTTTCTTGTTTTCCTTATACACCCCTACAAATTGATGTTATTTGGCAAAAATTTTAATCAGAGTTCTATGATACTCTTAACTAAATTATAGGAATTTCATGGAATTTTTTTGTCATTTACTACATGGAATAAATGACACTCCTGTTTATTCTAAATGTAGTAGATTAACCATAAACTGCCCATAAAACAGCAGAGATTGCTTTGGTCTTTCATTCTTGCCTGTCACCATCCTTGTCAAGTGAATGATGTACAAGGCTGTCCATGAACTCCCTGCCAGGAAATTTTGTTGAGCAATCCAGAAATAGCCAAACTAGAATCTTAGGAATAAATAAATAAATAAATAAATAAATAAATAAATAAATAAATAAATAAACAACTAAATAAATAAATAAGCAAACAAAAAAAAGCAATCTGAGCTTGGGTGGAAAACATTTACATACGAGTACAGCCTCCTTCTTCAAAGTTGTAAAACCCATGTGCACAGCGGTCACACTTTTTCCCTGTCACTCCAGGCTGGCAATAGCACTGTCCGTCTCCATCGCAATCGAAGGACTTGGAACCAAAAGAGTTGCAGTTGCAGGGAACACATCCTCGGGAAGACTGTAAGCCAAATGTTCCAGGCTGCCACAGAGTGAGGAAGAGCAGTTAGTACATAGAATGCTTACCAGGAGAAAAGAGAAAAAGCTGAGAGTATAGGGAGATGATATTTCCTCTTCATCACTGAAATACTGCTTTTAACAGGTTAAACTGTAGTGGTAAAACCCTGGACTAAGGACACTAAAAGTCCTACACTGCGGAGAAAGAATAAAAATTTCAGAATCTTACCTGATGCTATAACGAATGTTCTGCAATGTAACATGTTTATTACATTGTTTTGTTTCCCTAAGTACAATTCTCACTTGGAATGGAAGGTATGTCAGCACAAAATACATATCCCATCTCTGGTTTCAAGGCGATGTCAGGCAGAGTTTGTTGCTAAGAGAGTGAATCCAAATTCTTAGCTATGAATGGAGGTCGATTCAACTGGAAAGCCTCTGAACTAGATTTTATCTCCTCTGAGTAAAGGCAGTATCTGTATACAGTAACTTAAGGGCAATTCGTTAGAATGATATATATAGGAATAATTTTAGAAGAACAAAGAGATAGTGTACTTGTGTTCAACACAAAAAAAAATGGGGATTTTTTTAAGATAAAAACTGTCTTTGAATTAGGCCTCTGTTTCTCTTCTATTTTCTTCCTTTTCTTTCTTTTTTGCAGTGATCAATATAAAGTTTCTACAGAAGCAGATTAGATGTTATCAACTATAGTAAAAAATTCCTCCTTAACTTCACTAGTGGAGTGCAAAAAGCAAAGAAGGGAAGACACACTCATTTGTATACTGTGATACGGAATTCTGCACAAAGCTTTCAACCAAAGACCTCAGAAGTTTCACTGCACCAACCAACAGAGGCGTCTTAGAACAAACCATACTTGATATTCAAACGACAAACTCAGTCTTGAGCTAGAGTGCTTTAAAATGGGAGTACTTCTCTACCTGTTCTTCAAGCATGATGATTTTCAGTGAATACTGAAATCCAAATCATATTAATAACTTCACTTGAAATTGATATTACAACATTAATAATAAATCTATGAGCAAGTTTGATAGAAAAGCAGAATGTTAAAAATGAGATATTAAAAAGATCACTGCTAATGAATATAAATGGAACAAAGTGAAAAATATTTACTTTATAATGTACTACTTTGTGATCCAGGCATGAGGTGTTAGATTTTTACCTACTATAAATCAGTAGATGTTCAAATCAATAGAGCTATGCTGGCTTTGACCATAGGAGTGATTCTCCCTCTGTACTAAAACACTAGTGCTCCGTCCCGTTCTGGACCACTTACAAGAAGAAAAGACATTTAAGTGCTGGAGTGTCCAGAGAAGGGCAATGGAGCTGCTGAAGGGTCTGGAGCACAAGTCCTATGAGGAGAGGCTGAGGGACCTGAGGGTGTTTAGCCTGGAGAAGAGGAGGCTCAGGGGGAAACTTTACAACTCCTTGAAAGGAGGATGTAGTCAGGTGAGATTCGGCCTCTGCTCCCAAGAAACCAGCAACAGGGCAAGCGGACATAGTCCAGGCTATGCCAGTGTGTGCTCAGGTTGGACAGTGCCAGGGTATGCTCAGGTTGGACAAAAGGAACAATTTCTTCACCGAAAGGGTGGTCAGCCATTGGAGCAGGCTGCCCAGGGCAGAGGTGAAGTCATTCAAGAAATGACTGGACATGGCACTTAGCACCATGGTCTAGTTGACAAAGTGAAGATCAGTCAAAGGTCGAACTCAATAAACTTGGGGGTCCTTCTCAACCTTAATGGTTCTGTGACTATTGTTTTATATTGATTTGTTCCACAGTAGAACTTCTAACTAACCTCTTGTATTGGTGAATTCTCTGAAACTTCAGAAGCTTTCCATGGAAAAGTCCTGAAATCTGACCTCTGAGGTTAATACAGAAGTTCCCCACTCACACAGAGAATCTGCTGATAGGTGTCAGAATACAGGACCACATCTATGGTCAGAATTCAGCCTGAAAAATCATACAAACCTAGGCAAACGCTTGATGATACATGTAATAAAGAATTACACTGTTTTTCATTCCAAACTCTGTATTGAAATGTTTTGCAAATTTCATACTTCTGCCTGACAAAACATGGCGTATCAGAGAGAAAGAGATAGTCAAACTCATTTAATTAAACTCAAGGTTCTATAAAATACTTGACTATCTCTAAAGACTTCTTTTACACAGGAAGAAACACAGAAATGTGAATATGCACAATCTCAGGACAGCCATTCCGATTAATGCAGTGAAGTAACCGATGCACAGCATGTGTCTCAGTTCTCAATATAAAGTTTGCTAGCATCTAATAATTTCTGTTTATATAGGTAACAGTCAGAAAAAGTCCAGCACTCCACACTGTGTTAAGTTAGAAAAGACCACCGCCATGCTGGGCTGCATTCTGTGAGGAGGACTGCACACAAAGACATTTTGGCCAGTCATGCAAACTTTAACCCCAAGTTAAAGTTCTCAGCTAAGTTTGCTTAAACACAGAAATTCTAAGAATCACACTTACTAACCAAGAGATAAGATTACAGTCAGGAGACACACTGAATTTTCTAAATATGTCATTATATTGTGTCTCCAACAGTGTACTGTGTGGGTAACACAGTCACCTAATACATGTTTAATTGGATAAAACTCATTTCTCCAAGGAAATCTATATGAACAAATACAGCATGGGTCCCAGAGTCTAGCTGAGGATGAAAAACACTGCCTGGTATTTTACAAACAGTGTGGAGGTTTTGAGTTGCAGGGAGAACAAACAACATTCCTAAAATACTGCTCTGTTAGAAGCAGTTGTATCATAATTACTTAATTTTAGGAAACAAGTTACTTTGTTGGTCTGTGATAAGGAATGAACACTTCTACCATTTTGGGCGTTACATTCACATAACTGTAACTGCACTGAGTTAAAAATGGCTCTGGTAACTGGCCATATTCAATAATGTGAACTTTTAACACCTGTTATGTTCAATATTTAAAATTAGATCTTAACTAAGATCAGCCTCTGGGGCTGATCCTTCTTGCAACCTCCTTAAGCTATTGATTCTTGAATTGTTAGAAAAGGAAGTCTTATGCTGAAAGTCTTATGTCCAAGAAAATCCCACCGATTCCATTGATTTATGTACATCTCCCATGCATTTTGTGCACACTGCTGTTGATGGTGCTGTTTTGAGACTTAGTTTGGCATTTGTTTTCTCACTGATAACACCATTGGTACAATGAAGCCCTTAGGATTGGCGAAACATCCTAAAATGCTGCTTGTCTTCTGAGCCTGTCTGTTTCTTGAGAATTTCTTCTATTGTAACACAGGCATTAAAAATTAAAAACCCAGGCAATTTGTACGAGCTCCAAACACAAGCAAACAGGAGACTTCAGCCCATGCAAAGCAGAGTTTCTCATTACCAGAGCTGCAGGCCGGTAAGCACCTCGTGGGCACCCACTGGCACCACTGGTGCCCCACCTCCGGGGGGGTACTCGAATCTGCTGACTGCTTCCCACATTTTCTTGCAATTTAGGCACCTGTCTGCTGATTTCACAGTGTCTGCCCATGAATCCTGATTTGCAGATACATCTTCCCAACATATCACACTGCAGTGACACAGATCCTAAAGCACTGCAGCCACAGGGTATACAAAACAGCTTTTCTGGCGCCCAGAAGTAGTTGGGCTTTAAGAATGAAAAGTAAATACTGTTAGAAAGTGAAGATAAGGAAACTACACCACATAAAAGAGTAGAGAAATAAAGACAGGAGTAAACACTGAAGATTAATACAAAAATTAATTCCAATGAACCACCAGTGTTGTATTAATGAAATATTTGCTGGGTACCTTACGCAATCTGCAAATTCCACTGATACCAGCATTTTTTCTTTGAACAGACTCTTTAAATACTGTTGAAAATGGAGTGTGAGCCACTTCAGAAATTACATAATTTTAAAGGGTGAAAAGCATCCTTTTGACTTCTGCAGAATTATTCATGTGCTTTAAGTTACACACAGGTGGAGGTGTTCTGAGGACATAGGCCTAACTCATGAGTCCTTATGCTGAACTAAAGAAATGTGCAGCCAGCTACAGCATATTCCTTAGCTGCCTGAAGACAACTCTGTGAAAGTTTATGAAGCAATATTTCTCTGCAGTGATTTATGAGACAGGAAAACAATGTCAAGGCAGAAAACACTTTCACCAAAAAATAATACATTGTTTGGACAACACAAGAAGAAACCCTAAAAAAAACCATAAAGACAGAACATTCCAGCAGAACTAACCTAGCACCCTGCTTTTTTAAAAAAAATAAACATCAAATGCTATCAGACATTTTGCAGCTTTCAAGCATTCAAAATATGAAGTGTATATACTATGTATACAAATGTACTTATAGATACAGTGAGGCTTAAAATGCATTCATTGCATGTAAACGCTATGTCTTGTGTTTTGTTCTAGAAAACAAGTAGAAAATATTTAAAAAGCAACTATTTTACCTTTCTCTACATAAGAACAATCTATTTAAGTGAAAAATAAACAACAGAAAAAAGCCTATCCAGAACCAAATGATATTTAGTTGCAGCAACAGTGAAGAAAGCTGAAAGGAAACCCCATTTCTAGTCACTCACTTTGCAGATGTCACAGCGGCGCCCGATGACGTTGGCTTTACACTGGCACTGGCCTGTCCGAGAGTCACAGATCTCTGAGAAGGAGCCATTCATGTGACAGTGACAGGCTACAGAGGAAGAAGAAGGAGATGTCAGTGTGTTCCCTGAAGCTACATCTAATAGCCAAATGTTTACAGTGCAGCTTTTGCCACCCTGAGAAACCCCCAAGTCTGTGTTAAGCAAGAAGGTGTCGCTCCCATACACTGAGAGATTAAGCTGCCTATATTGATGTGGAATTTTTTCTCCAAATCATTGCAGACAGAATTTTTGCCTCGAGTTCATTAACAGCTTGTTTTAGGTGTTCCTCTCAGATCAAAGCAGGATGTGGAGGGCAGATTACTAAGTACATGCCCAGAGACTCAGAGTGGGCAGGGCAGTGCTGAGAGAAAAATACAAAAAGGGTAGAGACCCTTACAAAGAGTGTGTACAGGATGTAGCTCCAGCCAGTGGGAGTGTTACTGCTCCACATGCTGGTTCTGCTGTCCTAGAGTTCACTCCCTTTGCATGTAGTCATCAGGAAATGTTGGCAGGCTGCAAGCCCAGTACAAGGCTGACACTATACAGGAGCAGTAATGCTCTCATGCCCCAGGCTGCACTGAAAAACATACCAAGGATTATGTGCTATGATGACTCTCCAGGATTTGTGTCTCAGCAACAGCACCACAGTTCCCAGAGGAAATGTAACCCAACTGACCAACCTAACTCATCTCAGTGCTTTCCTGAAGATTTAAAAGGCAGTGAAAACGCTGTTTCTTGAGGAAAAGAGCAACACTTCTGGCTCTTAAATTTTTATGTTTTAGGAGAAGACAAATTTTGGGGACAATATCTATTACCCTTTATGTTCTTCAAACACAAAAACCTTTGTGTTCTTCAATCCTTTTGACATGCAGAGATTTTGAAAAAAACCTTTATCATTCGCAGTAGAGAACAAGGATGTGATTGTTGTCACAGGGACTACAACCATGCATGATTCCATCAGCATGAGCTGGTTCCTGCACATCATTTTTTTCCCCCTCATAGGGGAATGAAACTGCATCTCTATACCAATTCTAATCTATTCTCTACACTTGGGCTCCAGTTCACATTTTGCCTTCCTGCAGTGCCCTATCTGCATGTGTTGCTTTTTTTTTCTCAACCTGACACCTTCATTTTAAGAAACACTTAAGAGTCCCAGCAGCAAACACATGGCAGTTGCATACTTGCATGTCAGAAGGTGCTATGTGAGACAAGGCAGTTATATTTTTCCCATATATGGATTATTACAATGGGACCTTCCTCATCACTTTATTGGACTTGCTAATGTACAATTTCCAATTATAAATTAAAAGGGTTGGTGTGGGGGTTTTCTTCCTGCTTTTGAGGTATTCTGCAGCAGTTTTTTCTTTTAATGAAAGAACTTTCATTAAAACTTTATGACTTGCCATTCTGTTCATGGCATTGTTTCTCAAATGTTCGCAAAAATTCTGGAATAAATAACAAAAATGTGCTCGTTCTGCTGTTCATACCAGTCATGTATTCAGAGATTTTGCTCTCCTGTTTTGCAATGTATTTTTAAAAAAATAAAAATTAAAAGACACTTCTGATGTAATTAACATTGCTTATCTTTTATTTTCAGCTTTCAACACTAAACAAATCTATAATTTACCTCTCTCATCCTGTATACAGCCCTTTTTACCCTGATATTCATGTTTTAAAACTGCTGACACTCTAAATGGTACATAGTGTTAAGTATCACATACATATATGTTTTGAGTATATATTTAATTAAATTGGTCAGTGGGGAAAGAAGATGCTAAAGCTCAGATTCAACAAACTACAGTCCTCAATGCAAATTAAAAGTGTTTCACCAACCTTTTTATACAGACCTCAAAACCCAAGCTCGGTCTGATTTGAACTGTTTTGCTTATCAGGCATACAATAACACAAGAATCAAAAAGAAAACTTACATTGATTTTATAAACAGATGAGTTTGTCCTACTTATATTACAGCAAGCAGCACTCCATGGTATCTTAACTCAGTCACAGATGACTGAGTGCAATGCAGTGCTAAGGGAGACTTTGGAATATCTGGACTTTAATTGTTTTTCTTGGCTCTGGCAGTACGTACATAGAGAAGAAACGTAGTCAGGGCTATTCATCTAATAAACTGATACTCAATCTGATAAATTGCATTTATCTCACCTAGAGCCTGGGTGAGATTCATTCACCCTTACTGGGAAAATTAGCTCTTGTCCAAACCTCCAAATGGTTGTTACGATACAATGCAGCGTGTTGGAGAAATTTGTCTTACTTTCTTCCCGAACGACACTGGTCAGGACCCTTCATTTTCTCTAGATTTCTATAAATATTTATGAGCTTGTATTTATGATCAAGCTACACACTACTACAACAGCAGCAGCCATATACTGGAACATAGACAGACCATTATTTCCTTTAATTCATCTTGTGACTGAGCTTTATTACCATTGGCTCAACCTCCAGATATTTGCTTCAGCACACTGTGCTGTTTCACTCCAAAAAACAACCTACTAGAATCAAATCAAATCAAATCAAATCAGCTCAGGACATTTGCTTGTTGTTCTTAGTATGGTTTTGTATAGATACACCAAAAAATTCAGAGATGCTATGATGATATAAAGCTGTAGTGTCATTTGAAACAGTTAATGCACACAACAACATTGTACAGAGAAAAAGCAAGAAACATTTCAAACAATAATTTGAAAGCAAATTCATGCTTTGCAATACTCTTGGATTTGGCTTTTTAATAAGGAACAAAATTGAAAACAACAAAGTAAAGGCACAGTCCCTCTGATATTGTTGCTGCAGGGCAAACTTCATGGAAGTCTGCAAAGGAAATAAAAAATCATATGCAAAGAAGAAAACCCACATGAAAGGCAGAGAGTAGATGAATACAAGGTAACTGCAAGCACAAGGATATGAATACATTAGGGGGCTCTCCTTGTCAATGATACTAACAACAAAAGCAAAGCTTGCAATTCAACATTAAACATATATTTCTTTTAAGTATTTTTTTTTAATTGTATGTTTTCCAAACTCTCCTTTTATAAAATCTCTTTCTCAAGGACCTGTCACTACTATGGAAATGGTCAAAGCATCAGTCCTATTGATGACTCAAAAATGGTGACAAGCTACTGGAAGCTGTAATTTTTGAAATACACTTCTTAAATCACTTTACACACTTTGTAACTTATATGGCATCATTCATCATAACCTGTTAACTTATGGAGAGAAGAATATATAGGATTATCCAAGATTTTTCACAGTGGTATTGTGTAAATTAGGTACAGAAAGCATTTATACAGGTATGTCTTCGGGGTTATCTATGACTTTCTGTACATCAGTTTTTATTGCCCTTAGCTGAGAAACTTGGTGATGTTCTGCATCTTGTTAGCTCTCACGCACTCTCTGGAGGTCCAACATAAGCTAGGATTTTCACTTTTAGACTGCCATAGGGCAAGTCCTGGAAATGGATGTCAATGCCTCAGACTTCTCTGCTCACAACACATACTGCAGACATGGTCCCCATGTTCCTACACACAGAGCAGTAAGACAGTGCCCCAGGCTCTTTTACTTGCATCATTTTATCCTGCTATAACACCTTTGTACTCAGTGGAGTTACTCTAGTGTTTATTATAATGGACCAAAAAGGAATAAATCCTTGTGACAATGAAATAAAATTCTTGGCTCTTTCAGGACAGTTTGTAACTTGTTTTATTCCACTTCTCAGAATGTGAAGAAAGAGTACATGAAGAATGTTTTTAAGTTAAAAGCACTTGTTTTGCATTCTGAACTGTGCCAGCAATGGCTCAGAGAGAGCCACTGCCTCCTACAGAAAGAAAAGCTCCTGTTCCTACCAAATCTTTAATTTCCACTGAATAATTTTTGCAATCTCTATGGGGAAGGATGTGCTGGGGCTGGTAGTTGAATAATATGCCACCGCTCAGCTGAGAATTGCTAGCTTGCTGCAGTGCCAGGTATCTTCCTCCAGAGCATTTTAGAAAAATTGTCTGGAGATTTTAGGGTCTGATTGGCAGGTGGGAGAATCTTGACCTGCAAGCAGCAGCACCTTCCAACTCTTATTGAGGTTATAAAAGTGGGAACCAGGTTACAAATGCTGCCAGAGCTGGACCCTGAAACTGAAACATCACTCCCTTCTTTCAACCTTACAGGAGGACAGGATTTTTCTGGGTAGCTTATAGCATTTTTTAGTGAATAGTTTCCATTTATTTGTATTTATTTTTGTAGATCTGACATTTAGTATAACCTTTCGCACCCACGCAATGCTCTGTTGTTTTTTTCCCATGTCTGCTTCAGCTAGAGATTTTTTAATAAGTTCTTCTTTCTATTTACTTTAAAGCCTCCCTTTCCAGATGCAGATCCACAGTATCATTATTAGAGCTGTATCATTCTCTTGCTCACACATACAGAGGCACAGCCTTCCTCTCAGGAACAAAGTTATAGGATAGATCAATACTGTCAGGAGCTGTAAAAGTTCGTGACTTACGTTGACAGTTCCTTGCATGAAGAGCATCACCAAAATATCCATCAGCACACCTCTCACAATATTGGCCTGTTGTACCTGGCTTACATATCAGACAAGCACCAGACAAGCTGTCACAGCTGCCAGGAACGGAGAAGTCAAGGTTGTCATTACACTGGCATGGCTGGCACGATCCCCCTGGTATTAGAGGCTGTCCAAAATAGCCTTCTGCACACCTACGGTAAAAGACAGCATCAGTTAGGACCCTTAAATAATCCTATCATTAGAAATACTTCATTCTGTTGCCTCCCTAATCACCAAAAATGATTTGATCTTCTCTCCAGTGTGTCTTAAGCATCTTTTTTTCTTTCTCTCTCTTTCTCTTTTTTAACAACACTGTAGACACAGTACCAGCTGAAATCCTGCCAGTTCTGCCAGTAATTAGACTTCAGTGGGAGAAAAATCTTGTCACTGGCACTGAAGTTGAGACAAGGCATAGCAAGAAATCTTAGTGGCACTCTAGAAGAAGGGGGGTTGGACTAGATGACCTTGAAAAGTCCCTTCCAATCCAAACTATTCTATGACTCTATATTAGATATACTTTGTATTTCAGCACATTATGCATAGATGTTCTGTACTCAGTCACCAGCAAGCCTGACGATTTTTTCCCTCTACCTTAAACACTTCTTTAATTTAGAAAAACACCTTTAGAATGTAATACAGACATAAGTTTGTTTACCTAATAAGATCTGCCTCCTGAGTTAGATTTCCCCTGATCTACTGCATGGTCAGATTTGCTTAATTAATGGATTTCTAATCTCTGTGTATGGGCAGGTAACAAAAAGATTGCTCATTAACACAGGAACTATGTTGTTGTGTGCTATACCTTTCATATTTTAAGAGAATTGTTTGAAAATATCACATCATTTTCCACCTTTCCCATCTACAATTATCTGTGAGTACCATGTAAAGCGGGTTAGTGAATCTGACCTAACATGAGTCTGTATTTAAAGCAAATTTCTACTCACCTCACAGCCTATTTTCTATTTATATTCTGGTCTCCTTTCCCTTTCTGTTACATTTGCTCACTCTTCATAGTAAGAGCAACTTGTAGATAATGAAGAAAAAGAAAAGAAAAATTCCACAGTTCTGGCTAATGAATTTATTCATGTGCATCTCAGATGAACTCCAATTAATAGAAGGAAAACAGAAAGTACATAAAGCACATTGCACATAATAATTTTTCCTACTACTCTAAAGTCAGTTTGAATGAAGTTTTAATGTACACAGATATCCTCTCTTCTTTGTAGTAGTACTGGATAGCATGGTTGAGGAAAGACTTTGTGTATGATCCTAATACAGGAATGCAGAGCTCCACTATGCTGTCACTCACGTGTGCATCAAGTTCATCCTTTTCTTTGTTTCCAGAATATCTCATAAAGCTTTTAACTGGATCCTAAGCAAAGCCGCCTAAACATGTATTAAATATTATTCAATATCATCAGCAAAGATCAAAAATATTATAAAAACTGGGTAACTGAGAGCAGGGAGAAAAAAATAGTGGGAACTTCTTGAGCAACTTTTTGTAATTTTACACAAAATATGATTTTTTCCAACTCTCTCAAAATACCCATGATGCAGACCACGGAACAATAATATGTACAAACAGTCCAGTGGTTTGTGTGCATGTAAGCACTTGGGACCATGAGTACAGTTTCCACAATCTAGCCCACTCCTGTAGCACAGTCATCTCTCAAAATCACTTCCTCATAGCAACAAGACAACAAAATCTTGTAATTAGAATGATTCAGGTATTTTATTTTCAGAACCTGTCATAAATGTAGCAATTCATTGTATTTTCTGCAAAAGAAGTGAATATTTTCCTTGATTGAGGATATCTCAGCAGCTACAAAAGACTAACTTTTAGCTTAATTTTGCCAAAATAACTTGGCTTTTTTCAGTGACAATATGTCAGTTACAAAGGCCGAGAATATATCTTAACACATAACAATTAATAGCCATATTTTATAAAAAACAGAGAGTATCTGGATAATTTATGCAGTTATCTCAGTTTACCTAAACTAGATTACATCTGAAGTTAACTCATGCTTTGCTAACATACTAGTGTTTGTCATAAATCTGTATCTTTTGGTCCTACTAATCTATTTGACTTCACTTAATGTGTGTTTGTTTTCTACTTTCCCTTTTATTTAGGGGTTAGTTCTGTATTTGACAGCATTCATAGAAACTTATCAAGCAGTTCATGGAAAGAATATCTAATGATTCATGTGAAATGCACTGCTAGTAATTTCCTTCTATTAACAGCAGGGGATCTCAATAACTCTGTATTCTCATCAGTTTACACTTTGATAATTAAAATTAGAAAAACCCACTTCCATCACACAGCTATATTTTACTTATGCACATATATAATCTCGAATCCAACTGAAGATGATTCTGAAAGTAGGGGTAAACCAGTGAAAGCTTAAAAGAGAACTGTGTACATGTATCTCTGTAAACTCTTCCTCCTTTTCTACCACATCTCCTGAAGTTGCAGGGGAAGATTAAGAAAGTCCACTTTCCTTAGTTCCATCTTTATCCCCTTAAGGGCATTCCTACTTCAGCTTCTTTTCTCAGGTTCAAAGCATTACATATTTGGGAAGGTTTAGATTAAAAAACACTAATAGGTATGTAGCATGCAAAATTACTTTTATGAATTATACAAAATACATGTAAACATAAATGACTTCTAACTACAACATAATACCTCTGAGATTAAAAAAATAAACAAAAATAGGAGTAAAGGAAGCGAAAAAATATTGTGTCCATATTTGTCTTTTCTACTCTCAAGTGCAAGTGTGTCTGTGAGTGACACTACTTTAATTTAGCATAAGTGGTGCCAAATACAAGGCTACTACTTAAAAATATGTGTATGAACGTGCACTGAGCCTGGTCAGTTTGGAGTTAATATTCCTCATAGCATTCTATATGGTGCATTGTATATGCACATATATACACAGAAACACAGCTTTTCTATTTTATACATTTCTTTTTATTTACTGGGGAAAAAAAATGCCCTTGAGACACAGTTAATTAAGCCTGCAAATCCGAACACTTTAAAGTCTGGAAATACTATTTTTTACAGAGCCTTTGAAAACTATGTGCATTCAACCTGTGCACAAAATCAGGCAAAAAACCCTGTGGAGAAACGGCTTGTGAGCACGCAGTGAGATACCTTAACTCAGGTGCACAGCACAGATGTTATTGTTGTGTGACCAACTATAAATCTTGCATTTTCTAATGTCAGAATGCCTACCTTTGCGAGCTGCAAACAATCCTGCGTAACACATTCGTTGTGCCAAATCTCCTGAAATGTTTGACCCTTTACCCATCAGTACCGCAACACAGACTCGCTGCGCTGGCACTAGTGGAAGAATTACATTTGCTACAAGGAGCAGCAGTTTGAAGCCACAGTACTCATGAGAGGCTGTGGCTGGTGGCACTCTGTGCTAGTTCAAGAATGGGGAAGGTGGGGGCAAGAAAGGACATGGGTCAGCTCACTCTTCTGCTCACACATGAGGGACACTGACCCTCCTTCTAGGAGGAAAAGGTCACTGGATCCATGTACATAAACCATGGAGTCCTGCAGGAAAAGCTAGACTCACCTATTTTGCTTCTTTTCTCTAGCAAGACTCTGTTTGGAAAATGGATGTAATCATCCTGTGAATATGCTAAGCTAAAAAGCCAATCTTTTGTCATTCTCATACATCCTTTCTATGAAGTTAAGAGAATTTCCATCCTACCTCATATGCCTTTGGAAAAGTGAGCAGTGAGAAAAGGAAAAAAACTTACATCTGATTTGTTAGGGAAAAACATTACATGGGAAAGCTGAGCTCTCTCTACAATTATAGATATATGATAACTCCCAACACGGTTTATATCTGCAATTGTTTTGATGGTGTTATGAGCTGGACCCCTCAGAATATTAAGCAATTATGGCACCATTTTCCTGAGAGTTCCAGTGAGAGAAGTAGCAATTTTTTTTGACATTTTACAAATCAGACAGATATATGCAACCCCTAGGGGACAGAGGATATGTTTTTAGGCCAAATAAGTACAGTGCTGCACACATTTCATGATAGTTAGCATGTCATGACAATTTAGCATTGTTCAGCTAATGAATCACGTGGCTCAGATCACTTGTCACTTTGTAGTTGCTAAAATGAAAGAGAATTTCATGTAAATTCCCTCAGCAATTATACAACCACTGCTAATAGCAAAACACAACATGCTTTCTCCTGATCATTATTATTGACAGCTACAGACATTCTAAAACAACTTGTTACAGTTAAAAGCAAATAGTTCTGTGAGCTTTGGAATTAATGGCCTAATTTCCAGTGGATTTATATCTCATGGTTACAAGGCTAAGGGCTGATTATTTGCTGCAGGATGTTGCTAGTCAGCAGGGAGTAATCCCTCAGGCTACAGCAGCACTTTTTCCTTGCCCTGTGAAAGTTTTCTTATGGGCAGAACATTTAGCAATCTCTCTTGTTCTCTCTCTATCTGTTTAATCAGGTGTGAGTTCACACAGTATTTTCCCCCTTAGCTATGATATGTACTGATTTATTAACCTCTATTCAGCCACTTCTTTTCATAAAACCTTCGGGAACAATTATCATCTCTGAGCCCTCCTACCTTCTGCCAAATTTGGTTGAAATTGACCTACAAGGTGCAGGTGACTTTGCAGGCAGCCAGAGAGACATGCACAAAAAGATCACAGTAGCCTCATTTCCTGAGGAGATCAGGCTAAAATCCAATTTATCCATTTAATCAGACTCTGTCCTACTGCATCTACAGGCTGTGCTCCACTCAGAAGCAGCACTTGTTGCTAATGGAAGCTGTCAATGACCCTGCATTGACAAACTGCCACCAAAGTGCTCTTGATGTGATTTATTCCTGCCGTCATTAACTTCACAGCCCACTAGCTGAAAGAAGGTGATGACTTCCCAGACAGACAGGAAGAGACAGGCAGAAATAGGAGCAGCAGGATCAGACTCGGTGATGATGGGTGGAAACAGGTGACAGCCTGCACTCTCACTTCAGGACAGATATAGCACAACAGGAGATTTAAAAGGAAGTAGTTGTAAATTGGAAAGAGGGGACTACAGGGAAATTCACAGGTTTCTGCTTTTCTGGTTGTCTCTTACTCTTTGTTTATTCCTACTTCTTTTCATGCCAGCCTGAATATTTTAAGTCTTCACTCAGAAGCCTTACCTTTTTTTAGGGTTTGCCTAGAAAAATCCTTCAAGCAGTTCATGGAAGCACCAAATGGCAAGAGCCTACTACTAAGAAACACAAGGGCCATGTTTCCATGCCCCTTAACTGTCTAGCCAGGTGTTACACAGCTATCTGGCTTCCCAAGCCCCTCTTAAAAAGGTGTCATTGGCAGGGTCACAGCAGACTGAGATCATGGAGACGAAGCCAATACTGATTCATCATGACCTCCAAACAGCTAGCAGAGGTCTCCTGGCACTCTAACTGCTCCTGAAATCTGTTCCATCCATGTGAAATCCCAAGGGACCAAAGGCATGCAGACACAGTGGTGATATCCCTCGCCTATGTCGTCTCACCTCCTGTGAAAGGGGGTTCCTGGGAGCTTAGCACTAGCACTCACACTAGCTCTTTGTTTCATTTAAATCCTCCACATGATCCTTTCAGTGTAATGCCTTTATAAAGCTAGCAATAAGTGTAGGAAGAAATACATATTGAACTTTCCTATGTATTTGACAAAGAATTATCTTTTTTGTCATTAAAGCCCAGTTTGTTCTACTTGCTAAATAAAGACTGCAACAGAAAATGAGAAGCAACAAAAATGTAAAATATTCTTTTAAAAATAATTTAAATCTACAAATAACTTATTAGAAGATCTGTATTTTCACTGCATATTAACTTCTCTAAGTGAAGCATCAGTAATTTACTGGATATTTGAATTACCATGCTCTAAACATTCAAATGACAAAAGAGACAAAAGGTTTATAAAAATCTCAGAAGAGTGACAGAAAAACTAGAAGAAACTGTTTTAACAAAGACTCTCACTTATCAGCAAATGCTTCTTGGAAACGTTACATTTTACCATGAAACAATAAAACAAGCATAAGAAAAATACACATTCATGGATCCAATATCAGAGGAAAATACACAGGAATTTTTTCAGTGAGCTTCAGAATAGGAATGGGGATGAGAAGAGGAGGCAATGAAAGGTAGAACAGTTCTGTGTGATCAATACTTTTGTTTCAGGTCTCATATGACTAAAAGCATGGTGCTTGCTTACCTTTCACAGCGTGGTCCCACATAGCCAGCTGGGCATTCATCACACATTAATCCACTATGTCGGTCAAAATGACACGTTGGGCTAAAGCTGTGTTGTTGATATTGAGAAAGAAGAGGGACAAGGAAGAAAGATAAAGAAAAAATGGTTATCAGCATAGCGCTCTTCCCACTTCAGAGATTGTTAATTTGCAAAACAGTGCCCAGGAAAAGTGATTCTGGTCTAGGACATAGGGCTTAAGTTCAACTCCAGCAAATTGAATTTGGAATGACTCTGCTATTTCTGCGACACTGAATATAGAGCAGTGGATGGCAGCATCCCAATAGCCTGTTATTACGGGACTTGAGCCTGCCAGTGAGTGGTCTGGATACGATTAAAAAGGCAGGAATGTACAGCTGTTTGTTTGTGCCCCTGAGGGCCTGGCAAAACAATCTGTGCCATAACGTGGCCACTATATAAATCTTTCTGAAGGACAACCGATTAAAAGCTCAGTTAACTTTGTGTATAGTCAGCTGTGAAAGGAACCCAGTGAACAAGAAAGGGGAGGGGCAAAATGGGAAATGTCTGGTAAAGCTTCCCAGAGAGCGTATTTGAGTTAATTGAGTGCCAGTGACCTCAAGCAACAGGCCACACAGGCATGTTGAAGTTTAAGAATAGCTTCCAGACTAGAAAGCTTTACCTCTTTGTTGCACTCTAATTATTTTTGACTGGTTTGGCTTTTTTTTCCTCTTTTTTTATAAATAAGGGAACTGTAGCCATTTGCAAGCTGCACATCCCAACGCCTGTGTTTAACTCTGAACTGTGTTCCTTCACTGTTAGCATTTTGCTTTCCATAATCTTTCTCTCTTAACACACTTTTCTGAAGAAACATCCTGACACACTAAAAGATACTACACAGAAGAAGAGGGAATCTGTTCTTCTGTAATTCTCTAATGATTATTAGAGACAAAGACACATGAGCATTTTTATAAAGCTTCATTTAAATAATGGTAATCAATTCTGGTCAACTAAATAGAAAAATAGAAAAAGGAAAAAAAAAGAAAAAAAAGAATGGGAATAGGCACATAGTGGGGTGATCATTCAAAGGGGGAAAACAAAGCACCTATGTGGAAAACGATACTAAATTATCTTTTATAACCTAGGAAAAGAGAATTTGAGAAGCAATAGAATTGCTAAAACAAAGACAGCAGAAGGAAGGTACATTCAAGGTAACAGTGCATCCTACAATAATTAGAAATAGACATAATCCAACCTTGGGTATATTAAAGCAGGATATACCATGACAGTTTCTGGAAAGTAATAGGCCCAGAGAGTACAGAAAAGCCTAATCAGCATCATTTAATGTGATTAGCTGCTGGTGACTAGCCCCATTTCTCAGGAGTCATCCACCCTGTGATCTATCCTCACTTATTCTTTATTCTGTGTTATCCCACAAATATAAGAGACTGGTAAGAAAAATGTGGCATGGTCAGGTCCAATACACATAGACAGTTGCAGGGATTTTTCTCTTTCCTATGAGGATTATGTTTGTGTTATTTTGCAATGTCATTTCCTTAATAATAGATTCACAAATGGATGAAGAGTTGAAGAAACAATAATTGTTCATTCTATTCTTTAATGGCAATGAAAGCACACATTATCATTGAATATAATCAGCAGCACCTGACTTACTTCAAATAAGTTCCTGCTTGTCAGTCCCAACCTCACTCTTTCCAAGAGCTTCATGGGAAACTTTGTAGAGATGCTATCACAGCTCATTTTTGTACAATTATACAATTAATGTACAATTATAGCATTGTACAAAATTGACTGCACCAAGTTTCACCAAGGGCTCTGAATTTAACTGCATAAATTTTAAATATAATAATGATAATTATTGTAAGGATGATAATGATGATAATAATAATGATAATGTACTAAGCAATAATGATGAATAGTAGAATTTCCATGTTTTAAGGGTTATGCTCAGACCTTGCCTCCTTGATTCTTGTTATGACTTAATAGTTGGACTACATTTCAACACTAAATATTAATATATTGAGAAATTTCCATCTGTGTGCTGCAAAGGAAATATATAATAGCAGGCTGAGTAGAGTTTATCTTATGGATTATTGAGAATCTCATTACTCACTAGTGCTAAACACTAATGAATTGTGAGTATTGATTTGTCAAAACAAGCTTCAAAAAATTGTAGTCCCCCTCTTGATTTATCATTGCTCTTTACAGTTTTCACATATAGTAACAACACTAATACAAGTCAGGACACAGGACAAGTATGAATACACACTATGGGTATGTATGTGATAAGTCTGTATTGGGAGATGGGGCATCCTCAAAGCTTCCTTGTGTGTTACCGAAAACATCCCCTGACAATATGTTGGTGATTTTATCTAATTCTCCAAGAAAAAAAAATCAAAATTCTGAGACCAACCCGAATTCTAAGTTCACATTCTATGAATTTACTCGCAACCTTCCCAGGCTGAGTGAGAGATCCTCTATCTCCCATTTCCAGTGACAAAGCATTCCTGTCTAAGTCTTTGCTACCCATATTAAACTTACAGCTACATCAAAAGAAGAGCAGTAATTATCCCAAACATATATATTAGAAATTATAGGGAAAAAAATTTCCTTTGTAACTGCTTGAGAACTAAGAATGTTAGAACAGTTTCTAAGAGTGGTATGTTTACATGAAGAGGTAGGAAAAAGGAGTCATGTGTCCATTGGATAGACCATTTATAACATGGGTATTGATTTCATCTGCATCACATAAGCACATATATGAATATATGTGCAAAAAGAAAAAAATTCAACCCAGGATGCAGAAAACAAACTTAGACAACTTAATTTTAGTTTCCTGATTTGGCCAAGAGCTCTTTTCTGACATAGGGAAAGCCATTTATGATTGTTGTGCTTCAGAAGACACATGATTGGCTTCAGTGACTGCATATGGAAACTCCTGCCGTTAGGAAACAGGGAAGGGAATTAGCAGTAGCTAAATACACTGAAGTCAACGACAGAACAACACAATCACCACATCATTTCTACAACTGTTAGAACAGTTCTCCACTTTATGTGGCATTGCTAAGAAAGAGTCAGGTACTGTGAGAACAGTGAAGGGAATCACTATAAACATCATAAATAAATGAGATTCTGCTATAAAATATAAAACTTATTTCTAAACAGAAATATATCTCTCAGGCTCATTACATAGACAATATTCTCTATGCAGTGGGAACTTAGTATGAAGCTTAGAAACCTACAAATGTCCTATCATATTAGGAACTAAATGCTTCAGGAATTAAAATCTATACACAGCTATTTATAATAATTTGTACATACACTTAGTCACTTGGTCAGCTCTGAAAGAACATGACACACTACATCTGTACCGTGACATGAACTTGGTAAAAGTTTGTGTTTCACATGAATGTATCTGAATTGTTTGCAAATATTATCCCTAGCATAACAAACTCATTGTCAACTAAATAAGAAAGCAAAGAAGTATTTTAACAGCATTCAGGTAACACATTGAATCTTTAAAACTTCTTTTTTCCTCATAATTGGTTTAGACTGTAACATCATGAGAGCTTGAACCTTACAATGAGTTCTACAAAGCTAAGCATTGTCGACTTCAGGACTCACACAGTTTCACAGTTCAAGGAACATTTATATTGCGTGTTTGTTCTGTACCTGTTATATTTTTCAAGAAAACTAAATATCAAAAAAGGGGACTGTTATCTTCAAAAAAGGAAAGCAAAGCACTCAGAACTGATGATTATGCAATGGAGGTCTCCAGGCATTTTGCCAGTCATAACCTAAATTCAATCTATTTGACTTGGTTTGTTGCATGTCTGTGCAAGACAGAAATGTGATCGTGTTTTTCCTTCTTTGTCAGCACAGTGTTCTCAAACAAGAGAAAGATAATTGATTACTGAGGCAAGGAAATACCAAGTAACGAGAATGTCAGAGGAACCATGCCTGAGCAGCAGATATAATAATCCCATATATATATATCTAATAAAACCGACTCAAGAGCTGTGTTAACAGGAAGGCACCCTCCCATTCTAGAATCCCCTGGAATTTCCGCTCATAAGTGCTTAGACTATTCCTGCTCTGATCAGTGCAATTTTAATAGGACACAATGCCACAGACAAGATTCAGAACATCTAGATGTTTCTTTCGTGGGGGTGCTTTCTCCGGCTAGCAGAAATCCCCCAGACCACAGAAACAGTTCGTGTGGATCCGTCAGCTCAGCTAGCTGCTCGTGTGTTCAGGTTTGGATGAAGGAAGTGTGCTCTCTTCTCTTGGGTTAATAAGGATGTTTATTCAGTGCAGGCCCATGTGGCAAAGGCTTTGCCAGAGGCCCTGTCTCCACATGGAGAGGCATGGAGAAAGAGCGAGCCTGGGCCACCTGTCTCCTTTTCCCAGCTCGGGGGGTGGGCAGGGAAACACTTTGACCCAATGGGGAAGAGAAGGGGGTGGGGTTATATCAGGAGGAACCACAGGGGTCATCAGGGCTAGGGGGGTGAAAGGGACATACCAAGCACAGACCAAATACAAATACAAATTCAAAAACCTGAAACTCGCATCTCTACAAGAACAGTTTTATTCAGGTACATCATGTAAAATGCTTTTGGTACCATGATTTTCCAGGTACTGTCTGTGACAAAACCAATGAAAAAATGTTCAAGCCACTTGGTCTATTAAATTAAGCAATGGAGAAGCACGGACAAGCTTTTGTAATGAAGGAAACTTTGGATTTTAGATCAGAATTTTGAATAACTTTTCACTTGCATTTTTATTTAATATAACAAATTTACAGTCCTTTTTCTGAGATATGCTGGCAAAATATTTTCACTTACAAGATCTAAGGATGAATTCAAATTCCAAACTAATCACGTAATGTGGACTGGAAGAAAGGGAAAAGTAAAAGCAGAAAAAACCCACATGTCAAATCTGCAAATTTAACTTTAAAACTAGAAACAACTACCCTTAAGGAGGACAGAAAAGCAAATGCTAGTTATTAATTTGAAAAGCAGTCATCCAAATTCTGTGTTGTTTTTTCTACCTTAGTCTCATCCATCTTTTGTCTTCATCTGCCTATTTAAGCACTATGTACAATCGTAAAAATAAAAGTTTACACTGCAGAATATATTATTTGGTTGAAAGTAAAAAGATATCTCAAGCATACATGTAAAAATATAAATTAAGAAAATATGCAATTTACTAAGGGGAAAAGTGCAGTATGCAATAAATATACAACTTACTTGTTAGAAGGTATGTTTAGGGGGCAAGCACACAACTGACAGTCTTCAGCTGTCCCTTTAGTCGCATCACCATAGAAGCCAGGAAGGCATCTATCACAATATGAACCACCTGTGTTGTGTTTGCAGTCCTAAACAGAGGATGTGAAGTACAAACTGACAATTAGACAACTTGCATATGGAAAAAGGTCTGCAACATTTATCCTTATTTTCTGCTGCTTGTTGAGAAACAATTCTACAGGTTAGCTGTCACAATCAGTGCTTCGTATGTTCTTGTGGATAACTTTTTTCCATGTAAAACAAAAAGAATATTTAACAGAAAACCTGTAAATTTACACCACATAACAGCTGTATAATTGTTTTAGCTTACTTAAAGAAAACTACATTTCAAAGCAGCATAAGACAGGGTTAGTATTGCAGTCTTGCAACAGGTCACATTTTGTGACGAATTGTTTTCAGATGTTGATTCCAAAAATACAGCCCAGAAGATATAATTTATAAAAATGAATTATTACTTTTGACATGCATGTGCATTAGTTCATTTTACAAGGCATATGGATAGCAGTATTTGTAAACAGTAGCAAAGCCTGAATTACTTAATTTTTATTTGCTAGAATAGAGTCCAGCCTCTATTTCATGAGTAGGAGGAAGGACAAGTGTACCATGTATAGGGTGCTATCCAATAGTTTGTGTTCATCTGACTGCGTAATAGGAGAAAAATTAAGCATATGAAATGTGCAGTACAAAAATGGCAGTACTACATTTGCATTTTTGTATATAGCTTTTGTCTGATATCAAATTAAACAATTTTTTAGCAGAATGGAAATTGGTCCAGTGAGAAAAAGCTTCTCATGATTACTTGTAAGAACCAAGTTTTAAAGAGTAATTTCACTTTCTATTCTTCTCCCCTCTCACCATATAGGATTTAGAAATTCTATGAAATTTCACAGAAGTCATAATTGATTCAGAAAATTACTTTTCTTGTTTAATCTGTTTCCTTTCTTCACCCCACATTACTAGCATACCACACTATTCCTTTCACTGCTATTTCCCACAGGATACCTAAGTGTAGCCCTTTCACAAGGCAGAAACAGAGAAAGCAGTAGAAACGGTTTTGGATGTTAAATGCCAAATTGATGTGCTTGGTATGGACTGAAGAATGGATTGAAAAAGCATATGTCAACTTCAAAAGGCCAAAATGAAAGCCATGAGAGAGATTTTTGTTAATGGGGTGTGTTTTTCTGTGTTTTAGACTATAGGCCAGATCAAATCTTGAATGTTTCATCCAAGCTACAGCTCAAGACTCTGGAGGTTTGGTTTTGTTTGGTTTTTTTTTGTTTTTTTTTTTTTTTTTTTTTTTTTTTTTTTTTGTTTTGTTTGTTTTTTTAATGTGTGGGCACTTTCAAACCTAAGATTTAATTTAAAATTGGTTTTTAAGAAGACTTTTAAATTGTTTTATCATTTTAGTAAGTCACGCATATGGTACTGATTGCGATTTAACAGCCTTACTGTCTGGAATACATAATTTATCCTCAATAAGGAAACAGACAATATTCTAAGGAACACTGATTCCTTCTTCACAGCTTTCCAGGATTGTAATGATTCATACAAAGCTTTTTTCCACTGTGCTCTGCACCTGGGCAGCTGAAAAAACACAATACCTTTTTTAGTCATGAGCGCATTGGCGTCAAAAGCATTTGCCTCCAGAAATACTGTTTGTTGTTCTAAAGGGTGTATTCTTATTGCTAGTGCACACAATCAGCATATATTTGAAATGAAAGCCTCAATCACAATACTATATTTTAACATAATTTGTGGATTGTGAGCTAATACCAAATTACTGAAACACTTAATCAATCAAAATTACAGCTTTAGAACAGCCAGCTGGGTTAAAATCAACTTCTGTAAGTTAACTAATCCGTTTGATTGGTATTTCAAGCATTGACATTCAAAAAGAATCTGCTAACCATACCAAAAAAGTAGCCAGGAACAATATGTTTTTAAAAGAAGATGTGACAAAAATAATTTAAGTGTTTCAAAAGAAAAATCCTCTGCAATTCAACTTTTTAAAGACATCATGTCAAATTATTTGTACTTTGAAAAATAATGGATTCTTCTTTTGTGATAAGTTTAGCTTTAAATATCCTCAGACATATCTTAACATTTTTGAAGAATATGAACAGTTTATATGTCAAGGATGTTATTAAAGTGAGAAAAGCTAATGTACTACTTTAAAGCTTCACATCTCTTGCTGAGTGGTATTTGCAGGGTCTGCTTTTTAAAGTAAAACACCTGAAACCTTCTATTTTGTAGGAAAACATTTCTTGTTATAGAGACCTTCACTCCAACTGCCTTCACTTTGACAAAGTATTTTCTGGAACTTTAACATCAGTCATTTCCATGTACTGTGTCTAATCCTACTCAATCCAGACCTCTGTGTTTAATTCCTCACAATCACAGAATGATAGAATATCCACAGCTGGCAGGATCATCAAGTCTAACTCCTGTCCCTGTGCAGGACTCCCCAGGAATCACAGCATGTGCCTGAGAGCGCTGTCCAAACACCTCTTGAGCTCTGTCAAGGATGCTGCGACCACTTCCCTGGAGAGCCTGTTGTAGTGCCCAACCACCCTCTGGATAAAGAGCCTTTTTCTAATATCCAAGCCATTCATTCGAGTCCTGTCACTGTCACCACAGAGAAGAGATCAGTGCCTGCCCCTCCTCTTCCTTCCCCTGACAAGGAAGCTGTAACTGTCATGAGGTCTCCCCTCAGTCTCCTCCAGCCTGAACAAAGTGACCTCAGGCATTCTTCATATGGCTTCACCTCAAGGCCTTTCACCATCTTTGTAGTCCTCCTTTGGACACTCTCTAATAGCTTAATGTCTTTTTTATGTTGTGGCACCCCAAACTGCACAAATATTCAAGGTGAGGCTGCTCCAGTGCAGAGCAGAGCAGGACAATCCCCTCCCTTGCCTGGCTGGTGATGCTGTGCCTGATGCACCCCAAGACAGGGTTAGCCCTGCTCGCTGTCAGGGCACTGCTGACTCATGTTTAACTTGCCACTGACCAGGACCCCCAGGTCCCTTTCCATGGCACTGTTTTCCAGCCTCTCAATCGCTAGTCTCTGGGTTGTCCCAGCCCAGGTGCAGAATCCGGCACTCTTCTTTGTCAGGCTTCATTTGGTTGGTGATTGCCCATCTCACTAATTTGTCTGGTTCTCTCTGCAGGTCGTCTCTGCCCTCAGGGGAGTCAACAGCTTCACCCAATTCAGTAACATTGGCAAACTTACATAGTACCCATTTGAGTTCTGCATCCAAAGTCATTTATGAAGATGTTGAAGAGTACAGGGCTGAGGATGGAGCCATGTGTTACCCCACTAGTGACACATCACCAGTCTGATGTCACCCCATTCAGTACAACCCTCTATGGCCAACCCATGAGCCAGTTGCTCACCCATTGCATGATGCGTTTATCCAGCTGTGTGCTGGACATTTTGTCCAGAAGGATCCTGTCAGAGACAGTATGAAAAGCTTTACTGAAATCCAGAAAGATTATATCAACTGGCTGCCCTTGATCATCTAGGTGAGTTGTCATAAAAGAAATTAAATTTGATAAGCCAGATTCTCCCCTCATGATGCCATTCTGGCTCTGACTGATGACTGCACCATCCTTCAGGTGTTTTTCAATACCTCACAGAAAAATCTTCTCCATAATTTTGCCATAAACTGAAATGAGATTGACAGGCCTACAGTTTCCATGCCATCCTTCTCTTTTTTGAAATTTCAAATGTTAGTCAGCTTCTTCTCAACAAGGGTCATTCCATATTTCCAAGGCTGTTCAACAATCATTGAGCGAGGCCTCAGGATGACATCAACCAGCTTTCAGAGTATTCCTGAATGAATCCCATCAGGCCCCATAGACTTATATGGATACAGCAGATGCCACACTAGTTCAGGGTACACTGAGAGTTTATCATGTTCACAGCCATGGTTCTTCAGCTCAAGGCACTGGGACCCTTTCAGCCCATCATCAATGCTGGAGACAAAGGTAAAGAAAGAATTAAACCTCTCTGCCTTGCCTATATCCATGTTTGTGAGGGGGCCAACCTCATCCTGGGCCAATGTTACTTCTGCACTATCTCTTGCTATTAACTTATAAAAAAATCCCCCTTATTATTGCCCCCCATATTTCCATCTAGCTTCAACTCCAGTTGAGCTTTGACCACACCACTTTTCCCCCTCCAGTGGCAAGCAACATCTCTGTATTCTTCCCACATCACCTGACCTTGCTTCCACCACATGCACCTTCCTTTTTTGCCTTATCTCCAAAAGAAGATCCCTGCTCAACCAAGCTGGCCTTCTGCCTGTTTGACTTCTGACATTTTGGAATTGCCTGCTCCAGTGCCCTTAGGAGGCATTGCTTAAAAAGTGACAAGTATTGATAGTCCCATGCATGTTCAAAAGCAATGAATCAATATTTAAATTTAAAAACAAACAAAAAAAGAGAACCCCACATATATAGGACCAAAATCTGAACATACCATACTGTGTATGTTCTGAGAAATAAGGACCTTGTGTATCCTAGACTTGTCTCCCTGAGCCAGTTTGGACCTTACAGGACAAAGAACAAGGATTATGTAGTATGTAGATGTGACCTGATCTGCCTGTTCTCTTCAGTGATGCATTAAACTTCTTGCTAATCTGACACATTTACAGATCAGTACTTTAAGTACTGAAGTAGACACGTCCTTCTAAAAATATTATCAGCACTCATGAAAGATTTGTGCTTTCTTGATATCAATTGGCTGAATCTCAGTTTGAAACTTGCCAAATGTACAGCAATGGTTTTGAACATCATCTGGTTGGAGTAATGTCTAATTATACGGAGATTATTTCCTTAAAGCATGCCTAAGCTTCTGATGTCTTAATTTCATGTTCATAGGAAAATTGTACTGGTTTTTTTCATGTCGTGAGACTCGTTATAAAATAGATCATAATCAACTTCTCTAACCTGCTCAGTAAATTATATCTACTTTCTTTTTATTCCCATGGAAATAGAGGTTGTTCCAACACATTGATTTGGTAAAATCCATGGTTTTTTTCACAGATCCATAGATTTTGTGGCCTGGAACAATTTTATGTCCAAATTCTTATGCTTTCAATTCCAAAATCTTTTCAATACAATGATTTCAATTGTATCTCACACTATTTTGAATTCATTAATTTTCTGTACCTCTTTTACCTCTGAACATTTTTAAACTTCAGTTAGACAACCTCTGTGTAATTAAAACTGTGGGATGTATTTTTGTCCAAAAGTTTGTGTATGACTCAGACCTCGTTCCCTACAAACTTCCTTGCTGATGTCCTGGATAATGTTTTACACCATTTCCTACTGAGCCAGCTCTCCTTTATCGGAAGAAACCAAATAAACTTCTTTATGCCCAATGTCAGGGAACCCTAAACCCACAGTGAAAACCACTCCTACATATGCAGCTGAGTATATATGAAAATGGAAAGAAACATTTAGAATAGAATACTAGTGATGAAAATAAAGCCTTATACAGGGATTATGACAGAGTCCAAGATAGCTCATTTGGCATGTTGCTGGCCTTCCTCAGGATACCTGTTAAAGAGACAACCAGGGAAGCTCTTAAAGCCAGCTAAAGAAAGTAACCCTGGGTGCCCATTTTAGTATATTCCCAAGCTGTCTAGACCAGACAATAGTATTCTGCCTTTGGAAGCATGAATAAGCTCTTCTATCTTCAAACTACCATTATGTCAAGATGGCACCAACAATTCCCTTTCCTGGTGTAGCAGTACAAGTATAATCAGGATGTTGCAGAGCCTTTACATGTCTTCACTTGAGCGAGTACTGCACTTAGCTAGAACGCATCATTTTCTTACGGCATATATGAAGATGGGTAAAGACACTTTGTCTCTCTGGTGATGAACACTGTCTAAAGAACATGTCCACCAGCCTCATGACATGACACTGGCCTCATCCTACATGGTATATGCTGTTTATACACAGAGGAATACAATATGGAAAGGATGCCACTGGGGACTGCCCAGTTAGGGCAATTTGAGCATATCTTTGGGGAGAAAGATCTAATTTCTCTGGGCTTGCTAAGAGGAACATAATATCCTGCAATGAATGAAACACCTTGAAATGTGCATGCTTTTCACAAGGTTTAGGTTTAACCAGCCTCCTAAAGCTACTGTAAATGTGTGTGTGTAATAGTACAAAAGAATATTTCTGAATGTTCCAAATTGCCCTATGTACCAAAGCGCTTATGTATATCACAATGGTAACGAGAACGAGGTATCATGCAGCTCTCTATGGCTGCTGTGGGGATCAAAGGGCCTTGCAGGTTACTGCAAGATATACGTTAAAATGAGCTTTTTATACAGGCCTGTGTCGAAGCAGATGATTTGAGCTTTTATCATGAGTCAAAACCACATTTCAGCTTCTTTTCAACTACATTTCAAAGCTAAGGAAGAGCAAAAAGAAGTATCATATCAGTAAATTAGGTGCCTAAATTGTCTGTTGTATTACTGAAAAAACACCATGAATAATAATAAGGAGGCCAAAAGGCTGTGTAAACCTCAATAGAAAGAATGCCTTTGATGTGAAACATTTCTCTTTTCCAGCATTCAGACTTCTCTCTCTTTCACTTCAAAAGGCTTATGATCCAAATTGAATAGCAGCATTTAATAGCCTGCATGGATACTAACCGATCTGACTTACAGTGCTTTCAAAGTTGTAAGAAAATCCAGAACTGATTTTAAGCTCCCTGTGTGCCTCTTCTCTATAGCCTGATCTAGTATAAACTACAGAACACATAAAATACAGAGTGCTTGATAACGTGTATAGATGAAAGTGCATCTTCAGCTGGTTATTTTCCACTTCCTTGTCAGTGCTGTCTTATCTTACACCAGCACCCTTGAAACATCAGAAGGGGGAGCTCCACTGCCTGAGTCAACAGTTCACATCAGCCAAAAAGCACAAAAAGCAATATACAGCCTACGTGGCCATCGCTTTTATCCAGACTGCTGCTACAGTTAAAAATAAAAAGGGAAGCTCTGCAGGGGCTAAAACATGAAGACACAGAAGCCAGCAACCTCAGAGCTTACACCTGGCTATGTACCCCTATGCAGAACAGTCAACAGTTATGGCATACCTTAAACAAGATTCTTCCTTCCTTTTCTCTCCCGTTAATTGATTTTATCCCACACGGATATTATAAATATAGAAGTTGGAGAATGCCAACATTAATGCAAAAAGAATTTTGTCAGGAAACACAAATTCATATTACTCTAGTGATAAACATTTTCACCGAGTATTAAGCGAAAGATTCAAAACATGACTGTCACGTCAAACATGTTTTTCACTCTAGGTACTTCTTTGAGGCTTACAGTATAATTAAATTGAGAATAATTTTAAGCTTCTATTCATGAAAAAGTAATTTGAAAAATCCACTGATCCACACATTAAGGATATCTTGTTTTGCACTGCAATGCAATTTAACATCTTCTATGAGCAAAACAGGAAGAACAGTAATAATTCTAAGTGCCAAATTATATTGGAAAAAGCCTGAATTTTCATTCTGGCACTTTCCCAGCAGGTTTTTTTAAGGAAATAAAAGGGAACATTTAGAAACATGCACATTACAGAGTCTGCTTGAAATTCTGCAGGGAAATGAGAGTATATCCCACTAAACTGGCACTGGTTTAAATAATGCTTCTGCAAGACTAATGAAATTAGACATGTTGTTTCAAGCTTCATGCCATGTCAGATAATATAAAACTAAAAATGCCCTTGAGTCAATCAGAAAACTATATTCAGCATAATTCACCCATTCCAAAAGGCTACTGAGCAGGCGGGAAACAGTGGTGTGCTGGTAGGCTTACTGTGGATAATATCACAGATTTAATTGCTGAATGTAGTCAGTAACTACATAAAATCTATGTAGTCTACCAGAAAAAAAACCTGATTTAGCTAAGATCATATGGTTTTAATATTTTTCTGAAGTACAATTTACTAAGTGTTCCTTCAAGGTTTACTATGAATTTAGAAGATGGAAGAAATTAATATCTTCTCATCAAACTAGAACAGAACTTACCAAGTTACCTGCTACATACTATAAAATGAATGTACTGCAGGAGACAAATGGTAGGGGAAGATAAATCTTGCACGAAAAAACATCCATACAATTTGCTGCTTTCTGCATGCCATACCTTAAAACTATTGTATTTTAAAACACAGATCCCATGTGATAAATAAAATCTTTCCTTTTCTTAACTGTTAAAGATACCATGTCTTGGTATGAGGGGATCCTTAACCTCAACATAAAGATTTCTTCCATTACTTGCTGGCTTTTATCTTCTTGGTTATTCTAGGTCTCAGAGGTCACTAATTCAATTGCACAGGTATACTGGACGGATGTTGGCCATGTCCATTGTTTCCCATAGGGACACTCACCAGGCATGCTCCTGTCATGTCATCACACACATCTGCATGACCAAAGCACGTGCACTGTGCGCAGACTCCACCAAAGATTGTGCCGTTTACGCGCCTGTGTCGAGGCCAGCATGACTGCAAGAAAAGTTAGATTAAAAGTTAAAGTCTTGTTTGAACAGAAGAAGAAATGGGATTTTAAAAATTTTGTTGGATTTGATGCTTGCATGCACAACAAACATACTTGCCAAATGAATAAAAATACCAACATTTCTCTAGAAAATTCTTCTTTCTGGTGCTGTGGCTTTGCACTGACCTTAGCCTTAGCAGAGGGTGTGAGATTAGAGGAAGCTTTAACTTGATCATTCTTCTGAAATGGTAAAATAAAGCAGAGAAATGAAGAACTGAAATATGACAGCATGAAAGCAAGAGGTACAGACCGAAAAACAGCCAGAAGGTGAAATACTGGAGGAGAGAGAAGGAGGAAAAAAACCTCAAAACAACAAAAATGTTCTCTGAGAAATTCAGGCACAAAGAGCAATTAAAATACCATTTACTCTTGTTAGGACTCTAGCAGAAGGCTACACTGAAATAAAGCACAGGCCAAAAACAAGGCTATAATTTTATTTACAATTTGTGCTCCTTAAAGGATAGTAATTTCCCTCCAAGAACTGCTCTGATTTATAAATTTTCTTTTTTAAATGTAAAATTCAAATCATTATTAAATGCATTGCAAGTAATTTTGTAGGAAAGGTGACACCATACAACTGTGATTCATCAGCCAAAATTCAGCTATTCCATTTGCTTCTAATAAGATGTCAAGTAGCAGCCTTCCTTACCATATATCTCACAAATGACTTTATAGTTTTTGCAAACTATCCTTCTACAGTAAGACTGCTCATGTGATCCAATAATTTTGTATAAGATAAAAAGTGCATTACAGATTGATGACCTTCAAAAGCATCTGGATAATACAAAGAGAAAGTTTTGCACTGACAGAATACTAAGATATCATTTAATAAAGAAAGTCCTTTCCCCTTCAAATATACTCTGTTTATATATCCCCTTCAAATATACTCTATACAAAGGTAACAGACTCTTCTTTAAAAAAACAAAGATGTCCCTTTTTGCCTTACTCTTGAAAAATTGAAAGTAATCTAGAGATTAACTGATTTTTTTTTTTTTTAAATCCAAAATCTGAGATACTATCCTTATTTTTCCTTCTTTACATTCTCGGTTACACATTCCTAAAAAAACCCTGTAAATACAAAAAACCTTAAATCTAGACTTATAAAATCCAAAACCTAAAAACAGGTTACAAGAAACTGCCATATTTTTATTTCTGTGGCATGAGATGCAAGTGGTTTCTGCATGAATCTGTAAATCTTTTCCCTCTTTTGGTGACTGAAAATAATCTCTTGTGCCCAGATACACACAATACTGCTCAAGACAAAGCTCCAAAAGTCACTAATTTTTACAGCTTAGATGTGAAATATCAATACCAGGGCTCAGAACAGAACTAAAACATTACAGATTGACATCTTAAGGAAAGAAATTATGTAACATTCAAGAGTCAGGAAAGTTCTTGACCATCATAGAGATGCAAGTTAAACACAACTGCTTCTGTAGCAGAAGTAAAAGAGTACAGAGAATGAGAACAAATCTGAGGGAGGAGAGCAATTAGATGTGAAGATGTTGACAAAAGCAAGAAAATTCATGAGTGAAGCAAGGTAACTGTCAAAAAGGGGTCCAATTGGCATTAGAAATTTAAAATTTTATCTGCTTTACCTGTGCTCATGAAATTCTGTGTTCCTACACACACAAAAATATAAGACTTTTATTTGGCCAGAGTTTTGTAAAAAATAAATTATAAATTTATATAATGGAAAATCTTAAAAGAACATAATTTAAATGGTTGTCTTTGGATGACTGATCATGTCATAGCATGAAAATAGCATACATTCATAGCATGAAAATAAGAAAATAATAGTTGTTTTTAGTGCGGCAGCATCTATGCCAGGTACCACATTATTATGCAGGAGACAAATTCATACATTAAATTAAATAATGATGAGAAAATGGAACTGAAAAACTGCACAATATCAATAAAAATGACACTCTGCTTGGTTGAAACCGCTGAAGTAAAATGTTGAACAAGGCTGAAAGTATTCAGAACAAGAAACAAAAATGGTAACTGGGGAAAAAAAATAGACATTTTCAACTTCTCTTTCCATACTTTCCTAACTACTGTCTGTCTAGAAATCTTAAATTTCACCTTTTTTTATTTCTATGCCCACTAGCATGCATAGAAACTTTAAATTTGTATCTATATATGTGTGCTTTCTCTTGTGGAGTATGATCTTAAGTATGTATCAAGTTTCAGGGACTGTTTATGATTGAAGAGAAGGTTTAACACTGAAGGACATAATGTTGGACAAACAATTTTAGCAACACCAAGACAGGAATTATACCCAAGCCCTTCAGCTTCTACAATAAAAGTAGATACTGATATATCTGCAATCAGGGCCTTTCCAATTACTCTCTTACTTAAATCTACACTGGGAGAATAAATGGACAAGTGAAAAAAAGTGTGAAACAGTGGTACTGCATCTAGCACTTTTCTTAAAATAATTGAACAGACAGACAATGGCTAGGCTTTAAAAATTATTTCTCAGCTGAGGTAAAAAATATTCTCCTCCAGTTATTTTTCCATCTGTACCATTTTGGAAGTGATAGGAATATCCATTAATTCCTTCAGGCCTTCTTTCTACATTAGTTTATCTAGCCCCAGCAACAAACCACCACACTTGGCATGAGACTAGACTCTAAACCCTAAATATCACATACAAGTACGAAAATTTTTAAAGAAAAAGAGAGTTGACAAGCAAATGCCTAGAGTGCCTGTGTAAATGGCATACTGTTTGTAGTTTTGTGAAGCAGAGCATCTTGGTGTTTGAAACTATTTCCTTAAAGGCAAAGCTTTTGAAAAATGTTTTTTGGCTTCTCTTTACCCCAAGCAATGCCCACGTGAGGTAGTTAATCATACGCATACTTGTATGAACACATTCTGTGTGAACTAATGAATCTGTTAGGGAAGTGGGTATTTTTCTGAGCATGTGAATGCATATTATCTGTTACAGGAGCAAAATAAAGTGACACAACCCTCAGAAGAACTCATGCAATTCTCAACAACTCCAAGGCAAATGGCAAAGCCCTGGGAACACAAAAAAGAAACTCAACCCATTAACTCAAATAGATTGATCCATTTTTGTTGTGCACAGTTCTGATAACTACCATTTTCCTTCTATTTGTATTCATCCATTTGTATTATCAATTGACTAAAGAGTACAAATATTGTTTCCTCTTCCTTTTTATGAGCCAGAATGTCTTTTCATAAATTAGAAATCATCACAGAGATGTAAAACTTCAGATTTTTGAATATTATCAGATATAATGAACAATCACCCGGAAACAAAGGTAACTAGTGAAGCCATGGAAAATTCCTATCAGGAAGGGACAGCTCTCCTACTATTTTCTACCCACACAAGTCCACTGTCTGCTTCCAACTATCAACATTGAACTGGACTGCATCATGATACTCACCTCACAGGAGGTACCATCATAGCCTGGAGGACACTCACACAACTCCACTGCAGATGCTACCCTTCTCCCCCTTGAAGTGTGGTCAGCAGCTTCCATAATAACGCTTCTTAGTCTGGACATAACAGAAATTAGATGGGCAAAACAGCAAATTAGAAGGATATGTGCAACTGAATGCAACAAACACTTTATAGTGACATGCAGTGGCTTGTTTCTGTTTTCCTGCTTAAAAATAATGAGGTTTTATATTCATCTATTTCTTTCTAAACTATACGTCTGTAGGCTTGTTCCTATTTTTGTTCATCATGTGAGGGAGACTATGGTCAGATACCCACAGATAAAAATAGATTTAAAGAGTCTTACAGCACTGTACCAGGAGATAGAAGGCTATTCCTGGCCTGCAAGCCACATGTGTCAACTTGCATTGCAGCTGCTTTTAGAACAAATCTGACACTAAGCAAGGTCTTCAAAATTTTTGAACCACTAGTCCAGCTTTCTAAAATATTACATTACTAGGTTTTGGATACAGGGTATTTTTACTCTGGGGATTTGACCTCTAGAAAAGATGTCAGTCCTGTCCAGAAGGATTGAGTATCTAAGTATTATGTATATGAAAGAAAAATGTATGCACATGAAAGAAAAAGGAAATCTTCTGCCATATACCCTGGTCTCCCCAATACCAGAGAAAAAAGTACTAAATATCTGTTGTTTAGGTGAACACTGACCACAATTTTTATTTCAAAAGTGTGGAAGTATGATGAGAGAAACAACAGAAGCCTTTTGATAGTCTTACAGCTATTATCAGAAACAGATGCAATTTACCTCAAGTGTATCTTTCTGTGGAGAGAAACTGGGATTTGGGAGTTTAACTCTTATGAGAATTCAAAGGAACATTAATGTACTACAGAGGCTAAATTACTTCTATTTTCACCCAGTAATCTTAACAGACTGTTTGATAACTATAGCTACTTGAAGAGCTTGTTTTGAAATTGTCTTCGGCAGAAAATACCTTTCATTCATGACACACATTTTATTAAAAAGTTTCTTTCCCCTTCATAATAGGGCATTTATCTTCTGGCTGCAAAAAGTCCTGAAAATTATTTGGATGACCTTGGACAAGAAAACATCCAAGAAAAATATTTTGGTGTTACTACAGTGGTTGGAGGAAAGCTTAAGACAGAATATTTTCCCACTCGATTTTATGACTACTCCAAACAAGTTAAAGATGAAAGGTAATGGGAAAAAGAGGGGAAGATTTCTGAAATTAAGATAGATGCTTCAGAAAAATAGAAATTTTACCACCACTAGGAATATGACTGGACTTTGGAAGGACTACCACTGTGTGTCATGCAGTTAGAAACTTCAATCTGATTTGGTGATTCTAGAACCTCTGTAAAAGGTTCTTGATACTGTTTTAAGAGAAGGATGCTTATTCCTGTTCAGATCTTCAGTAAATTCTCTCTCACTTTTCACTATATCCCTTTCACTCATTGCTGTACATTTATTTTGCAATCATTCATTTGAATTTTCTTTACAATAAGATAACCAATCTCTATGATTTTAGATATCAAATACTGATTACTTTTCCGGAAAAAAAATCTAAAATTTAAGGAAAAAATCTGTTATTGAAGAAACATTTTTTTAATAAAAGGTCAAATTTTGTTTCTCCTATGAACTACAGCTAGTTCCCTCTAAGCACTGATCTTGGAACAAAGAGAAGCACTAACACACAGAAACAATCCACCCAGTATTATCCCACATTTGTATTCACTGAATTATTCCAATTTTCATTACATTCTGCTATTTGCTAAATGGGATTTTAATGTGTTTAACAGTTTTTAGCATTAACAGTTACTCAGTGCAGAAAGCTGCAGTGATTTTCTTTTCTCCCATTTTGATGTTGCAATTTTGATTCCTTGATGCCATTCTGCATTCATTAAAATACATAATGCTGGCAGTAATGGGGTACTGGATCCTGGAGATGCATGAACAATTTGAGATTAGACATCAAGACCAAATATTTAAGCTGACTGTTACTGTCAGCAGGCAACTGTTGACTTCTAAAAACAAACAAGATTAAAAGGGAAGGAGACGTTTCAGGCAGTATCAGCATAGTTTACTGTCTGCTGTGCCAGGCATCTGAATCACATTGGCTACATAAGGCACATGAAGTAGTGACCCAATCATTGCTCATTTGTCTTGGAGACAATTCTGCATATGGAAAAAAACCCCCTTGGCCTCTTCTTCCCTCTTTCTCCTTGTGCCTAGCACTGACTCCTCTCCATGTGGTTGCAAGCAATCTATTCTCTTTAGCACTCCAATTTCCAGTGCCTATCTGCATGTTTGCAACACTTACCATCAGTGACCATTCTGAATATTGAAACAGAATAAACAGTGCTACTAAACTTTCTTTGAAGAACAAGCTAACAGTATTGGATCAAACAAAACACAGAGATTTATCTTTTCTTAGCCTGTTGCTTCAACCACAGATGTACTTAACTGAAACTGTTTGGAAGATCTCTCACGTTAGAGGAGGATTTAAACCCAGAAGCTGGGTTCACTTTCAGATTGATTGCTGCATTTCTGTATTCTCAGTTTTTATCCTACTTTATCATCCAATTGCTCACTCATATAAGAAAGTTTCCTAATTGTGCCACAGAGCAAGAAAAACACTGCAAGCTTAAAATTACCTAAAAAATGTACACAAAACCATGCTTGAGTCAAACCCAGCATTACTGAATTAATATTGTTTAGTGGACACTTGAAATCATAACAGATTAACTAATGTTTCTAGTAAGTTAAGCTAAACAAGGGTAAAAATAGAATCTGTAAATTAAAGCTCTTGCAAACTGGAGACAGCTCCATTGAATTTTTAAGTCTCTTTCTACATGACTGCAAGAAAGTTACTTTATACCTCCATTCTGGTCTGGTTTTAAGCACAGACTATAACAGCACCCCTGTAAAGGATTACAGGGACATTATGTGGTGATATTATCCATTTTGAAAACTTTCAGTACTTAAATAAATAGGTTGCTTAATACAGCAATCTCTAATTAGTATGTTGCATAATTCTGCTGGTGCTTTGAGGCAGAAATTGTCATTCATAACCTATCTAATAATCCTGTAATATTTCTGTCTCTCTGCCAGACCCTCTTAACCCTCTCAGAGGAATATCCATCTGTCCACTGTGCATACCTGTTTAAAGACAATAAAACCCTTTTTGTTCATATCTAATTATATATTAAGGGTTAGCTCTACACTATTTATTTTCAAAATATCTTCCTTTGGAGACCATCAATTCCTTTGGAGTCCTTAATCAGCCCTAGATATCACAAAGAATATTTTCTTCATTGGGCCTACATTTTACCTAAAGAACTAAATGGGCAGAATGTTGAGAAATGGGTTGCTTTGCATGATCTTACGAGTTATGAGCACAGCTTTGCACCTAGCATGTTTTAGCATGAGTGAAAGTCAAAGAGAATATACAACAGTCAACAATGAGGCACATCCTGAAAATCAGTAATATCCCTAAGCAGCAGATCATAAGCTGGGCTGGATGGCAGTAGTTGCTGTTGCTGCTACAACAGGTGCCTGGGAGCATGAACTGTTTTGAGGAGACTTCACTCCATAAATCCCACCCTAACAGGTCACACTATCACTGCTAGACTTAAATCAAAGATGAAAAACTGAATTTGTTTAATTAAGATTGAAATTTCACATCCTTTCTTCTGTCACGCTAAACTGCAATGCACACCCTGAGAGCACTCAATAAAATTGTTTACTTTATTACACAGTAATACAGCAACCACTGCATTGTTCTCTGATAAGAGACATCAGAGGGACAGCTAAAAATTTACCAGCAATATGACCATTTCTAGCAAAAAAGATACTCTTCAAAATCACTTCAGTTCCTTCCCCTAACCCCCTTTTAACTCACTGTCTTTAAGAAATCAATCTTCACAACTGTAATGTCACTACACCCAGAAGCTGATGGCACTTTCTTCACAACTGCTCAGCCAAAGTGCTCTTTGTAGGAGAGCCCTCCTTCTCCTACTAGTACAAATGTCAGTACACAAATATATGTAAACCTCCAATAACTGAAGTTTGCATTTCCCATAATACTCAGTAACACCTTTTGCCCAAGGAAAGTCAATCCTGCATATCTCCTTTGAAAATTTGCATTTCCCATACTACTCAGTAAGACCTCTGGCCCAAAGAAAGCCAGCCTTACATATCTGCTTTAAAAATAGCATAAAAGACCCTATTCTTCCCCCCAAAATTGCACCTGCACTCCTTTAGTTTGGAAAATTCTGAGCAATGGTCTGGGGTTTTTTTATTTGAATGAGAAGAGAGCAGAGGATCATCACTCACTGAGCTCCCATTAGTCTCAGCTGTAAGCTGTGAATTAACAGCATCTCATGGTCTGCTCATAGTGCATAAAAGGTGAGCTCTGGCATGGTGTTTTGGCTCTCCTCAAAACCAGGGTGAGAAGCTGAGGCATGGTGAAAGGCTTTCAGACTGGATGCAAGGAGATGCAAAAGAATACAAGGTTGATGACTGAATGAGCAAATTAGGAAGCAGTTTGGCCCAAACTCAAGCTAGTTATGATTCACAAACTTACTTACAGAGATGTAATACATACTAATTAACCAGAGGAAAAGACAGAGACCGAAGCGATATGAATTCTTTTGCAGGGAAAAAATTTACACTGCTAAAGCTCAAATCAGAAAACTGCATGCTGTTGACACAACCTGCCTTTCAACTTAGGATATATTTTAATTGCCCAAGTATTCAAATGATGGTTAGATTGCTTAAGAAATTTCACAGCAGCAAAAACTGTGTCTGTGCTCTCAGCAAATAATCACTAAATGTGCTATCAGCTCCCTCCATTCCAAATTGGCTTATGCCACTGAATCAACTGATGTGTAGATTAGAGAGCATTTCAGGTTCCATGCCTTCTGAGTAAAAAGCTACTCTGCAATCAATTCCAGTACACATTTTAAAAATATTACTTATGCCACCTAACTATTAATGTTAATCACACAGTATCAGGAGAGACATTTTCTTTTAGCCCATCTGGAGTATTTGTTCATGCACTTAGGAAAATTTGAAATGCAAGATGAGCTTTACAGTTCCAAACATGCTGCAGCAACTGAAATAGAACAGTATCATCTCATATGTCTTTAATTTTATCAGAAGACTCACAAGAGTTCACATCAAATCAGTGAATTTGAGCAGTTCACACAGCATCCTGACATAAATCAAGGGAAAGGCTTTGGGATTAGTGAGTTCTGTGTGTGGTACTGATTAAAAACATAGAAAAATTCCCCTTGAGGCACTTTTCCAGCTTGGAGACTCAGGATATTATTCTCTGGTCCACTGTTAACGTGGCCCTGTATGGTCATTAAATGGGAAAAACAATATATAAGCAATATATCATTTCCTACTTCAACATGTTATTACCGCTCCCCATGATTTACCATATACATGGGAATTACTGTGTTCACAAAATCAGCATATTTATAGAACTGTCATTCATGCCTTAATAGTCCATGTAATTTCATTTTCTTAAAAGGCTGCTTCTTTCTGCTGCTTTCCCCCTCCTGTTTATCCAAAATGAAAAACATATTAACAAAAGTTTGAAAGTGTAAATGAATACTATGGATTTCATGATAATAAATTAGAGTGTTTTAAATTATATCATCCTGTTCTCCGAAGAGAGCAAACTCTTGAGAAGCTGCCTGTAGCAAAGGGACCCGTTCCTCACATTCACCTGTAGATGGCATTCATCCCATTGCTGTATGTGGCTCTTATGAGGATCCTCTTCACGTTTGCAAGGACAGTCATGAACTCCCTCCTGCTGACTGGAACATCGGTGCCATGCACTGAGAAAGATTCTGGTTTCAGTACAATTTCTTCAGTGTGCTCTTCAGAAGGCTGCAGGTGAATTATCCCTTTTGGAGTGCTGATTTTCAAGTCACCTCCCTAGAGAGAGCCGTGAAAGAGAGAGATTTAAACATGAAAAAAGTCATGCAAAAAAGCCCATTGGGGTACATGATTTATTGAATAATATATTCTACAAGAATAACAAATATCAGGAATAATATTCACTTTTCATAAACCTGAAATGGGCTTGCCTGATAGAATTGAAAAGCAGTGGAAAAGAAAGTGTGGGTTATTCAGATAATACCTGGTGTCATGGTGTAAGACTTTACATGGGCTAAAGTAAATTCATATGATGCTGAGGTGCAAAAGAACAGATCCACTGAAAGAATGTCAAAGTGCAATCTCAAATGACCAACTGTTTTATTTCTTCATTGATGGACAAGAAGCATCATAGTTTTTTTAAGCTACTTCAATAATACCATAGACTCCTTGAGATATTGAAGCTTTTAGTTTTTTGAAGTGTATCCATTTTCTTACACTAGAAATTGGCTGAAAGTATGTGCACCCTTCTGTTTTCTGTCCTCGACTGCCAGACTTCACACTGAACATCTGAAAAAGCAGGTCATTTTCTCTTTCTCTCTTTGTCTCTTTCTTTTCTTTTTCTTTCTTTCTTTTTTTCTTTATTTCTTTATTTCTTTCTTTGGCAGAAAATACTTTACCTCTATGATGACATCAGATTGAACCATCAGTTTAGCTGTTTCTTCCTCTTCTTCTTCTGTGACGTCATAGGAGACTGTAAATTTTAGATGTCCTCCAGCAGCTGCTACCTGGGGAATAAAAAGACAGAAAAAAAATCTAATTAAATAAAAGAAAATGGGCCTTAACCACTTGGGGGCAGTTTTCTTGAGCATCAGTAGATTTCTAGTGTTGCAAAACCACATGTGGATCCCTGAGGATTACACCTGTCAAAGGTAGTGGTTTCCTTAAAACCACAGATTAACAGAGAAATCAGAAACAGATATGAAATCTGTCCAAATTTCTACTAGATACTTGCATTAGACTTTCAGTGTATCTGTTCAGTTATATGGTCCTCATTTATTCTTAGCAACCTACAGAAAAATTCAGTAACTTCAGTTTCATTGACGGAGCAAACTACCAAAATAGAAAAAAAAGGGCTGTGATGTTTTTCTTAGAATGAACTGTAACCTAAAATAAAGTAAAAATTTTCCCTGATGGAGTCAAATAAATTTACTTTAAAAGAATGTTTCAGCCCTTTTACTCAGTTTGACCCAGCCTACAGTGTGAGAAGTCAATGACCAGGCACTTCTGTCATGGCAATATATTTTTTCCATGCCCTTTTAGCCCCCAGAATCATGGCATTGACACAAGCTATTCCATTAGAAATGGAATGTAGTGTGATGCAAATCAAAAGCTGAAGACTTGAATGACAGAGTTCAGCACTGAAATAGTGCGTCCTGTTAATTGATCGGAAGCAGCATAAGTAAATCAAATCCTGCATAAGCTACATTTTGGTTTTAAATGTGTCTACCTCATACTTCATTGCAATGTAAGACTCTTCTCTGAGAATATTAAACTCACATTGAAATCTGCCCTTCCAATTTTGCCACAGAGCAAATTTGTGAGTCTTTTACAAAGAGAATAATCTGGTTATTCTCAAAGACATATTTTTTCATCATACTGGAAGTTTTGTACACCGCAACAGAGAGCAGTGAAAGTCAACATCTTCATTATTTCATGATGAATCTTATTCAAGGGGTGAAAAAACATTCCAGCATTTAAGGCCTAGAAATACATTGATTTTGAATTAGTGATAAAGGTATATAAAAACCCCACAGCTGAGGCTGTACAGCTAATTGTTAGGTTAAAGCCTGAAAATTCCCTCGAATTCATAACCTGGATCTTGGACCATAGAACTATAGGATCATAAAATCATAGAATATCTCAAGCTGGAAGGCAGTCATATTAATTTGGTCACTCTCCTCTTGACATACTTTACAAGTCTGATGTCCTTGAGGTGCCTAAAAGTACACACACTGCTTGAGGTGAGGCCACCCCAGTGCAGAGCAGAGTGGGACAACCCCTCCCTTGCCCAACTGTGATGCTGTGCCTGATGTCCCTCAGAACATGCTTGGCCCTCCTGGCTGCCAGGGCACTGCTGACTCGTGTTCAACTTGCCATCAACCCAAAAGCCCTGATCTCTTTCCATAGTGCTGCTCTTCAGCTCTTACTTCACAATTTGTGTGTATAAGTAGGAGTACCCGATCCCAGGGACAGAATCCAGCACTTTTTTTTTGTTAGATTTTGCTGGTTATGGCCCAGCTCCCTCTAGCCTGCCCAGGGCTCTCTGTAAAGCCTCTCTACCCTTGATGGAGTCTGCAGCACCTCCTAGTTCAGTCACTGGCAAACAGCGGCATCACATTTATCTACGTAGTAACCAAACCTGCTGGGACCAATGCAACCACTTAAAAGCCCTGACCATAACAACATGAAAAGACATTTTTTTTCCTTGGATACAGCTGTTACAGCATTTTTGTCTTGCCTGTGGTCAAGTCTAAGCACTGGTTTGTAACAGCAAGAGGAATGTAGAAAATTTAGATATCTGAAATGCTGCAAGAAGTCCCCAGAATTGCTTTCAGCTGTAGACAAACATTTTAGAAGAGCAACTTTTGCAGAATTTTATTGTTTCTATTTCAAGTCCAGACTAACGAAAAAGATTCAACAAAGTGAAAATAATGGGAAAACAACAGGCAACCTATAAAAATTATGTACCAAGACAGGTTTTACTTTTTCCCAGCTACATAACCTTTACCTTAGTATATAAAAATCCAACATGGGAACTGATAGGTCACAAAGCAGAAAAAAAAAAAAAGCAACAAAAAAAGAAAAACTCCTAAAGGAAAGGCAGGTAGAATGGATTAGAGACTCCTACTATATAGCCAACATAAAACACAAGAAGAAAGGGGTGGGTTGTCTAATCCAGAAAAGAGAAGAGTCAGAAGAAATAGGAAAATAATTTACCAAAACATTCAAGTCTGGAAAAATGCAGTGGCCGTTTTTATTTACCCATGGCAACTGCAGGGAAGGCATGAAGAAGATTCAGTCTGACTACACAGACAGCTGATTGTAAGGATGGTCAAAACAGTATCAAATTACTTGAAAATGCTATTAAAGTAGTTCATTAATTAGCAGCAGTTCAACATGTCAGAGATATTCTGGATATGATGCCAAAGAGATGGAGTATGACTAAGAAGTCTCTTGAGGTCTCTACTAGCCACAGCAGCCTGTTTCACTGCTGCAACTGGCAAGATTTGCATATCACGAACAGGATCACACACTGAAGACAAGGTCCCCAGAAGGCAGTTATTGTAGAGAATACCTATACCTCTAATAAGTATTTACCTTTTGTGCTGTATAATACCAATACAGATTAGAAAAAACCTCAAACTTACATAAACCAAAAAGTACTACTTCCTTTTGTCATTGTTTGCAATGGTAATTTCCTTCCTCTGCATATTTAAAGTAAAAGTTCATTCACAAGCAAAGGAATTCAGAGGTCAATCCATGTGCTGCATGTCATCTTATGCAAAAAGTACTTTTTACTGAATTTTAAATGTAACTGCAATACAGAAATTGGGCACTCATGGCATCCCTCTACTTTCATGTTTTTCTCTGTATCACCCAAAGATTCAGAGTTCTGCATCAAGGACTATCATCTGAGACCATCAACACCAAAGAGAACAGGGCATAAAAGTTTGCCTTGCTGGCGACAAAGGCATATATTGTTGAGACAAGAATAGCTGTCTAAAAACGTCAAGGAAGTTCCACAGAATTTCTGTTGTCTCTCCCACCTGTTTTTAGATTAATGCATCAAATATTTCTTCCCAGCTCTGGAGGCAGAATCTACACGTTCAAGAAAAGTTGCAGACTCCCCAAGAAATAACAAGCATAGGAGAGAGAAATCACAGCTATCTTGGTTCTAATCCCAGAAGTTTCTAGCAGATAAGTTTTTGGGGCTTTTTGCAATTGTTCACTGTTAACTGTACTCTAATATTATGTTGTGTGCTCTGAAGGATAAAACCAGAGAGCAGACAAGACTATTTTACAACACTTTAATAGAGGGTCAACCAAAACTGAAGCAGAAAAGATGACTCCTTTCCTGTGAACAATTGCTCCTGCCAAACAGCAAAAGAGCTGAGGGTGGGAGCACCCAGTATAAGTCTGTGTAAAGCTTTATGTTTTGATGCTTTATGCTTGCCCCACTAAAATTACTTTTAAGCAAAGACAAGTGATGGGATACCACAAATACTTACAGCACTGAGAACAAACAACACTTGTACAAATACTAGCAAGGCTAGACATGAGGAAAGCTTGCATCTCTTCATATGGAACTCAAACTTTACAAATCTTTCTCTTCCTGTACTTAGTGAATGGGCTGCCAATGCTATCCCAAGGCAAGCTGTCAGGATCTATCCTGCTAATGTCCCTGGAGAATATCTCCTTCTTATACAGATTTATATTCCATCTTGTTCTTGAGTTACTGCATGAAGATTCACACTCTGCCTCTCCAATGCCTCTTGTAACTCTGCCTGTAAAGGTTTAGCACTTAGTCCATTGCACTGGGGGCTGCCTCATTTCTTCTAAACATCTGCCAAATGTAACTTCAGAAGATTAGGAGCTATCTCCATTAAACAGGGTGCTGATTACAATCCCTTATCTCATTAAGCAGTAAAATGCTCTTCTGTCAGTTAAGAAGATACTCAGTTTGTGATTAAAGTGCCTAAATATGAACTGGGGCATCTGATACAGCACTACATGGTTACGTGTAGGCAACTGAAAGAATTCCTCTGTAGTCAGAGGAAAGTGGCTGGTCAGTGACCCCACCAAAGGACAACCTTCAAATCATTCCACTTTGTATTTGTATTTAAAAAGCAACTTGGAAAGCATAAAATTTCACAAATAAATAAATAATTATGCACTGAGTATATTATTGAAATATAACAAATACCCCTTACTCAGATGTTTGGTAGTAAAATCTATACAACAATGGATTTAACTAATAAGGGCTTGGATGTCAGGCCTAACCCAAGAGAACACACCACCTTCAAAATGAAAATTATATTACTGCATTAAACTAGATTATTTAGACCAGTACTCATACAACACCAGACTTTCAAAATCAGTGAAATAAAGGCATCATAGAATCATAAGGCTCATTTATATTGGAAAAGAACTCTAAGACCCTCAACTCTAAGATCCAACCATTAATCCAACACTGCCAAGTTCACCAGTAAACCTCATCCTTAAGCATCAACAAATATCAACAATTCAAACTATCTTTTCCCTCTTCATTGTTAGTGGTTGTGGCAGAAATATAGTCACTGACATATTGCATTAGAGAGACAAGCATTATAAAGAGTGCAAATATTTTTATTAGACCAATATAGCTACAATACTTCTAAAGAAAGGTAAAAGGATTTTGAAAAACATGAATTCTGTTTGCTATTATAAAATTATATACATTGTCATACAATTAGAACTATACCAAATGAACAAACGCTACCAGAAAAATTTAAAAATGGGGAAAAAAAGTGCAAAGACTACAAACATGAATGGGCAGAGCATTTCTGTGGAGAATGTTAACACACAGCGGAATAAAAAACCAAGGAGTCTCACAGCAAGTTGCAAATAGTAACTTAAGGTTCTGAGAGATAATAATGTTTTCTTATTCTGGAAGACATCCACAAAACAAACACACCACTTGTTTCGTGATACACCTGTGAATGTTATTTGTTTGCTTGATATGAGATGATTCTCATGATTATGAGAAATTACACAGACAATCACCCAGTCTTCCAGTGGCTCTGTCATATTGCTATGGCACTATCTACCACTAGATACTATGCTTAAAGGTAATGGAATCATAGCATACACAGTTTAATATTCCCTGCTAACCTTCTTGAATTTCCATTAAATGAAGCTGCAATAAAAGGTTGAAGTAGATTTGGACTGTTTCACCTTCACAAACTCTCTAGGTATGTATTTATTTTATGACATGGATTTCAGCAAATGTAGAGATATCTGCCACCAAAATATAAGTACTACCCATTGTGAAGGAAATCCTTTAAATAAAATAAGATTTTTCCTAGTTTATTTGTGGTGACAAAGTTGGTTCATAATTCATCAGCACCTAAGCAGTTGTGATATGATTTGACAAGGCACTGAACAATGTACCACCTTAACTGATGGCTAAGTGTACATGTATTCTTCTAGCAGCTCCCTCGAGGTAGAAAGGAATGGACCAAGGGCTGCTTTTTCTTACTTGATTTACTTGTGGTGAAGGAAATACTTCACTAGTAGCTCAGCTCTCATCTGGATTATTATCTTCTTTATGAAAAAGTACCAGCTGTAAATTTATGATATTTAATTGGATTTTGCTTATCCAGTCTTCGACCTAGTTGTAGTGTGAGGGAAGGCAGGGACTAGAAAAGAATTCTGATAGAACCATCACCAAGAAGACGTCAAACCTTTCTTCATTTAGTAATAGCTCTCAGTAAAGATTGCATGTGTTAGTTCTACTCCAGATCCAATTAGAGATTAAATAGACTCTCCTCTCTTAGACAGATTGAATTTAGATAGGATATAAAAGCTCTTCTGAGGCATTAGAGCAATATTTCAGATAAAGCAGGGAGCAGAATAATCATGTTTTATTTGAATGACAGTATAGTTCTTGCTAGCTTTGAAAAAAAGTCAGTTTTCTTTATAGGGAAGTTAAACTTTTCCCCTGAAAGAACGGACTCTTTCCCCAAGCTCTCTGCCATCTCGAGTTCCCCCAACTCAAAGCCAGATAGTTCACAATCCTAGTTTCCCTGCTTTAGTACACTCAAAATTCTTCGGTATAATTTGATGCTACATTCTATTTATTTTCATTTTTTCAGACTACTGCTGCAGACAAGTAGACCAAGCGAGGAAGAAATTTTAAATAAAGCAGCCTGACTACTTATCAGTGGTTCAATTGTTTTCCATGAGAATTTGTCTACAATATTGAGCCATTCAAAGGGAAAATTGAGAATTTCAAACCATTCACTGTCATCTTCAGTTTATTCAAACAGACCACTCCGACAGCCAAGATTGCCAAGTCATTCTTTCCTGGAATCTTATCCAGAATGTTAAGATACAGGCTCTTTAATTTTTAGTATTTCCTATGCTGATCCTACATTAAGGCAGAGTTCAGTAAAAGAAAAAGAAGTTTTATTCAAATTCCTATTCAAGGGAGTTTTATTCACAAATATTGTGAATATGTTATTTTATTGGACAATGGAACAACATATTCATAATAAATCTTGATATTTAAAATTCTCCCAGCAATGGAAAGAATCATCAAATATGTGGGTTTACATTTTTTTTCCCCTAAGTGAATGTTTTTTGCTTAGGAGACAAATAAAACCTGTCCAAAGAGTAAAAACAACTCATAAGGAGCAACGAAAACTCTGCTAAATTGTATTTCTTGTGTACCTTGACTATGTTTCTTCCATATTTTATGTTCAATACCTGAGCAACTGGGGCCCTTCCAGAACACTTATTAGTCTTAACTAAGCAAAGTCTTTCACAGCATCTGATTACTTGGCCATAGACAGAATACCCTGCACCTGTCAGAGATATACCATGGATTCAGATTCAAAAACATTGGAAACATGAGGGAAGAAAGAATACCAAGAGGGGAAGACATTAAAATCTAGTGAGTATCTCCTTAATCATCCCTTGAAAGTATCCCTTGCTTTTGCTAGAATACCAGTAAATCAAGTGTAACTGGACAACTTAAACCTTTTTGGTTTTTGGTCCTGGTGCCTCTTCCTTCTTGCTGCAGAAGTTCAAGGCATAATTTTGGCATAGTGGTCGACAATGTCTGCCATCCTAAACATCTGATGCCTATTTCCAGGCCCTTCATATCTAAAATAGTTTGTCACAAACAATTTAGACCAATTAAAATATTGCACAATTCTTTTAATTCAATATATCTGATAAGAAGCACTTAAATGGGAAATATTTTTTAAAAATCAATAAGAAGCTTCTTGTATTTTTCAAAATTATATCCATAAATTGAGCCCAGTCTCACTGTCACTGAGATATTGTATTAAAGTTATCATTTCATAACCCTAGTTCTCTTCCTCCTTGGATGAACTAGACTGTATTATTTGGATGTCTAAATAAAATACAACTACTCATTGTGTTTAATATATAATGTTGAAACATCCAATTATATCATGGAACTCTAAAATGAAAAATAGAATAAATCTCAGTTCCTAAGGAAGATGGGAACTGAGTAACATCAGCTCTCCCGTGAGCCCTCTGCTGCCACTCCTACTTACGTTGAGTAGTTGCTCCTTCTGAACTTAGCACTGAAAAAATTAACGTAATCAGTGACTGATTGAAAAATTTGCACAGTAAGATTATATGCTGTCTCCTGAAATGTATTTATGAATGTTGACATTTACTCCACAAATTCTCAAATCTCTACCATAATTCCCAGCTGTCCTTTCCTCTGACTGGAGAAGAGAAACAGAACTCTCTGGTCAACCACTCCTGAAATCTAAAGTCGACTTTTCTTATGATAAACTCTTACAAAATTTAAAATATGTAATGACTTTGTTACAGTTACTTAACCATAGTAACCAAAGCACATAACCTTAATATGGTTACACACTTTTTTTTTGCTTTCCACATGATCTTGACTGTGCCTACTCAACCACTATTCCTCAAGCTGCTGTAATTAGATCAAGGATTCAAAAACAGAAAACAGGGGTATATTCTTCCAGTAGTTGATGTGATAACCAAATTCATGTACAATTCATGCCCATGTCAATTACTATGGTGGCAGGTAAATCTCAATCTTTGGAAGTCTACCAATCTGGCAAAAAAACACCAGAACCTGCGATGCTGCAGCATAGTATGTAGCATATATATGTAGCATATATATGTAAGCATGCATCATGAAAGGATACTTAAAGAAATTACCCTTGTACGTCATCACAGTTGCAGATATTTTCCCCTGACTGAATACAGTTAAACTAAAGGAAAAGAAAAATACCAAACAAACGAGTTAATACAAATTCAACAGCTGCCGCAACTGCTGCTCTGATCACTATAAGCAGGCCAATCTAAATTGATCCAAATTGAATCCAAATTGATCTCTGATCAATTTAGCAGGCCAGAGGGGCTAAATGGTGTAAGTCTGGTTAAAAATACCCCTTTTTATTCAACTGGAGGATGTTTCAGACTACTAGTGATATTGTAATCAAATTCACTATTTGAGCATCAACTCTGAGACATGTTTCTAAGTAACAATCCTCATCAAAAGTTTCTAAATAAAAACTGTTTACTGCTGGTCTTGTAGCTGTCAACAATCTCATAATGGAAAGTAATTCTTAATTTTACTGATTAAATGTTAGTCTCCCAGTTCCATGGTCTGTGGTTCCAAAGGGGCAAACTGTAATTACAGTAGTTATATCAATAAATGCCTTCCTGTAATATTAGAATGAATGACTAATTAGAACATTTATGTCAAAGTCCAGTTCCACTAAAACACAAGAACCGACCCTTCCCCCCTTCTCTGACTGTACTCTTTCATGAATATTTTAACAAGTAGAAAAATTTGCATAATTTTGCAAAACTAAAAGCTCATATTTCTATGGCAACAAATCCCAGTATGCAAGGATTATTAAACAAAAAAATGCAGGACTATAAAACAAGAGCAACTGTTCAGGTCCAAATTAAAAGCTGTTCTTAAAATATTTTCCTCAGCTTTGCAATAGCATTTAGAGCTATTCAATATTTGCATTTGATATTGCTGAGGACATCCCACTGCGTGATGATATTTAAATGAAATTCCATGGATGCCTCCTAAAGTGTTTACTTTCTACTGAAAAAGCTTAAATAGTGTATAGCAGCAAGAAATAGTTAAATTCTGTGTCTTTGTTAGAATGACAGAATCATTTATGTTGAAAAAGAATTTGAAGATAATTGAGTCAAACCATTAACCCAGCCCACCTTGTTCACTACTAAAACATATCTCCAAGTGCCATCAAGTGGCACAACCAACTGTTGTTAGTACAGTTCACAAATTAGACTGTAAGTATTCTTGATTTCTTTTGTTTCTATGTTAGTAAAGCACCAAGCAAAACAGCCCAGGGATGTTATTTCTAAAGTTTTTCACAAAAGAAAATGGAAAAAGAACACTTTCACTTCTAGACAGCCAAAGGTTATTTTCCTATCTCCTTCTACTTAACTAGTTTGCAGCATTACTATTGACAATGCTGTACCACTACGATGGCTGCACTAGTAATTCAAAGCAAAGTATGACATAAGAAGCATTTTGGGATCCTTTAGGAAACTGAAATAAATGATAATGTTTCAAGCATGAAGGAGTATCTGTTGGGCAAAATTATTCTGACAGGAAGGATATACTGCTTTTAATAACTGCCAGTGTTTCTAAGTGGGAGATTTCGAATGAAATAAAATGTAAAGAAATCAATATTTTGAAAAAACATTCGTTCTTTTCTAAGAAAAATGCAAGGCTTTGCAAAGCCAAATATCTGCTCTTCAGAGGTGGCTTGTCATTTGATATAATAAATGCAACAATAATATATTCTTATTTAGTATTTTGCTGCATATCATGGAGACCTCTACGGTTCATGTATCAAAACAAAAGCAGTAGGAATAAACATTTGAGTATTAAAAAAAGATATAGATGTGTATAAACTTGTCTCTGTGTACTACAATTCACCAACACTAATCATAGAAAAAAACCCAACAACTCCTTGCATTTTGCTTTCATTTTTCAGGTAAAGGGGAAAACAAAACAGTGAATCAGAACTGTGATTTTTGTCTATTTTCAGTCAGCAAATACCATATTTTGAATTACTTTGCCTCTGGAGCCAATGCTTTCTCATGATTAAATTCATTGCCACTTTCCTGGCTTGCTAGTTTTGCAGCCTTTCTTCTGCTAACCCTACTCATGACAAACTAACACTGTTTTGAAAAATACCTATGCTTTCTTTTAGAGGAAGAAATTTGTGTTTGATGTTAATTGAAGTGAATCCTAGTTAGCAGTAACTAAATGTATGTATGTATCATACAAACCCTGAATTTTAATACTGTTTTACTCAAGGAACAAAGATATTTCAGAACAGTACAGACAGCCCTTAATTAACAAATATGCTTTAAGACAGTTTTTTTTTTAAAAAAAACAGTGTAGATAAAAATCTATCATGCAATTCTTTATTGTACCCATGAAAGCAATTCTGCACTTGTTATCACCATCATGGTAATTCACAGATGATTATTACTTGAGGCAATGTACTCATATATAGGAACACTACTTGTGCACAGGCACACGCACACACAATGTATCATATGCACACTGTAATAAAACTTGATATGAAAATAAAACTTGATATGAACTCATCTCTGAAAACTACAAAACTGTGCTGCTGTTTTAAAGGGAAAAAGAAAAAAAAAAACAAGCTTGTTTCAAATAATCTTAAAAAAAATGTGCTTTCTGAAAATCTTTTCAGGTAATTTTTTTTTCTTCAAGTTCAAAGCCTTTATCTTTCTTAGATGATTTTCTATGAAAAAAACTCCTACATTTCTTCTTAGAAGGCTGAAGGAAGGATGAGCAATCAAGTTAATGAGATTGGAGAGCAAAGGAAAGACAGAAGACGTGAATTGATGTCCAAACTAAGAAAGAAGAAATGGCATAGCTTTATAAGTTCTCCATAAGAGAATTTATTCTTTCAACTTCAATATGCCTTAATGGGAGGTGACAAAAAATCCTTTAGCCATTGAGAGGATAATGCAGGTGTATGAATGTTGTGGTTGCTGCAATCATGTGTGCTATTTTTAACATTATTCTATCATTTTTTTCCCCTGAAAGGAAAAATATTAAAAAAATGTATTCTCCATATATTATCCTGATTAGAAAAAATACATTATTCTACAACAGAATAAATAGGTTTCCACTTCTTATTTCTTCCTAAAATTACAGTATCTTCCGTTTACAGACTTGAAGCAGTATCTTTTCTACCAATTATTAATTTATATGCTGCATCTTTTATGGGAAGAAAAAAAAAAGGACCCTTATATTCATGAGTTGCCTCTGCTTTAAAGGCAGAATGATGGAGAAAATTTGCTTTGGATGAATTAATAACTGTCAAAAAAAGAGGGCAAGTCTACTGCCCACGGGTTATGTGTGCTGAAAGAATCAACATCAATCTTACACTAGCATAAGCTCTATGGCTGTCATACAGAGAGTCCCATTTGAAGGAGTCATCATCAAAAAACACTGCAGTTCCATGAGGTATGTTAACATAGTGTGATTAATATAACATGAATTTGAATTCACACAGGTAGGGAAAGTTCTACTGAGATTAAATGTTCTCAGGCCTGTCGACTTCAGACACTTAATCATGTAGATATTTTGCAATTCTTTTTTTTACAGAAAGTGCTATGTAGATGAAGGTGAAAGTCACATATTTCAAAGAAAGCCTCCTATTCCCTTCACAGATTCACATTTTGAAATGTCAGAAATTCCTTTATTTTTGCCTGTATAATGCACAACAAACTGAGCATGAAAACCATGTGATAGTATTGTCCTATACACACTTCATTTTAATGTTCTGAAAAATAAGAGGCACCTAAAAAGTAATACAATACTCACAAGCTTGGGGAATAAACACATTAAGTCAAGCTATAAAATTATATCCAATGTGATCATAATGAATGCACATGATGAACACAGTGTAAGTATCCACACATAGTAATAAAATAAAATAATGTGAAAAAATGACACTATTTCTACTGAAAAATTATCTTCTTCATGTCCCTGTTAGTCACCTAACTCATCTAACTGTATATTTTGTACCTTTCCAGAAGATATACTCGACTTTATCAGCTGAAAGAAATCCCCTCTTTTGTTGTTGTTTTCCCTATAAATACTGACAGTTTTCAATTCAATGGAGACTTTTTAAAAAGAATTTACCTTACAGTGCATGGGCACTGTGTATGTTAAGTCTGGTTGCTACTACAGGAATGGATACTACTCACCTTTGATGATTGGCAGTGCCTTTTCTTAAAAAGATTTATTTCAAACTTCACTCTTTCTGAGTATGAAAGAAGAAAGGATAGATCTGTTGGATAGATAGATCTGATCTTTCAGACAATTCCCTGAATCAAATTCAGCTTTTATTTTCAGAACTGAAAAATCATTTGGATGCAGAAAAGCCCATTGGCATAATTGCAAGGAAAAAAAAAATCTACACAGAGACCATCAAAGAGCAACCAAGTTGGAGGGGACACTGATGTTTCAATGGATCACTAATTGAAAACCAAAAGTTTAGTAATGGACTGCAGTCTTTTTCTTGACTCAACCTAAAAGATTGAGTCCAGCCATTAACCCAGCACCTTCACAGAGCTGCTGCCTTTTAGATATCTTAAAACATCTGCCTCAGTCCTTATAATTTTATTTACATCCATTTGTCATTAAATAAACTCAGTTCTCCATGTTTTCCTTTTCATACACTTAAAAGAGAGTAAGTCTTACTCTCTTTTGGGCTATCTCCAGTTGACAATAGAGCCCTGGACACATCAATATCCTTTTATGAGGGCCAAAGAGCCTTTATAAAAAGTTGGAACTGCAACAGTGTCTTTTGTAAAAGAAAAGTTTAGATGCAGAACAAGACTTGACAAACCAACAGTTTCACCCTGAGAGAAGAAGGAGTCTGTGTTTGTGTGTGCAGGCAAATGTATGTGGTTTTATGTAGCCTAAATGGAGAAGATATAAACCTTCATTCCAGGTGCTTCAGAATCACTCAGGAAATATCCCACTTAATTGCAGTAAAAATTCTCATATGTCAGTTTTCTAAATAAGAAAGTACTCCTTACTCTAATGTCAGGATAAACATAATAAAGTGAAGCAACTATAATATTCAAATAATGAAAAATTTACAAAAAACACGAAAAATCAGTTTAAGCTGGTTATCTATTTCTCTCAACATAAGTTCAGTTTCTAGCAACTGATTTATTCATGTTTCCTCATTTTCATCCTTGGAGAATGGAGAATGACATTATCTATGTTCATCAAAGCCCAGAAGAAGAATGAGAAAATCATGCTGAGTTTTGGTGTTGCAAGTAATTGTTTGAAAAATAATTGTCATTTTAGAACCTTAAACAGTAAAATCTCAGAATTTCATCATATGCTCTAGGATCTTTAAACATTATTAGCAGCATATGAATCATGAATCTAATAGAATCTAGGATTTTTTTATTATTCATTATTACTCACTTGGTTTCAATGGATTTTCAAAAGTTATTCTGAATTTCAACAAAGTGGTTGCAAAACCTCAACTTAATTTTATATTTTATCCAGGATATCAACTTTTACTTCTCTTGAATGTCTTTTGAATTCTTGGTGTAAAAAATCCTATAAAACTCAGAAAGAATCAACCCTTGCTAGCAGTTCACATACAAGAGATAAATGCAAGGTCTTCTGAGTGTGATTAATGTGATATATATACCTACATAAATTTCCTTTCATTAAATGTGTTCCTTCCTTCCATGTTTCTGCTGGCAATGTATATTTTCTCCCCATTTCTAACGTAAGCCAGGCTGCTAGGTCCTAATAAACCAAGTTTTGACTAACAATGTAAATTTTCTGCTTCCATCTCAAACTCTTTAATATTTAGCAGGATTTCATGCTGCCTTAGATTTAATGCAAATGGTGTAGTACGAAGCAACAATTAACTTTATAGCTCTAAGATAAAATATTAATAAAAAAGCTATTACTTCACAATAGCATTAGGAGAAAAAAAATTATTAAAAAAGTTGACCTTAACTTAGTGCTGTTTAAAATGTCTTAAATGAAGATTTTGACCTACACAAAGTTATACAAGTTTCTAGACACAGCAAGAACACATCGTAAACTCGTTAAAAAAATGCTAATCTATATTCACATAATGTTCATGTATCAAATTAATCACACACAATCAGGAAGTGGGGGTTTTTGCCACAGTACGTCTCTGTAGGTTGCAAGTCATTGTTTTGACTCAGCAGTGTGTTTAAGACCCCATTGCTCCTGGTCATATGAAAAATTAGCCTCTCCACTATTGATTTCTTAGATCTACAATTGTTTGAAATTTGGAATGGACAGAGATTAGATCCAACACTATCTTTCAGTCCTTCACTGCCATCATGTCCTTCATTAATGTATGAATTTTGTTTCTTCATCTGTCTCTTCCCACCCTCACCCTAGCTATATTTGTTACTGTTTCATAATCTCTAGCATTAACTACCAACTATGGTTTAATTATATAAGGAAATCACCTTTTATTTAAAACTGCCTATTTTCTAGGCACTTCAATGTTTCATTCTCTTGCCTCGACTGTAACAGAGACATTCTCTGGCTCAGGAAATGAGTGTAAATTGCAGTGTACTGGGTTGGTGGGCAGGAGAGCATTGATGTGTGCTTGCATTCTTACACCAATCCATATGCATGTGGTATTGGCCACAGCTAGAGATGCACAGACCTTTTCTCAGATTAACTGCAGCTGCTCTTGCTTTCTCATAGCAGTTTCAGAACTGATCTCCTGCTGATAGAAGCTGCTGTAGCTCTGTGAACTTAATTGATTTCTGAAAATTTCTGCTAATGGGGAATCTCTCTTTTCCTGCTGCACCAAGTGCCAACTAAGGTGTTGATATCTCACTTCTGAATAGCTAAAGATAGTCCTAACAATCTCTGGGGAGTGAATGAATGTCCAAGGTCATTGAGCAAGAATTACCATTACTTAACACTTGAAACAAGTCTCTTTTCACTACTTTTCACAGAGAATCCACTGCTGTATCCACTTAAGTCTACTAAGAATCTCATAGTCAATATCTTTATTAATCAATTTCTGAATGCCAAGCAGAAAGCAGGTAGCTAAGGCCCACACCAAAACATTTAAACTTATTATATTAGGCAAAAGGAAGAATGGAATGCGAAACAGCAGGGAACACATTGCTATATATTACATACATAGCCTGCACAAATCCACACAGGCCATCAGGTTTTATGTTTAAAATGTAAGTGTGCTGTGCTTGGGAAACAAACTTGAAAAAAGCATGCAGCCTCTGTGTGGCATATGTAACACACAACATATGTACTCACACATCAGCCTGTCTCATGTCTATGTCACCCTCCTCCCCTAGCAATAAAGTTTGTGCCTAAAACTCTGTGCACCTTCTTGTAAATCATTAAACAAGTCATTAACAGGAAAAAAAAAAGCATATTTAGGAAGATTGTAGAATTTCACAGTCCTGTGCAATGCTCATGGAATTTCAGTGCATTCTCAATGTGATTCTAAAATATTTTAGCCTAAGTTAGGAATTGGGTTTTTTCAAATGCTTTTTCATAATGAAGCTTAACTTCAGGTGTACAAGCCTTCTGTACAAATAATAGTGCTCAGCAAGATGCATCAGGGCCTGTTGTTTGCAATATGTAGAAGGTGAATTTTTAAATACTTGTAATGTGAGCAGGGTTGGTCTTAGTACATCTTCCAAGAACTAGTGAAATTATAAATGGAAAATGTGTTTGTAAATCTTGCATTTAGTTTGTAATAAAAATTTAAGATCCACAGATTCCTTTACCATTCGAGACACCAGTAAGTGATCCTCATAAAACTTTAAGTTTATATGCACTACAGCCTGAATAAGCAAGCCTGTTAGTCACACTTTTCAGATCCTTCTGCAGAGAATCTGAAATCTCAAGTTATTTCCTTTTTATAGTTTCCTTTAAATATACTTCAGGATAAATGGCACCAAATGTAATACCAGTTACCTTAGTACTATTGTGCCAAAACCCACCAAAATATGTATTTTTAGGCAGGTAACAGCGATATCCCATAGCACCTTTCACATCCAAATAATTCATGCCAGGTATTTGGGAATAAGTCATAGAAACAAGAGCAACACATAAAACCATTAAAACTCTAGGTGCAAAATCTATTACATATTTTTAACTAAGAATTTAACAAAATATGGTCATGAGAAATTATTTCACTGCTATGCATGGCAGGCATAATACATCCATTGCATCTTTTGAGAAGGTGACGTTCTAAAGGCCTAATTCAATCCTTATGCACATGAAAAATTATCCTAATGATTTTCCACCTAACTACTGACTTTACGTTTTATTCTTCAACATTTTCTGTAATACAGTGCATTTTAGGTTATTGGGTATAAGTGGTGAGATTTTGGTAGCAGGTGGATTGCAGAAATGACTCCTCTGAAGAGTGGTCAGGAGCTCCCATGAGCAAGGCACAGCATGGTCCAGCTGGCTCTGCAGTGGACCCACCACAGCCCATCAACCAAACTGGTGAGGCTTCTGTGGAAACATATGCAAGAAAGGGGGGAAAAATATGGAATGAACAGAGGAGGAGGGAGCAAAAATAGTGAGAAACATCAGAGAAAACACCTAGGTCAGAAAAGGAGGAGGTGCTTCATGGCACAGCAAATATCCCTGCAGTCCATGAAAAACCCATGCTGAACACGTTTTCCTGATAGGAGCTGCAGCCCATGGAGAGCCCAAAGTAGAGAGAATTTTTCCTGAAGGACATGCCAGAGCAGGGGAAAGCTGTGAGAGAGGAGGGGCAGAGTGGAACTGTTACATACTGACCACACCTTCCGACTTTCTCTCATGCACTCAGGTAGTGATAGAGGAATCAAAAAGTGAAGGACTAAAGTTGAGCCTAGGAAAGGACGAGTGAAGAGTATTTTAATTTTTTTTTTCTTTATTTCTCACTATATTTATTGGCAAAAAATTAAATTCTTTTTCCCCAAGATGAGTCTGTTTTGCCAATGACAATAATTGGTAAGCAATCTCCCTGTCTTAACCTCTGTGCATGAGCTTCCTTATGCTATTTTCTCCTCCTGTCCTGATGAGAATAGGGAGAGAGTAAGCATCTTGTTGGGAGTTTGGCCCTTAACCACAGATAGCCCACCATACCACCTCATTTTCATCCTGAAACAGTTGATTTGAGATAATGTGAAATTTATATTTAGCATAATAATTTAATAATAATTTATTAATTTAATAATTTACATTTTTAATTTATAGCTTGAGATTATTATGTGCAAACATCAAGATATGCCTACCAGAAACAAAAGAAAATGTTTCAGTGATATTTTTAGTTGCAGTTTGTGGAAAACATCCAGTGTTTTTATAAATACCTGAAGGCAAGAGATACAATCAATTTAAACTACAAGATATTGAAAGTCTCACTGAAGTCAATGCAGGGAGCTGGATTTCAATAATCTGAATCGAAGCTATGGTGTCTAAGGTTGTCTAGCACTTCGCAGATGTACCACAAAAAACATAGTTAGAAAAGGTCAAAATATAATACATCACAAAAAGATTTACAAAGACTTTAAGTTACAGCTAATTCAAATTTATAAAATAGTTTACCCATATTAACACATTGCTTTATATCTAACAAGTTACATTAAGCTCAGTTTCTTTAGATACTGGTTGAATTGATTAAAATGAACAGTAAAAGAATGGTTCTGCAACTAAAGGAATTCCTAACTTGTAGTGTGTCAGGCACACAGCCACAAGTCTTTAAAGAAAAACTAGACTTCCATTAAGTCCATATGCCAGATATGGCACATAATGCTTCTCACTGTATTTTAGACACTGTGGATCTATCTGCTCCCATTTAATCACTGTGAACACAGGCACTCATTACCACAGCATTTAAGATTTCTAGTATGATCCTTAATCTCTGGGAAAGGTCACAGCACCGTACTTCACCAGAGTGTAATAGGAATGTCTGAGATCAAAAAACAAAAGGTAACACAGCAGTTTACAATCCAGTGAATTCCAAGTATCCCTGTGATATGAAGTAAGTTGCAAAAAATTTTAATTTCTATTATTTTAATTTTAAAGTAATTAGCAGTACTTAACTGCTTGTGGGTTTGTAACTAATACAGAATGATAAAACAGTTGACCTTGGGAGGAACCTCTGGAGAAAATCTTGTCCAATCCCTAAATCCAATCAAAACTTTAGATTAAAAAAATTAATTCAATTGATACCTATATATTTAATTTGGGTTAGCCTTATATGCAAAGAAGGAGTTCAACTTCGAGTATGTAAGACCTAGAAGAAGCATTCTATTTTAGCATTGTGACCTTGAAGAGTTTACTATCCTCTGCAATAGGAGCTTCTAACTTCAAAAGCAAAGAGCTTCTAACTTCAATTTGTGAGAATGCAAAAGAAAGAGGAAAAAGATGCCAATATAATTTGATGAGTAGAAGAGGCTTTTAAAAATAAATTCCCCACAGTTTCCATTATTCCTCAAAAAGAAGAAAAAAAAGGAACACATAAAGAATGGCACATTGATACCACAAAACTACTTAAGTTGTGCTGAGGAGTCTTCTTCACTTTTAACAATGAAGCAATTTCACTTTTAAAATGCTTTTTGCTTGTTCTGGAACTACTCAAAAAATCTGAAGAAGTTTGCCTGATAGTTTAATGCAAAAAGCATTTCAGAGGCTAAACTGACAATATAGAATTTTCTAGTCTTCCACAGATGTGCTGTTAATTTTCTCTATTTTAATAAATACCTGCCAGCCAAAATATCTGCTTCAGGTCAAATGAAACCTCTGATCTGTAATGAAATCCTCCAGATTTCCATTTTAGCTAGAACAAAACAAATTTTTATCATGAATTCATCCCAATAAATCCCCACTACCTTTCTACCAGACTTTTTAATGGCCCTATGAAAGATGGATTATCCACCCAGACACACTTGAGAATGATTTCCATATTGCTCTTCATTCATGCTTATATCTTCTCACCCTTAAAATGAATGCACATGAATTATTTGCAGTGCTAATTATGACCACCCTTTTTTAGATTAAAAATCTAGCTGCAGGAGGGAAGAAGCAACTCTGAGAACATCAAGGTGCAGAATAAATATTTGAGCTATATAATTTAAGTGGGTCTACAACTGTCAGTTGGCTACTTATCATCAATCACAGGTAAAAATCATTTACCATCCACAGTGCCTCATCATTTGCTGTTTTCCAAGAAAACAGGAGTTTCTGCTTAGCAAGGGCAGCCCCCCAGGACACTATAGAGTTTATGCTAAAGTTCAAAGGAGGGTATGAAAGCATTGACTATGCATCAGGACATGAACTGCTATTGCAATCACACTCTCCTGGGTGGCACAAATATTTATGCAGCTTTCAGCACAATTAATTTAAATTAAATCCCACAGAAGTTAAGTAACTGTTTTCCTGGAAATCTATCTAGGCACAGGATGACCTTGTTTTTACTCAGGGCTCTTCTCACATGTTTCCTCTCAGTTAAGACCACTTCTCAACTCACTGTGTTATCTCCTTATTTGGATATGCTGACTCTCTATATTGCTTTTGTCTATTACACAAATGCTTTTATCAGATTTTTTTATTTGATGTACCAGAATCAAGTTAGAGCAAAATTGTACAAAAGTTAGTGAATTATTGCACTGAATTTTTTTTATATTCAGGGTGCAAGGACTGGAAGCAGTCTGAACTAGGCAGGCTGGGAATTCAGTAATTAATACCTGACATAGATTATTAAAAGTTGTCTCAGAACATTTACAACACCCTGCTGATAGCAGTAGAGCTATGGCAATTATTTAATAAACAGCCCTTTGGTCTGCTGAGAATCTACAAATAACTTACAGGTCATGTGCTGTTGAGAGGTTTCCAGTTGCTTCATCTTACGCAGAAAGCTAAAATATATAAATATTTATTAATAGCAATTATATTTTCCACTGGAACGATATACAGCAATGACTGCATGGAGCAGTAACCTTTGCAATTGTGAGCTGATTCTAACAATGTATACAAATTACGTGTTTTGACTTGGAGATTATAGTTTGGAAAGCTGATGTTTTATAACCTGCCACTTGCAGGTTTAAATTACTTACATATAAACATTTCTGTCATGTGTAAACCATTATTTACAAATTATATTGACTGTAGTTTCCTTATGTTACACACAGGAGGCTGTGTATCTTAGTTTCATTTGTAATTGAGAAAAATGACAAGCTATTATTTTTGTGAGCTGTCTCCCTGATTGGAGATCTGGGAGTTATTGCACAGGATATCTAACTTGTCTGCACAGGCTTCTATCATAAATCTAATACCAGAGGGACAATGAGACTTCTTGTGTTTAAGCCTCCTTTGTATTGTAAAGTAAAAAGAAGTGTAACAGCACAGTAAACTGTCCAATGCAGACTGTCAAAGAGATTTCCAACATAAATTACAACCTAAAGTACTTCTCATGAATGGGACAAGATTTGGTCTCTTCTATCAAGCTTTTGTCACCATTTTCAAGCATTCTTCTAAACTGAATATTTTAAGGTTGAACTAGGAACTGCAGGGACCTTAGCCCCATCTAAGGTTATATACCTTATTCATTTTAGGGATGATATTCCCAGTGTTCCTCCACTGTCAGTGGAGAAGCAGAGGGTATCCATGAACTCATGTAGAGCATAAGTGAACGCTATGAACTGTCCTCTGCGGGAACTTGCCTCTCCTCTGGTTACACAGGGAGTCATCAAAATTGGCTTGTGAACTTAACACAACAGAACAGACCTAATTATTTGGCAAGATTTCTGCATTTCCCATTTAGGAAGTTCATTTGATAAAGTGCGTGGTGAGCCAGATAATCCCAACTGTTTCAAATTGTTTACAACAGTTTTCTCTAGTGACTCTCATCCTGCCAAACAATTAATGTGGTTTGAAGTTTTTGCACACTCACCAAGATGTATGTAGATTGCAATGAGGTCTTTCCTCAGTCTCCTCTACTCCAGACTGACCAAACTGAGTGACCTCAGCTGCTCTTCATATGGCTTCCCCTCAAAGTCCTTCACCACCTTCATTATCCTCCTTTGGACATTTTCTAGTAGCTTTATATCCTCCTTATATTGTGCACACTACTTGAGTACTCTTTAATAGTTTCTCTTAATTCAACAGCATGATGTTTCAATAATATGGCAATACCAGTGGCCTCAAAACTAGACAACAGAGCAATTCCTAGATTAATAAAGCAGACATGTCCTTAAAGTACCCATGTGAACAATAACTCTGACAGTGTAGCTCAAAAACTACTTTGCAAACTTTTGTGTCCATTTTCAGCCATCTGTGTATCTAAAACTCATTCAATCCAAGTGTCATCATATGGCTGGACAAAGAATTTTGTATGTTGAGTTTTGGCTCAAGCACCATTTTATTACCTCAGTTTCAACCTACTGGAATGAGGAGTTCATGATGAAAATTATTAAGTGCTTAGGCCCTCATTTCAGTATAACTCTTGAGCCAATAGAGTATCATTTTACAGTAAAATAAGGAAGTACATCATACTTTAAGAGCATTTGAAATTGTCTAAAGTTATAGTTGTAAGTCCTAATACATTGTGCAAGACTTTTACCAAACTAAGAAACAGACATAAATTAGTACCATATTGTACACATGTTGATGAAGATAATATCCTGCCCAGTATGAAAATGTCATCCTAAAATAGCCACATTTCCTCAGGATATTGATCTAGCTTATCTGGACCCTATAAAAGACGGAAAAGTGGATAATGTAACTCCAGACATGAGAAGTTATTAAGTGAATTGACTGCTGGATCAGACCTAATCCTGAGTCCCTACAGCATGAGAATTTCCCAGGTCAGATTGTTTTTATAGCTCCAATCTAATGCAGTGCACATTTGTGAAGGAGGAGGATCTCTGAAGTGAGTTACTTGCTGTGGTACCTATGTCACACATTTTTGCAAAATTATTGGCTTACTTTTGGCTTACTTGCCTCACAAAGTCATAACTTGTTGTTTTTGGTTGTTTTGTTTTGTTTTTTGTTTTGTTTTGTTTGGCTGGAGCTCCACATTTCCCTTTGAACATTTTTGTAGAGATTTTATTTCTGGTCAACGTGCTCTAGCAGTAAATTCTACTATGAAGGGGTTTGTTTTCAAATTCATGGTGTTTTAATACGTAAAAGGCTTAATCAGCAACTTAACAGACATGAGAAACAAGCTATGACTAACAGTTAAAAATGACATTAATTGTTGGACATTTATATGCCGGATCCCACTATACAAGAAACAGCAACAGTCACTCAGTGGAACTGTTTCATCCACCAAAAATTGGCCATCTGCAACTCATGGTGTCTACAAGAATACACAAGACAGCACTAATGCAGAGTTGCTGAACCGGCATGCAGCTTAGAACAAAAATCACAATTCCACTTTGAGGACACACACTGTCATTCCTATAGCCCAGAGAAAGATGTTTAAACTTTAGGACAAGACATTAGAAAATGAAGTATATCTTCTCTGCCTCATAAATTATGTTATAATATGCAAAATATCATGAATTGGTGGATCTTTAAAGAAGTATGGTCAGTATTTAGTCACCACAGCTGAGGAGCTGGTGACTAGAAAGGATTGAGGGCATGATCACATATAATTTTCTACCATTAGCTGTCCCACAATACTCACTTTCTTGGTTAGCAAAATGCAGGTTTTGTAGAATGAAGTATTGACGTCATTCCTGCAATAAAACTGAGACACCATAAGCTGGGAAAGGCATTTTTTGTACCACTATTTTTCTTGCATGGACCCACTCAAGAGAAACCAGAATAGGCCTTGAAAAGTAGTTAAACTAATTCTTTTTTCTGTATCCTGCGATGATTCTACTTGATCTGATTTATTGCTTCCCCTTCTTCAATCCTATTTAGCTATTTTTGTACTGGCTTAGATCACTTTCCAGGGTTCACTGCTTTTGATGTACTCCAGTACAAAAAAGGAGTATGTGATACAATCATATAAATTAGAAGATTGAAAACAATATGTTTTTCCTTCATTTATTTTCATATTAACCTGAATCAAAGATATGTTTAAAATTTCTTCAAGTGTTAATACCAAGGACATACTGATTCTAATCACTGCTAACATAATTGTTTTAAACAATTAGCAGATTATCATGTGAAGACAGAAATAACTCATCCCTTAAAAAAAGACATTTAAAAGGATTTTCCTACGATACAATCACAAAATATCTTCCTTCTTTCTGATGAGTGTCAAATGCAATAGACAGGAATTTACAGCATAGCCAGTTGATGCGAAGCAAACAATAGTTTGTGCTTTGATGCCATGACAAACACCTGCAGTTCTTTTACGAAGTACAGGTAATTTACCTCCAGGCCACTTTCCGAATTGCCAGCGTAAATTTTGATTCTCCTAGATTTTCCCATACAAACCATTTTTTAGGGACCTCTCAAAATCCAATAGCAATGGTAGAGGGCAGGACACAAGTGGGCTGCCACAGAACCAGACTTGATGTCTCAAACAAAATCTTCCTTTATTTATTTATCATGTGAGAAAAAATTTAATGTGCAGTTAGGACGAATAAAGACCATTATATTCAAGGACATCTCCATGAGTTCAGAGGTACCCAGGCAACAGGTTTGAGGTGAGGAAAGTATGTGATGAAGTATCACTATATCCTTACCAGTTTACACTCTTCCCTTGGCACTTATAGGCCACTGTGATTATAAAGAGGCTGCTGGGCTGGTTGGACTTTCCTCTGGTGCAGTTTAGATACTGTTATACCCTCAAACTTTTTCTTTTCCTAAGAAATATGGTTTATGAGTCTATGTAAAGAACTGAGAAGTATAAACCTTTGTTTTGCTGCCTTATAAATGTAATAGCTACATTCTCTATTGATGTATTAATATATAGGTATTAACAAGTATGTCTCTGTTTTCTCTGAGAAAGAAAATAAAACTAATTGGCAAGACTTGTTTTAAACCTGAATCTGTGATCTTCCCTCTCTCAGGACAAACACTTCTTCAGATCAGCCTGGTGAATTCTGTTTGCAGTTTAATGGTTTATTACATATTGTGCTTCGATTTCTTTGAGTACTGCAGGTGAAAGCTCTTCAGAGCCACTGCAGAATACTTTATATAGTGATTCACAGAATACCTAATACAGATCCAGATCAAAGATCTGTAATAAAATAACAACTGTATGTAAGTATACTCAGTACTGATTGAGATAAAATGGGAGAATTTTTGCCTTAGTAATCTTAAGATACAAAAAATCACCCACAAAAAACACATGTACTTAAAACTACTCTTCATTTTCTTGGTAGTTGGCCAGATGAGAATTAGATCACATGTAAGCATGGATTTACACTCTTCCTAGTTACAATCCCCTTCTGAATTCCACCTTTTCCTTTCTTCCCTCCCTAAAAACAAAGAACTCAGTGTGCTCATGTGATATTTTTAGACCCCTTTTTAACAACATAATTGTCTCTAAAGCTTGCAGCAATTTGAATTTCCCTGTGGTGAGTTGACACAAAAACTAACAAGGAATAACTAAATAAGTTAACTTATTAATTAATAAAGAGAAACTACTGAAAGACCTTACAGAGCTTACAGTTTCAAAGCAGCCCTATGGACAACCCTAAGAAGCTTGGGAAGTTCAAGATCAGTGAACATGCCATGTACTTGTAGTCTGTGTACTTGGAGCTACCTGCCTGGTTGGGGTGGTTTTATGCTAGCTCCTAATGGCATGCTGAATGGTGTCCCAAGCAGACGTACTCATCAGGGTAGCTCTAGTCACTGAGTATTCCCATTGCTGTTCACGTAGTCAGGATACTAAAGCACATCAATTACAAAATGTTTGCTTAATTGCTATTGCCATACTGCTGGGATTTCTATTTAAGATTCTTTGTACACAAAAGAAATGTGGCCTTTTGGGCAGTATTCAGGCTATTGTTTTTTTCTACTTCCAGTATTTTACATACACTATATATATGTATTTCTAGTGAAGTGGTTAAGAATGCTTTTGCCACTCTGGTCAAATTTTCCTGAAGGTCCCAGATTGCCCAAAGCACGTGCACATTTAACTAAGATGTGTACATAAATCTGTGGTAACGATTACACATTTTTACCGACTGAGTTAATGAATAAAATTTAGTTTTAGTGTCCCTCCTATTACTCATTCATTTGGTATTCATTGTTTTAACACTGACCATAATGATACCCATTAGGTTTTAAAATGGATGCCATTTATCCTTCCATAAGAATTCCATCATAATTCAGCAAGATGGCAATATACTCATTATGATGGATCTTTTCATTAATAAGGTGAATTTGTGTCCACATTATCCAGTATAATATCTGCAGTATTCAAGTGTTAATTAACATCCACTTATTTTAAAGTGGTAGTCACTACCTGCCTAGAGCAAAATAAATCCTGAATTTTAAGCTTAAATTCACCACATTCTTCAAGCAAAGTGAAGACATTTCAGTAAACACCCAGTGTTTTCAGTACTTTATGAAATGCAGCAGCAATAGCATCCATGCTGTAGTGTTTATGAAAACTGGGCTTTCCCATGTTAGAAAGCAGCATGCTGTTAACAGGCAAGAAACCCTGGGAAATCATTTTCAAAGACATGGTTGACTGTAGCCACTTTGCAGTTATTTCTGCTGCTGTTCTGAGCATTGCAGAACAATCTCAGGTACCTAAACAGTGAATGAGAGTGGCTTTTCAGCTCTCTGAAGATTTTCATATTTGAATATGAAACTAAACATATCTTGTAGAAATGTCAGAAGGACTTCAATAGGTCAGATCAAAATCTGTTTAGACTAAGGCTTTCTCTCCAAACACAAGAAAAAAATCATAATGTTACGAAGGAAATGATCTGTCATCTTAAATTCAAAAAGCCTTGGATGTATTCAAACTGACCCAAATTTTTTGTATTTGAAAAATACAGTCTTCTGCTGTGTTGCAGTGCAGAATAACACTACATGTTCTAAATATCTTTAATGCATAAATGGATGTAAATGAGCGAATTTTAAATTGAAATCAAAAATAAAGCATGCAAAATACATACAGGAAACCTACGTAAGAATTTAAATTAGATTTTCTGATTTAAAACCACCAGGAATCTTTTGAAGAAAACAAAGGAATACTTTTTTATGGATTTACTATAAGTTTTTACTTTAGCTGCCTGTCATAAAACATTCCATAGATCTATAGAACAATCATTTTCTAAATGCTGCATTTAGCCATATAAAATACCAAAAGACAGCTTGAAACAACTATCATGTAAAAATCTTGAGAAGAAGTCAAAGGTGCACTACATTTTGGAACATATAGTGTGATCAAAATTACTTCTCTGTACAATACCTCTACAGATAATTGACCAGAATTGTCTTACTTCTCAAAAACAAGTATATAAAAAAACCCTTCACAGTACTGGGAAACAAGGTAGACAAAGCAGGTAAATAATGATTCAGAGGAAAAGTAGCTCAAGCTAAGTTATTCAATTTGCCAGAATAATACTCTCATAGACAGCCAAGTATATAAATGGCAGACTGAAAGCACACTGTAGTCAGTAATAATATTTATAAACTCATATAAATTAGGTGAAAAGCTGCTGCTGTCTTTACTTTAAATAAAGAATGTGAAGCTCATAACTTTTTTCTCCCACAAAACTTGCATTGAAAGATTGGAAGCTTTTTATGTCATTTCCATTTTGCCTGTAACTTTCAGAAAAAACATTAGATTTGTAACTCAGTAAAAAGAATTAAGAACTGTGTTGTGTCACACATTTTCAAACAGGTTTCACAGTTGGATGAGGTCACCTCTGAATGGTGAATGCACTTCTATTTGATTCAAAATTGAGATAGTGCAGGGATAGTCAAGAGAGACTGAGATTTGGAGAACTCTTTTGCCTATCCCAATTTTTTTCAGCTATCATTCATTTTCCTTGAATATTGCAGGCAAAACAATGTTTTGTTTCATGGAGCTCTGAGAAGGCCTAGTAATGAGTCTGGCGACTTACTGATAGAATCATCTACTTCATCATACTAATGGTGGGAATAAGAGATTTTGAGTTATCCTGGAATCATTAAGGTTTGAAAAGACCTCTGTGGTGAAGATCATTCATCAAGGTAATGCTGCCAGGTCCTCCACTAAACCATGTCCTTAATCAGCCCATCTACACATATTTGAACATTTCCAAGGATGGTGATTCCACTGTGTCCCTGGGCAGTTTGTTCCAAAGCTAGACCACTCTTTCAGTGAATAAATATTTCCTAATATCTAATCTACACCTCTTCTGGCACAACTTGACGCTCTTTCCTCTTGTCCTGTTGGCTTGTTAGCTGGGAGAAAAGACCCATGGCCACCTGTTTACATCCTCCTTTAATGTAGTTGTAGAGAGCAGTAAGGTCCCCCTGAGCTTTTTCTCCAGGATAAACAACCCGAGTTTATTACCAAACGTTAGAACTTTTCTACTACTGCAAGTTTCTTTTCAGAAACAAAGGAAGAAAATTGCAGTGACATATCCTCAAAGGCACACTGCAGTTACTCAGCCAACCCGATTAATGCCAAAGAGAATCATACTTTCCAAATTCAGATACCAAATATCTCTCTGTGATGTTTCTAATGGAAAACTTGAGAATGTTTAGTGAAAAAAGCCAAAGCAGTATTTTAATGAACCATCGTCAGCTAGCTTTAACATAAAAGCTTGAGAGCTTCTTGAGAAAAGTTGCCCTGATCATTCTCTATTTAATTTTCTGTGTTTTTTAATCTCATGTGGCAATTTTTATTCTCTTTCATCCTTTGTGTTACACATTCATATTGTTGTTCAACAGATGAGATGCATGTATAAAGTGATTTTTATTCAAATGTATAGGTATACTTATCACCTATTTGTTATAAAACAAAATACAAAGAACAGTGAAAAAACTGGATTTTTGTGCATCTACCTAACTGAGCTAATACATCATCTATGAAAGAGAGGAAAAATTCACTAGGCTACATAGCACAGAAGACGAAAGTTGGCAAAAAAACTGCAGAAAGTTCTTTCTCAAAACAATCTTTTCATCACAGCAGACTAAACAGAATTAGTTCACACATTTAAGTAATAAGACACAGCTGACCAAACAATGTACCTATTTATTTGATTAGCTTTAAAGGCATCTGTTGTTACAAATCTACTTACTAAGTTAAAAAATGCGGCTTCAGTCCACCAGTTTTATTACTTTTGACTGCTTAGGTTTATTAAGTTGGGAAATCTTGTTTCCATACCTAATCAAAACAGAATACTGATCTATTATTTCCTTTTTCATTTCACTTTTTTAACTTTTCTATCTATTTTTTTTAATGTGTCAAACTTTTACAATTACTAGATATATGTACAACTCTGCATTGTTGCATTTAATTTAAAATATGTAAGAAGAAAAAGTTCTTCTCTAATATGACAGACTTTGATCAGCTGAGTTCAAATAACTTCAAAGTAAATGAAATACTGTGCTATGGATTTTCTGGAACACAGAAGATACAATATTGATGGAAAACTAGGGATTACTATTCACTGTATTTATATCCATTAATATTTCTGCAAACAGGCTACCTAGTTCACGGCAGAGCAATCTTGGAGTTAAGTTTTGCCTTAGTAACTGCATGGCCAAGTATGGGCTGCAGTGAGGGAGAGCTCACCAGGACACATCAGGAAATCTTCTAGTACTAAGAGATGCGTGGCTCTGGAGAGGATTGCTGTACTGACTGGCTAATTGCATAGCTTAAAGTCTTTCATTTAAAGGACTATTCACTCCAGCTCACAACTTCAGAGCATGCTGGAGCTATCTTACAGATAATGAGATGTGGTTCAGGAGTATGTAAAGCCATATCTCTTCTGCAATTTCATTTTAATAACTGAATCATAACCAAAATCATCTTTTAGGATGTTAAACTGAAGGGATGTATCTCTGTCACTGTTATTTTTAATTAATATAAAACACATGTGAAATCCTCAACATAACAAAAAAGCCTAGAAGAAAACTGACACAGAATGTTGTTAAAATGATTGCCTTCACTGTGAAAAATTTTCCTGTCTCTAAAAAGAATTAAACTAGCCAAGGAATTGATCCAGAAGTGTCAAGTATTTAATGATATTTGATACTTACAGCTTCAAAAACTTGTAATAAAATAATGAAAAATATTGATAATGTTACAGTTCTTCTATCTCTCCCATTTTTGTGAGGAAGTTAGCTCTGGAAAATAAAGTGATAGATCTAAGAGGGCCAAACACACATCACACTCAACAATCAGAAAAAAAAAAAAGGATTAACCTGTATCACAACGAAGTTCAGCAGTAAGAGTGCTTGTGAAACTGAAAAGGTATGTAGATATCAATTACAAATTCATTCAGCCATCTCAGGAGACAGGGGTGGTACTGCATGTATTGTCAGAAACATTCTAGCAGAATATGGAATATTAAGGCAGGCCTATTAAAAAACCCAAGAAAACCACAAAACGACCTCACCAAAAATAAGTCCAAATCAATTCATTTGGGTAAAACAATCATCTGTCTCTACTCATGCATGCCATCTGCTCTCGCTGCTGCCACTGCTGTCAATCTGAAGTTGATAGGTAATGGCCCTATGATTCAGGGAAACTGCTCAAGTGTGTACTCAGGCTTCAGTTTGAGAGATGGGTTCATTTATCATCACAATAAGCTATTACCATTGATAGGTCACAACACTTTGAAGAGACAGTCAGCCTAATTGGCTCAATTCAGTTAGCTCTGGATGTGCCTCTAGGAGACGAGCACTGTTTTGCAGGTAATATTCCATTATCCAACAAACCACTTGTTTAATAATTCATTGCGGTTCAGATTAGGATTCTAGCACATGGTTATCTCTTCCATATGCCAAATATTGAGGTCTTAACCCTTTTGTATCTTAGGTGCAAGAAGAAAAATACAAATTCATTCCATAGTTATAGTAATCCATACTTCTAAAATCTTACTGAATATTTAAAATTCCCACTTTCTAAAGAGATAGATCTATTGTATTAAGCTAGAGCCTCTCTCTGGAAAATAAAATCTCTTCCACCATCGTTCTCTTCTATTAATCATCTTACACTATGAGGAAACTTACTAGGAATATTAGGTAATGGATCTTATTTGGCCTTCTAGAGATTTAACAAAGCAATGTGAGTCCATTCAGAGCAGTCAGGGTAGATGACACATGCAATAGTGTACATGAGACACAGGATCTACAGGATTTAATGCATGCTTCATCCTCTGTTCACATATTAGATCACAGCATGATATTCAAATGCTTAGATACATGATACATATATACTTAAAATAACAACTCTGAAAACACAAAACTAAGCGAATAATTCAAGCTTCTGATCACTACTGTGCTACTTACTTGTCAGTTCTGGTTACCATTTCACTACTCAAGTCTTTGGCTGTTTATCACAGTCATAATGATTACTGCTCCCCATAGACTAACACAAAATAAATTTATAAAGCATTACTTTGTGTACACTTTGAATATCAGTTTGGGTTTTCTTTTTACTAATGATGTCTTAATTGAATTAGTATAATTTTCAACCATTTATACCACCTTTACATCTTCTGTACTCTCGTTAGTAAAGCTGCTTAGTGTTTTAAAAATCAGTGACTCCTGCCAATATTTTGTTTTACAAACACACAACTTTTGTTAATGACAGTAGAGGTAAAATGCTGCTAACCAAGTTAGCTGGATTAGGTCTCCCAGATGTGTGAATTGATTAAAAATTCCCATAACACCCATACAACAAACTATGAGTCCCATAAATCCACACACAGAGATTTCCTAATTGAATGTGTACATGGGTGATTAGCACTTGGATTTGGGCACCTGTGCTACGCATGTTTGGTTTTAAAATTTCTTAATGACACAAGGTAGTATGTCAATCAAGTCCAGGCACCAAAACTTAGTTTCTAAGGACAGATGTAGAATAGCAAGGCTAAATCCTACATGTAAAATGGAAACAACAAAATTTATCCATCTTGTATAGAAGAGAAGCTGCATGTAAGAACAATTTTGAGATTGTCAGATGCTACTGAGCATGTCAAACTTCAAAAACAATATATCACAGATTGAAAATACAAGAAATGGTTTGTGCTAAAGGTTGTTTCCCTTGCGCACCATCAGAAATTCTCAGTATTTCTGCCCTGCTGCATACTGCCTTTTTGATGTGGAAAGCAAAATTGAGTACCACAAAATTACAAAACTAGAGCTCAGTGGCATCATGCGGTGTTACTAATGAGTTATATACTCAACAATTTCAATTACATTCTATTTCAAGATTTTGTAAATCATTTAAATTTGAAGTAAATTTGGGGGGGGCAGGTAAATCAAACAAATTGCAGTTTATTTATTCATAAAGGGAAATCTGGAAACTAAACATAAAACTGCCTCTTCATAGCTCTCAATATTTTGAGAATGATTTTTCAGTAGTTCTCAAGTATACCCTTTTGGTGATGGGCATAAATTCCTCCATCACACTCCTGTGTAACCCAATATGAACTAGATGTTTGGACTATAAATTCTCTCTGATTAATCTAAGTGAGTAAATCTTGATTAAACACTTTACTTACAGGTACCCTGTGATGAGCAAGGAACTCTAAATATAGTTTTAAAAGCAAACACTTATTTGCTGATGAAGTATTCAGCATGCAGAGGAATATATATAAGAGGAATGAAATATAAGAAAAACAAAACCCCTATGTATCCTCCCTTTCATAAATTTCAGTTTTCTTTTGCAGTCATAACCACTATTAAGTAACCACTATTCAATTAATCTATCTCTAGCTTGGGAATCATCATCACCATGTATCTTTGCATGGTGACTAGCCCTCAGTACAAACCACCAGATACATAAATTCTTCTCAAGTCAAAGCCTTTTTTTTTCTTTTTCTTCTGCTTTTTCAGATCCTTCATTATTTTAGTATTTGGGATCAAAGAAATCAAAGAGTAAGACTTTGCAAGCTGGAAACATATTCCCCCAATTTACTTCCTTCTTCATTATTTCCTATCACCCCTCAGTGTTTTCTCTCTAGCATTCACTTCCCTTCTTTTGTGAAACTGCTTTATTTTCTGCTTGTTTCTCCATTTTTCAACTGCCTCTACTGATTGAAACCCTTGCCTTCAAGGCAGACCTGGGTAAGCAGGTAACACAAAGGACACTTGAGATTTATGAAATAATTTCACCAACAGTAAATTTCTTCTTTTATCTAGGGTAGTGTAAGATGATTTTAGCACTAAGAAATTAAATGTAACATGGGATACATGAAATACTGCAGTCAGTGGACTCAGCTAGGCAGAGTCTGAGCCCTGTTTCAACCCATTTCCAAGGCCGTAACAGTCTACTGGGCATCCTTAGTCTCCTTGTAATCACAATAATGGCTGTACTTGAACAGTGCCAAGCATCATTAAAAGCATTAATGAGGAACAAAGTGTGCAAAATTTACTTATCTCTTGATGGCTCTTTACAGTCATGGGTAGCTGAGCCCCAAGTAGGACAGTACTAATATTGTTTCACTTTTTACTGGGGATCAAACCAAATTTCACAAGCCACAGCTGTGAAAGAATGCAGACACCTACCCCTGTCCATTTCATGATGCCATGATGAAAGAACATTTCAAGAAAAATAAAGAATCTAAACCAAATCATGAAATACAAATTAAGTAAACTTAAAGAAAGCATCAGTCAGAAGTGGTTCAAATCCTTAAACTATTTTGTTCTTCCCTTGGATGTCTGCTCTGTTTGTCTCATCTTTTCCATATCTGACTCTGCCTATTATCTCAATTTTTAGAAGCTATATTGAAATAAATGCTAACAAAATAAACGGTACATTTGGTATAAATTGAAGACAAATTCATACTGTTGACTGAGTCTGACTACCATGGTGACTTGGTTTCAGTCAGGCCAGTTTAGACTGTGATTTAAAATAAAACAGCATTATTTGGATCAGTTTAATGTTACTTGTTATAAAACAAAAAACATATCAATAAACTAAACCATCTTTTTCTTAGAAGAATGCATTCCAATATGAAAGACAAAAGATACTGAAGTAGCTGTCTTTACATAATTCATTTTTTCTTTAGGTTTAACTGAATAATTTTATTTTTCTGCCATGCGTTGGCTGTTGACTATTTAAAAAAATCTGAAATCTGAAATTTGCAGCCACTATGAATAACTTCAGGGATGTTGAAGGACATTTCTTGCATACTATGTACTGCTGATGCCTATTACTGTTTATTTTATAAATATGGATAACATGCATATAACCCAACTATTTCATCCTACTCATACTTACAATATATTAAGGAACATTAAATGTCCCCACAAAATTGGTTTTGTTATGTTATGCCTTACACTTGAGGACCACATTCTCTACTGCATTCCCAATTTACTGTTGCAAGCTTGGAGATGTGCTTTGCTACACGTTCAAATTTGGTGCTGACACTTTCATGTGCAGTGGGTATAAAAAAGGCAAATTCATCACAAAGTACTGGCTTTACCATCACACAGTGAGCAGATACGTCAAGCACTACTATTAGGTTAATAAAGGGTGACCTGCTTAAATTTGGACAACCCATACTCACTAGGGAACAAAATCTTCTACTGCTGACCTAGACTATCCATACAACCAGCTGAAAGAAAGGGTTTTCTTACAAAGGCACACAAATGGAGATCACACCAGCCCACCTAAGCTCCACTACTTTGTTTCCCTGACAATGAAGCAATACAGACATATGATTAAAAAAATCAGTCTGTTGGCTGAATTTGACACAGCTGAGTGCTGGAATTCTGTAGGCTAGATTACTTTCTCTAGGCCAAATAATTTCAAAACCAAGTGACGGCAAAAATAGTAGCTTCCAACTACAATTTAACTTGGATTTCACCCATTTATACCAAAAGATATTATGTTAGATTGCTTTCCTTTTTGAGGCAGGCACAAAAACTAGAGTTGTGGGTCTGTTTAACTCCATCATGTCCTATGAACAAGAAAATCTTGAGGTCTGAAACCATGACAATACTAGATGAAGCTTTCTGCACTTAGATGCATTCATAATTCAGGACAATTGATCCCAGCATTTCAGTTCCAGCTGATTATGACATTATTTACGCTTCTTTATGTTTCGGGTCTCAACTCCATCCCTTCCCCACTGGGAGCCATAGACTGCAATTTGCTTGCATTATTCCGCCTTTTGTATCAGAATTGCCTAAGAAATGAAAACAAATGGAAGGAAATAAACATAAAAGTCATGAGGATCTGGTTTATGATTATTTTATAATTCAATTTTTAATCTTATGAGGTATTCTAGGCAGTCTGCAATAGATAATATGTCACAAAACAAACTGCTCATTCTATCCCAATCTAGTTTTCCACAAGTGAAGTACTTTTAAAAGGCTGACAGATTTTTAAAATTTGTATGAATTGACTACAGGCTCATTACAGTGTCTTCATTTCTGGACTCAAAGAAACAATGACTTAGTGAAGTCAGCAAATAGGTTATTAGCAAATAGCTAATTACAACATAACAAGAAAATAAATGAAGGAACAGGGTCAAAAAGCCCCCTTCCTCTTCTGTATTCACAGACTTGACATAAAACTTTCAGCTGCTGTCTTGGTTTTATCTAGAAGTCAGAGAAAGAACAGTATCTATCATATGGCTGCTTTAGGTCTATGGAGTTGACAAACATGATGTCCAAGTATTTTTCCAAGAGGTAACAAAGCTTAACATTCAAGCATCTGTTGCTTTAATTTTCAACATGCTCTGACTTCATGAAGGATCAGCTTTCATTAACCTTACTTATAGTGAATGGCATCATGCTGTACAACTAATTTAAATGATTCCTGTAAAACAGGGTTGGATTCAAGAAACGCCTCAATCCAAGTCTGTCAGTATACATATAGTGGTTTGGAGAAAAAGTGTTTTAGGGTTTCCATCATGTTGTTTGCAGTTTGAGTAATGGCAGCATTAGTGTCTGCTCAAAATCCAGAAGGAAGAGTGGCAGGGGATGTATTAACGTGCTGTGCGTTGAGACGTAACAATGTCTAGAGATTTGAATTCTAAGATGAACTCCACCTAAGAACTGAATTAATCTGCAACTGCTGACCAAAGGCAGTGCCCTAATCATCTGAAAAAGGCAAGGTCAATTTCCACCTTCACATTAAAGCTGGCCCTTGGCAGAGAAAGGAAGATATTTATTTTTTTTCTTGCAGCTGCAGAAAAAAAATAAAACATGTACCCAAAGTTGGAAGTTTCCTCACGGAATTTCAAGTGGCCTCAGCCACCTCTCATGCTTGTGTCATGGAGGGGTGTCATATGTTTATATATGTTGAATATCATGTTTACTTTTGTCTGATTATAAGGAGCTCATCACACAAATTACCAAATTGCTTTCTGATGAGGCATCAAAGAGGCAGAGTATATATGTAATGTTAGACTTCCAAAATTCCGCACACACCTAACCCTTCTGCACTGACTTTAAAGAAACAAGTATTTCACATTATCCTGCTGAGTTGGATATTTAATTTTTAATTTATTTTATACTTTCTTTTCAGTGCTCTGATCAAACGTTATCATACAATAACTTGTAACGCTTTCAGACAAATTCGTAAAATATTTTAGCAGGGACACATGTTTAAAAGAAACTTACAGATCCATTGTCACAACAAATTAAGAAACTGCTAACTAAAAGAAAATGGAGCTTTCAAATACCTAAGATGTAATTAGAGTTTCTAGAATGATGTAATTCTTCAGATACTAGAAGAGCTAACACAGCACAAGTCCTCATGATTGCTGCAATCCTTAGTTCAGTAGGCTATGAGAAGGTAGGAAGGCAAGAATATAAACTGTTTTATGATACCTAGTAAAACCTTAATATTAGCCATTTTAAATCTGTTCTCTCAAATTATCCACTAGGTATTTTATTTCTAGAAATTAAATTCCTCCAGATTACTCCCAAATGTATTCTGCATCAAAAACATTGTTCAATTTTTCAGTTCAAATGCATATTGCATGTTTTTTGAAAAAAATTACCTGAACTTATACAACAAAGTTTAAGTTCTTGTAACAGCACACATATTTAGAAGACTAAAAGGGCATGGTAATGTTAAAGCAATTTGCTAATGTTTTAGTCCCACTCTGACATAAACAAGAATCCTGTACCATCTACATACCCTTGTTATTTAGAATGTCTCCTTCGAGACACAGTAAAAGACCAGTATCACACAGCCTAGTGCCACACAGATTTAGATGAAAAAGAAAAAGCTGAAGGTTGCACAGGGGCATCCTATTTATTATGTTTTTTTCCTCCAAAAAAAAAAAGATGGAGATGAATGTAAAACAAGCAGATAGCACACATATGTCAATCAACATTGTGGAGGCACACACAGGACATGCCAGCTTCATCTTAAAAGAATTATTTGATATAAGGTTTCTGAGCTATATTTGAAATGCAGGAGGGTTACTACCTCTCTTTATTCAATTTTATTTTGGGGAATATTATTTAAGAGGAATAATTTTAGCAATATAAAGGAGAGGCAGCTTTCTGTGACACAAGATTTATAAATTACAAGTGAAGTGTACATCTTGATAAAAGATTCCCTAAATTTTTTCTATTTCTTAAGACAAAAATTCTTAAAGAGTTTTCATGCTTTGACATACCGATTATTCTATAGTTATTCTCAGTTATAGCAGTTATTCTCAAAAAAGGATGTTTTTATCTAGATTCAGCTATTTGGTTTTATTCAGTTTCAGCTACTCAGAGAAATGCTTTATTGAGTTTACAAATAAGGACCCTCGATACTCTATTTCCATTTCCTTTTCCATAGCATAAATCATCTGGCCTAGGCATGTCATTACAACTACAGTTTGCGTGATGCAACATGACAGTTAAGATGTACTGTGGTAATTTGAGTGCTTTCAGTGTTATTGTAGTATCAAAAATTTATATGGTTCAGTTATTAAGGCAAATTGCTTCATTCATACAGCGATATCTGACAGTAACCACAAAGGACCTCCAAATTACACTGAAAAAATATCTTCCACATTCAAATAATGTGTGCATATTCCTACCATTATTTCGCTCACTGACTAGAAGCAAGATGAAATTCTGTCAGTAAAAGTATCAGTTCATATTTCAGGGTAAGTTCACCAGACATGCAATAGTATACAAGAAACTCCCCCTTGCCCAGCTAAGTGAGCCTGACTCTCTTTAACAATTTATAGGCCATGAATAGGATGCCCAATTTTTTGGAATGATGCTATTTAGTTTCAATGTGCTCACTTACCTTCTGTCATGTTGATTTTCAGCCAACAGGAAGAAATAAATAAATAAGAGGTTGACTAGCCTGAAGAGACTAGAGAGGAAAATGGGCTAATATACGTCAGTGTTAGTATTTCTGATAAGTTTTAGCATAATCAGGGTTACAGGAAATGGAAAGCTGTTAAGCTTTCTTCACATTTAAGACTCATTCAGTCTTCAATTCAACTCTCTGGAAAAAAATGAGATTTTCATGGAAGTATTTTGGATTTGGTATTTAACCTGTGGAGTGTGAATATATATGTACATCCATGCTTAGATGCACGCAGACTTAAATACATGCATTAGACCTGTCACAAAACTCACAGCAGCATTTTCTGAGTTTCAGGGCAGAGAGCTCCCCACACACAAATTTCCTGACAAACATTAAAGTTTAGCAGCACACCCCCCCAACATCTGATACACAACCTGCATCTCTGAAAAGCAGATGAGGGAACTGGTTTTCAAAGCAGAGGACAAGGTGAGAAGAGAACAGGCCAAGCTGAACCACACACCAGCTAGTTCATTCAAAAATCAATGCTGTGAACTAGCTGGACTTTTCTAACACCTGACAGCAGGAGACCAAGGAGGGCTCAAGGTTAAAGATATTTAGTTAATTTTGTCTACATAACTTTTTGCCTCACAAGGATACTCCATACAGGTGATTCCTTTCTGCTTGCATTTTTGCCGGTCAAATAGCTAACCAATTTTATCCTCCCTCAGTTCCACCCCCCCTTCAAAGCCTTACCTTTTTTTCTCAAGAAATCAAATTAGTGTTTAGACAAGTACCACCTGCACTTACTTTGTTGCCCAAATAAGAACTGGGTGCGCTCCAATAGTAGATCTGTGGCAGTACTTTTTGTGCAGCCAAGTTGCTGATGCTAAGCTGCTGATGTCCATTAAATCTCTTTTGTGTGGGGATAACTCTGATGAGACCTGGTAAGTCAGTCAGATACCAACCATTCATGTCTTCTATCTAAAATGACAGGTAAATAAATAAATAAATAAATAAACCCCCACAATTACAGTAAGAATCAGGACACCGATGATTTCAATAGTCACAGCCTCTCATTCTTCCATTTTTTAAAAAACTGATTAAGTTTAATAGCAATGTGGGTACCAAGGAAAACACAAAGTAATAACAGCAAGCATTACTTATTGCATGTGACTGGGAATTATAACTTCTCAGTTTGAAATAACTGCAAGTATTTGCTGTTATTATTATGCTGTTATTCTGTGCTTCATGGTCCTGAGCAAGAAGTAAATTCCATCATCCATTCCATTCCATATGTGCAAGAATATCTACAAATATTTTGCAGGTTTTCAATAAATAATATCAGTCACAGATTGTACAGACAGTGAGCTGAAAAATGGATATACATTTTTGGATTGCTGTAGGCAGCAAAATTTATAATATTTAACAATTCTGAAACCTTACAACTTACATGGCCAAATATACTTTTTGTAGTTTAATACCTTTTTGGTGCTGGAAAAACCCAGAACTTGAATTTCTGAAATCCCATAACTAGAAATGAATCATCAGAGAAGAGCACATGGTTCATACAAAGATGGCTTCTGGAGCCCAGATACAAGCAGAACAATAAATGAGCTCAGCCATGGAATGGAAAATTTCCCAGTTGCTGGCATGTAAATGAGAACATTAGACAGATGTTACTTGCAGACTTCCAGTATAACAATATGGCCAAAATCAAGATCTAGTAGACCTGGAACACATTGCCCAGATTCAATCTAATGGCATGAATATGTAGCAAACATTTGTTTCAGTGGCATCAGTGTCTGAGCTTTGAGAACTAACTTACAGTTTAGAGTATATTTGTAGGCTAAAGACATTTTTCTAAAGTACCAATAAGAACAGTAGGTTCATCTCCCTCTCACATCCTTTCCTAGGAATGCAGCATACAAAAGAAATGCATTCAAAATGCTCCCTGCAAGGCATTCCTTTTGCTTATTTAAGCTGTGTGTTGCACATTTAGTGTTTCCAAATTCTTAATTACATCAGGTCTAGAAATTTAATAATTACCTGGAAAAGAGGTTGCCCTATGGATACAGTGCATTTAACTCAGGAGTGGTTATGTATGCACATTCCAGGACTGTGTTTATGCATATGACTTCAGTTTTTATTGTTATAGCTTCTTTTGCGCTTTTCACTGTTCTAATTGCGCTATTTCAGAAATTTCTTACAAAGAAGAGAGACAAAGCTTACTAGCATTTTCTTCTGGATAAATGAAAAATATAATAAAATTGTATAAATTTTATTAATAGCTCCAGTTGAAAGGGACCCATAATGAACATGTGTGATTTTATAACAAGAAAAAACCTAGTAACAATGGTTAGTGACAACACAAAACCACAAATCAATGGCATGTACTGGTATGGTATGATTTTTCTTACACTTCTGTAGGTAAAGGGAGAGTGGCTGCAGATGTTTGTTTTCCCAGAGCAGAAGCATTCCTCACAGCCTTCAGGATTATTTTGCTGAAGATTGAAGAAACCTGGTTTGCAGCGGTCACAGTTTTCTCCTTCAACATGTTCCTAGAAAGGCACATTAGAGTATTACTTCAGTTGTCATAGATGAGAATTACAGATCACTGGCTTTTTATTCTTCAGGAGGACTCTAAAGACATTTATAGGAAAGACTTCCTTATTCATGAACGTTAGAAGCGAATCCTTTACACAGTAAAAGGTGCTAGGTGGCTGCATGTAAATAATAGGACATAGAATTTACATTGAAAGAGTTGTCATTTTTCACCTCTATGAGTGGACATACTTAATTCCAGGTAATAATCTAGTTTATATCCTTTACACTTGAGAGTCTCGGAGGGGAAGGAAGTATGGCACAATGTTACGACCTCAACAACTGTAGTATGTAGGTAGGGCTGCACATCCCTACACATGCACATCCAGCTGATGCAAACTACAGGTACATGGCAGTAGTGGTACTCATGACTCAGAGTACCAGTTTTTCAGAGACCTGTCATTAATAGCCGAATTCAGGATAAACACAAGTGCTAAATGGACTGCACCTTTTCTTTCCATAACTGCATGAGTTTGCCAGCCATGCAGACAGGTTGGAAAACTCTTCCCCTGCAGGAAGAGAGGCACTAAATAAATATACATGAGCTATTCTAAACTTAGCATTTTGTAATTATGTTTTTCATAAAAAGCTTATGTTGTCCATTAAATCCTACTAACTTACACTATAAATCAATTTGTCCTATAGGCAAAATTAAAGCTAGGTTTTCTACCTGGAGTGTGTGTGGCAGGAATCTCATTATGGTGCTGGCTTAGTAATCCAGTATTTTCCCCTACAGAGCTCAGAAAATTCTTCCCCTCTCAGAGGTATTATGCGCAGTCTCTTTAACCCTGGAGACAGTGCTCTGAACTGTTGGCTCTGCATCAGCAGAGAACAAGCCCATTATAAAAACTCTGTCTACATTGTGTAGTCTAGGATAGCTCAAAATACACAGCTCTGAAGTAAAGTCACTGAAAGCCATTTGATAGCCTCCTGGTTAAGATGCAGCAAACCCGGCAGAAACAGGGCAAAGCAGGTGGAGATATGGGGAGAAAGGATAGCATACATCAATTAAGAGAAAAGAGACAGTGTGCAGGAAGGGGCAAAGACCTGCAAAAAGGGAGATACAACGAAAATATAATAATGTTTTCACCACTAATTATACAGTAACAATATGTGTAGCAAAGTATCTTTGCTCTGTCTCTACTGCTGCGCTCTATGCTCCCCTTCAATATCATACAGGCTATTAAACAAACCACAAATATCTTTAATAAAACTCTAGGTTATAAGTCAATTACATTTAACTTCAACATCTTATTAATGCCAAGACTAGCATTTTTACACTTTCACCAGAAATCCTGGGATTAATCAATGCCCATTACCGCCATGGGTATGCCAAAATCAACTGTTTACTCATGCTTCATGTGAACAATAATGTGGGCAACATCTGGGCACAGAGATACTCATTATTTAAGAAACGACAATTATGAACACTGGTCCCAAAAGTTTGATACCATGTTGATGTGCTTAGTGTGTGCAGAGTGGGAAGAGGAAAACAAAAAGACAGCTGCAAACCAAACGTGTTTAAATGCAGAATTGCCCACTCTGCAGCCACAAACGTCATCTGTGAGTAAAACCTGCAGAACTCCATTAAGCAGGCAGCAAATTCAGTGAATAATAGATAAATAAAACTCAGAGCTGGAAAGGAGATCTTACCTATCCCTCAGCAAACAAAACAATGTTTCTGCAATCCTATGTATTTCTCAATATTTTTCAGTACAGTCATAAGCTATCCAAAGATGAGACTTTGACCACATACCTTCATAAATTTGCAATAATTAATGAAAAAAGGAATTTATAGTTGCCCCTTCCTTTCTGTATTTAATTTACTCTAGTTAATGTTGTAAAGAAAACAACCTAATGCCCACTTTGTTGCATTTTGCTGCTTACAGTTAGGACTGCTTTTCAGAGATTTCCTTTACGAGAAAACTATCTTTAGCAAATTTACAGATCATCATAGGTAATTGAAAGATGTGATTAAAAGAAGGGAAGCATTTTCCTAAGACCTGCTATTAACCAGACATCCCACTTTATTCTTCATGTGGAGCATAACTAATCTGATAATTTCAGTGTCCCTTTGACCATATTCCGCTTTGATTTGAATTTGAAGACTGCTAGTGAAATTAAATGTGTATGCATCTGATATCAGCTATCTACAAAAGGTACCATTTTTCTCCCACAAGCACTTAAAAAGGGATTGGTGGAGCACAAAGAAGACAAAAGATGAACACTGAGGGAAAATGAGAACTCTCTGGGATAGGAACAGTTATTTCTATTCCTTATATGTTCATTTTGGTCTGCGTGTACTAACACAGGTCAGTTTGGCTTTACATGAGTAACATCATAAAAATCATTAAGCAGTATTTATCTGGTATTTAGTATAATACATCTTCATCAAAGCTCCATTCCAAGCCAGAACATAGCAAAATCACCCTCTTATGATCTTCTACACTTGACGGCTAAGTAATTAGACATGTGATATGGATGATTATATTTCTGACAGAGAACACAAGGCTGTTACATAAAGTGAGGATAAGGTTAATTCTCTGAGTAGATTTCAGTGCTATTCAGCTGTCAAAACAGAGTTTTGTGTGTGTCCACAGCATGAGATGGAAGCATTTCTTGTACATTCACGTATTTAAGAATGTCATGTAAGTACTTTTAAATTCTAGTTTGCAACTGATTATGTTAACTAAGTTTTGGAAGGGAATTCCCACAAGTACAGTACAGAAAAATTGACCCGCAGTGCAGTGAGCTGTCCTTTGGGCATATTCATGGTCACTTACTAGACTGTGACTTAGAAAGCACAACCATTTCTAAAGCTTTTCTGATACCTAGGTATTTTATAAGTGGATGCATGTGATTTAAAACATTTTTAATTTCAATATAATATCAAGATATAGTTTGAGAGAGATACCCAATGGTACACAGAGAAAAACCCTCTTAAATTTTCTTCCCAGAAATTAAGAAATTCATCCTCCAGAAAGGATAGATTTTGTTTTTAAACATGTTAGAGATTTCTAAATGACCATCTAAAGGCAGAAAAGAATGTCATGTATCCCTAATCACTACTTCTAAAAGGCAACTTTGTTTTAATAGATCATCAGTTCACTTCATTTTCTCTTTTTGAGATCACATTTACAGGTTAGATTTAGAATCCACAATACTGTAAACATATAGTTTCTGAGCAGATGAGGATGGGGCTTTGAAACAAACGATTCACAGGCTTTGTAAGTATCCCTTCATTACAGATTTCTAAGGACTTGTATGACTGGCAGCAGGCTCCTAGGTAAATATGTTGACTGCAGTGAGTTCTGAGATGACACAAGACCATGTAGGATTTTGTAGGATTAAGAACAAGTCTTCTGTGAGAAGTGGCTACTATAGATACTAACACAGCTAGGTAGAACAGTGGAATACTCTGCCATAATAAAGGAGAATTAATGCAATCTTTCAGTATCATTAATATCTCTCTATGGCTCAGAAGAATTTGATATCCATACCTTGCAGATGCAGGGACCTACGCAGGGGTCATCATTTTCACTGCCCTCAAGGGAGCAGTTGCAGGGCAGGCACTCAGGATATCCTGTATAACCCAAGGCACATTGATTGCAGCTTTCTCCTGAATAGCCCGTCTTGCAGTGACAGAAACCAGGCAACAAATCTATGGGAAGAGGGAAAAAAACATGAGATATATTTCTTTTGTCATTATTATTGTCAGACACGTGTGTTAGAATGCTCAAAGCAACACCTTTGGTAGGTTTAACATAAGGGGGTGTTCACACCACCATCTATAACTCAGAGTCATCTGAGAGAGGCTAGAGTGAACACTGTAAGAATAGGGAAAGCATACAGTGATTTCAATTCTGAGTTTCCAGAAATCTGCATATTAGAAATCTTGATAATCAAAACATATCCCTAATTCTTTGTATCTAACAGTTCCTGAAAACCTTCTCTTCCATTAATTCATCTAAAGGCCTTTCAACATGTTCTTACTTTCAGAATCCATAAGGCTCCCTAGCAGGGAATTTCACATTTAGCCTGTATAGTGTGAAAGAAAACAATGATGTGTGTTAAATCTCTATTTATTGCCATCTAATTATCATATCATAGAAAAGAGCAAGTAACCATCCACTTTTTCCATGCCATCTGTGATTTAAATATACATCTATCATATCCTACCTAATATTTTTAATTCATATGTCATAAACTCCTCAATATATCTACACAGAAACTGCTTGGTATGGCCAAAAACCTCTGTTGTCCTCCTCTCCACTGTTTCCACTTCTAATAAATTATTTAAAGAGAGAGTGCATAGTGTAGATTGGTTTGGTTGGTTTCTCTGATGATTTTTTTCAGGTTTTTTTTTTAAACAGTAGTATTTCCTAAGGCCCTGTTGATGTTTTTGACTACTGCTGAGACATAACTGAGTTGACAGACTTGAGGCACAGTCCAAGGTAATTCCAAGAGCTGTTTCACAGCTGATAGTGCCAATTCAAAAATCACTGTAATCACTGTACAAGTAGAACTACTTTTCTCAGTGTTCTACTTCTCCTGTAATTGCTAAAAAAATTCATCACTTGTTTTACTACCCAGCCACTGACTATCTTGAGATCCTTCTGAACATTTTGCAGCTCTTTCATTTTTCTGTGCTGAAGGATTTTGTACTTGCTAACTTTGTCACCTTCCTACTCATCCCTTCTCCAGGTTAAATATGAATATTTTCAACAGTTCATATTGATCATCACTGTGAAAATCGTCCATTTATTCTTTTAACCAAGTACTAAGTCATGAAAGAACCTTTTCTCCTTATTCTATTACACTTTCTTTTGTGGATTTTGGTAAAAGATCATGTCAAAACCTTTTGAAAATCAAAATACAATATTAATCAAGTGAGCCTTTGTTCACATATTCATTTAATCCTTCAAACAGCTTCATAAAGCAGATTGTCCTCTACATAAAACCCCTAGTTTTGAGTTTTGTCCATTTTTGCCACATTTCAGAAATGGTATAAATCCTTTTTTGTAGTTCTAGTGATTTCCATGGAACAGAAACCAGACCTTCTGATTCCAGTTTCCTGGAACACCCTGTCTTTCTTTTGGATAAACAGTGTCTATTTAACATTAATATCTGTTTTTTAAAATACTATAAGCTATATTTAATGCCTCAAGCAACTCAATTTTGAACTCCTCAACTCATCCTGAAGCCATGGATAAATATGTTATATGCCTGACAAATTTTGATTCTGCATTTATCAGCTTGCTTTAAACCTGCCACTTCTGTTTGAGACAGTTCTTCTTACTTGTCTCCATGAATGAAGACTCACAAGTGGGAAATTCCCTGAGTTATTCTACTCACTGTTAAAAAGAATTAATATACTTTTTCTGCTGTGCCCCTTTCTTTCTTGAGATGTCCATTTATAACTTGATTACACCTAAAGCGTATTTAACTCCTACTGCATTTGAATCTCTAGCAGTCTGTTTGATTCTGAATTATCTGAAAAAGTACCTCTTAGCAACATCTCAGTATTTAGCAAATTATTCCTTATAATATGTGTATTTATTATTAAGACTATGACTTTCTGGAATCTGTCACAATTTATATTCTTTTCAATTATCTTCAGTTAGAAATAACTTCTGATTTTCAGTGAGTTTCTTTCTGTTGTTTAAATAGATGTATCTTCTTTTTTGTTGTTGTTGTTAGCTTAATTGCATTGCTTGAATAATTTTGAACCAGAGAAATGCATCTTCTCTGAATGTCTAATATGCAGTGTATAAACCCTAAGCTTGCCATTAGAAGTCTTGGATTGTTCATTTTTATTTTCATTTTATAGATCTCCTTGTTTTGATTAAGTTGTTTTTCAGGGAGACTTTCTCATTCCTAGTAGAATGTTGAATTTGACTGCCCTTCAGGAGGAGAGTTTTAAAACAGTCCCTCATGCATAAATCCAGAGGTGCTTCTCCTTTTTATGGCTTCTCTAACTAGCTATTTGAAGAAGCAGCCACCTACAGGAGTTTTAAATTATATTATCTGTTAATCTCTACAGAGGTGAAATTCAATCTGTCTACTCTAACCTTGAAGCCTCTTTGATCTCCTGTAGCACATCGTATCGACTGTCACCTTCTTGATCTGTCCTAATTATATACAGAATTTCAGTGCATGAAATTTCTGTTACTTACTATCTCAAAGTGATGTGCTCCATGGGTTTTGATGCCTTTGGCTCAGCTGATTCTCAAATTTCTGAGTTATTCTCCTCTCAAACAGCTATCAGCAAGGCCCCACAGCACAGCAGGACACAAGCTCTTGTAATCTGGGCCAATGCATCCTAACCGGACAATCTGGAACAGAGAAACTTTGTTCCTTCCGGATGAAAATAGCTATACTTCAGGGTTCAGCAGTAAAAGACATAGGCAAGTCTACCCCTTAGAACTGAGCCCACCTCATTTGAAAGCTTCAGGAACTCATGTCTCACAAATCAAGTCTCAGCAAGCTCAAATTCAATTACATGTCTCCATATGGAGCTCCCAAATATTCATTTAAATCTATAGTCTCTCCTCCATTGCCCACTCCGTCCATTTTTTTTGATTCCCCAACAAGAACCATCCCTTCTCCTGCTCTTCCTTTTCTATGTAGTTATTGAAAACTTTACTGTCACCAGCCCAGCTCCCCCCATTCTTATACAGGACACAGAGGTACAGATAACCTCAGCACACCACTTATCAAGAGACTTTGCACTCCACACGAGAAAGAGGAAGGCAGGAGACTGATACCTGTCATACATTCTTCCAGCTCTCACTTGTTGATACAGTTAGTCTGCGTACATGATTTGGCTCCATGCCTTCTGTCATTTACAGCCCTTGTGAGATCTCAGCCCTCCCTGTGTTGTATAGCATGTAAATCCCTCTCAGTGTCTCGCTGGTCATTTTTGATGAGGCTGCTGTAGTGCATATGTAATGTACATTATCTCAACAGTCTAACTACTAATTTCAATTTAGGGTAGATGTTTCAGGTCTGTCTCTTGTTTTTGCTGTGATTAACTGATATTTCACAAGAAGGACATCTTTTGCTTTTGGTCTATGGCTTCATAGGTCTGTCTTGTTTGAATGGGGCTTTGTTTGATGAAGCTGTTGCTCCCTGTTTTCTCCCTGCATATTATTAGTTTCTGTCCTGTCTTTCAGCATACAGAGGCTTTGAAAATGCACCCTAGAGGATGAGACATCTTGAAATATGTGTTTCACCAGTTAGTTTTTCCTAGCCTAGCAGACTTTCAAAACTGTGCAAAAATAAATGCATGCAAAAGCATAAACCAGACCCTAAAAACCCCTGGAATCCTAGGAATGGCCCCTTGTCATTTTCACTCCTGTTCAACAGAATTTAAATTTCAAAAATAATTTCATGGAAGTCAGTGGGACTGCTGGCTGAACAAAGTAGTACAAAGCCTGAATAAAGATTGAGATGTCTGGATCTTACTTATCCTAAAGTGTCTGAGGACTTTTTCAGCAAAAATAAACATCTGTCATTGGGATTATATTGTACAGAAAGAGGGAATAGTGGAAAAAAAGATAGCATGCCCTGAAGACTGAGTGACAAAACTCTGCCACGTTCCAAATCAGTCAGTTCTTGCAGGCTTGAGAGCCACGTAAAATGGCTACTTGTTAAAATCTAGTCATTAGAACTTGAAACAAGAGTATCAATTCATGGAGAAAGCCTTAATTACTGGAGTAATTAAGTAATTACAGAGTAGTTTTAGATGGTTGGACCTTCACGTCTGTATGGAAAACTGCAATATCAGCAATGGTCAAGCTTAGCTCTTATTAGGATGCATTGAACACAGATGGAAAAGTTCAGTTTTAGAATTCTTGTCTTTCAGTGACAAAACCTAGAGGCATCTTCATCAGTTTATTTTATGATTGATCCTAAGTTTCTCTTTTTTATATTTCTCACTAACATATGATATAGGATTGCCATGAAAGAATATTTAAAAAATATTCTTGAAGATTCAAATCCAAACATACACTTTACAAGCAATAATAATATTTGATTTTAGACTATTGACTGAGACATGAGAACAAAGATATCAAAATGGAAATTTTGAAAAATACATAAAATACAATACTCCTTTCTTTCCTGAAACAATGAATGCTATATTATAAAGCAGCTTCTCTATGCCCTTCTCTTATCTAGCAAAACCTGATTATGACTACAGGATGCAGTCATTTAAATCCTCTTGATGCATTTCATCAATGCACCAATTATTATAGTATTTGCTACAATTTTCCATTTTAATTGCTGCTTACCTACTGTATTCAAGAAAAGAGAAAGTACAGCCTCCAGCTTTATTTTACTTGAGAATTGTTCACAGTGACTCTATATCCCCAGTGATGTTCCTTACTATCATATTTACATTTTAGTTTAATGTCTTTTACTCTCTCAAAGCATTTACTTAGCACACATTTCAAAAGCATATTCCCATCCTACACCAAGCAAACAATTTATCCTCATACAGTAACCAGCCAGTGACTCTTAAGATGCATTTCAACTCACCCAGAGTGTTCGTTCTGGTTCACTGATGAACAGATAGATTCCTTCAGACAGATCATGCTTTCCACCCTTTCCTTTACCAACACTCACCAGTGCTTCAAACCCAATTGCTGCCCCAGGTAAGCAGTACACAGTAAAAAGAATTTTATCAGTGTAATGAATACAAATGTGAGAGGGGAAAAAGGGAAGAAATTATCTACTTTCAGGATAGTTTTATGCTAAAAATTATATCCTGACTCGCTCTTGAATCTAAAACAACCTCTTCTGTTACCACAGAAATATTTTCCTGAAAGAAATATTAGAAAGACTTTTCTTTTCAATGGCATTATTGTATCTTTTTCATTGAATAAGGCGTTACAGTCACAAATACATGACTGGTTCAAGAACTATAAACATAATGAGCAAGAAGTAAACAGTTTTCCTAATGTGTAGAAAACTTACTTAGTACAAATGAAAAAAAAAAAAAAAAGAAGGCTAATAAACAGTAAGAATAAAGAGCAAAGAGCAAGTCCACTGCAGGCAGAATAGCTGTGATGCCCAGATATATGTAGAGCTGGCTTACTGTTGTTGTTGTTGTGGTCTTAAAACAAAGAAATAATAGGATAGATATCAAAATTATCCTCTGGCCACTGTCCAGACAATGCAAAGTGTCTGCTTCTCACTAGACTTCCAAGATTGGGCAGGACACAGACAACTGGCCCCAAGAACGAAGGCATGGACTACTTTGGGGAGAGAATTCCATACATAATGGCAGTTATCTAAACAACAGTTGTGCTTGTCACATATGAGAATAAATAATTTAAACACACAGAATAACCTCTACAGTAAATAACTGGGAAACAGAAGGCATCAATGACTTTAGAAAGGAATAAAACAAAAAAAATTCTTTATGTGCTGTAAATAGATTCAACAGAGATTAAGAATAGTCTAACATGCTCAAAAGCAACAGGCCTCCAGCCAATTGCAGCAGCATGAGTGAAGCATTCAGGAAGATGAGGAGAAGCTGGTTACAATCAAGACAGAAAAAGATGAAAGTTTTCATTTTGTGAAGAGAACAAAAGAACTGGAGAAACTAGAGCATTCAACAGCTTCTTTGAATGCCTGGGGCCAGATGAGCAGAACTGGCTACCTGCAATAAAAGTAAAAGGAGGAAAAGCAGAAAAAAATAATCCAAGATGTTATCTTCAACGTGTTAGCATGACATGTTTCTTGATTTTCTAGAAAGACACAGTTAATGATCCAAACAGGAGCTTAATTCTCTTCCTAGAGATATTCAGAAATGAGGCAAAGAGAAGAATTTGCCAGGAAGAAAGAAGATCAGAGCACTAAAAAGGCAAAAAGAGACACAGCAATGTGTCAAAGCACAGTACCGCCTTCTTAGATTCATAAATTGTAAGCAGATTTAGAAAGCAATTATGAGATGGTTTAGATCTGCTGAATGCTCAGAGGCATAAGACATTTTGAGAGCTCCTAAGGACACCATTACTGACAAACAAGATGGAAAAATGTCCCTATCTTTTTGCTTTCCTCTTCTTGTGAGAGAGGAGCTGTCAGCCTGTTAAGTTCTGATCAGCTGCTAAGCCCCAAGAGGATGACCCACACCAGGGGCCAGAAAAGGAGGAGTGAAAAGAGAGACTGCAGCAGTGACAGGAGTGAGAGACCAAGCAGCTGCGTAACATGCAAGTGGGACATCACATTTTTCTGAATTAATCATTCCCCATCTCAAAATCACACTCTGAGAGGTTCCTTTGTTGCACTGTCTGTCATCTGTAACTTAAGTCTCACCCATAGGTCTTGTATGGGCATTGGAGAATCTTCTTGTGTTTTTGGCAGCTTTGGGATTCATCCTCCCTTCTGCGTGTACTGTCTCTCATATCACTCCATGTGATACTCTGCACTGGATATCCATGCCCAGGTGCTGGCAGCAGGGAGGGGGCTGCAAGGGCAGCCTCTGTGAGGAAAAGGATGGGGCTGCTCTGTGCCAGACGCAGCCAGCTCCCAACAGGGTACACAGCTAAGCCCCTCAGCCAGCCAGGTGAGAGAATGGAGAAGTGAAAGGAGTGGAAGGAGAAGCTCCAGGTTCAGAGCAGATATACCCCTGCAGCCCCTGGAGGAAACCAGGCTGGAGCAGATATCCATACTGCAGCCCATGAAGGAAATGTTGGATATTTCTTGAAGGAACTACATCCCATGGAGAATTGCTGGTAGAGAAAATTTTTTTCATGAAGGATGTAGGCCCATGGGAAGCACCCACACTGGAGCTGGGGAGAAGTGTGAAGAAGAAGCAGTGTCAGAAAGGAACTGTTATGACCACTGCTATGATTCCTGCTTGCCAGCACCCTGCATTACTTGCAGCAGGAGGGGAGGAGATAGAGGAGGAGTCTGGAATGAAGAAGTAATATTGAGTCTGGGGAAAAAAAAAGGAAGTGGAGGAAGAGGTGTATTTTTAACATTTGTCTTTGCTTACCACTACCTGAAACTACTTAAATTGGCAATAACTTAAGCTAACTTTCCCCAGGTAAAGTCTGTTTTGCCCAGGATGATAACTGGCGAATGTCTTCCCAGTCTTTACTTTGGCCCATGATCTGCTTCATCTTTTGTTCTGCCCCTGTCCTGCTGAGAAGGGCAGTGAGAGAGTGCTTGGGTGGGCACCTTCAGCTGGCCAAGGTCAACCCACCAGAGATACCACTGGGACAGTCAATCAGTACCATTTTATTGAGCTGATGCAATCAGTACATGGTTATTACAGTAGATTATGGGCATCTCTGGCATGTTGATTTTATGTTCTACTGATCTGTATTTTAAAGGATTGCTACATAGATCGTAATTAGCACAATTTATAAATCTCTTAAGAACCAACCTTGAGTTTTGTTATCTTCCTACAGTATTTTCGATGTTTTACAATGAAAGAACCAAAAAATAGGGCAATTCATTGTTTCCAAAGCCCAATGAATAGTTCAGTGCCTACGTGGAGACAGCTTTTACAGGGCTACGGTAAGCATCTTGTAATCCTACATAAATAACACAGAAAGCAAATAAATACCTTTCAAGAATTATTTTTAGATTCCAAATGGAAATATGCTTAGATAGGAAAAGATACTGTAATATCACTGTTGCATGAGTTTTAATCTCTGTGGTAAAAGAAAAAAGCTCTTTAATGCCAAAATTCTTCAATATTTTCCACTGGGAATATTCTTCCAAACATACACAAGTTACCCAGCTATAAATCTGAAAGTAGCCTCAACAAATTGGGAATATGAGTTTAAAAAAATGAAAAAGAAAGAAAAATCAAAACAATGCAGTTGGATTACTGTTTGCATGAGTAAAATTTAAAGAAGAACCACAACAAACCAAAACCAAATCTTTTGAGTTTTTTCTTGTTTAACATAACAAAAATGTGATTCAGTGTTTCTCTGACCATTGCTGAACTTCATTTTTAACATCCCTATATTTGAGAGATCTTACCTCCTTCCGTATGTTTCTCATCCTTGACACAAGTATCATTTAAAGACCCATTTGGATCGCAGGAACATGGCTGGCATGGATCTGGGTTATCTGGCAATACCTAAAAAATAAAGATGTTAGAAGAAAAAAAACCCTTACCTTCAATAATTGGAAACTTTTATTCATGTCTTAAATAAAAAGTAGGAGAGAATGACTTCTGTGTAGGTGGCTTACACTTTAACAAAAACGAGACAGCTGATAAACTTAGCCCATGCAGACTACGACAAGCAGAAAAGGCCTCAAATTGCACCAGAGACTGGATATTATGAAAAATTTCTTCACAAAAAGGCTTGTCTAACATTGGAATGGACTGTCCCCAAAAAGTGGTGGAGTCACCACCCCTGGAGGCATTTAAAAGGTCTGTAGATGTGGCATTCAAGGACATTGTTTAGTGGTGGACTTGCCAGTGTTAGGTTAAGGGTTGGACTCAATCTTAGAGGTCCTTTCCAACATAAATGATTCTAACTTCTGTGATTCTATTAAAGTTACATTTGGGATTTTTATTTAGAAATATGTAGTGATGTAGATGCAAATATGTCTTCAACTAAAAAAATACCAGGTGTAGAGATTGTAGCAGAACCTTATATAATTTAAATCAACAAATGCAATGAAGTAGATTTTAAGCATTTACTACCTAAAGTAATATTGACAAGAACAGTTGTTCTGGTCAAGATGATTCAAAATACTAACTACTGTTAGTCAGTAAGAGAGCAAAAAGGTAAGTGAAGAAAAGTGAACATTAAACAATGGAACATTTCCTTTTGCTCTTGAGAGGTTACCTCAACCAAACTTAAACCTTGGTCTAGTATCACATTAGGAATATAAATTAGAAGTTCTGCATAAACCAGATACATACACATACTATGGGTATACTATACAAACATACGCATATATATCAAATCCCTTTTAGCTGGATGATAACTTTAAACAGAGGAAAAAATCAAGTAAGTGCCCTGCTGCTGAAGAAATCATTTCTCAGTACTCCTTTTCTCAAGTTGTAGGGCTGAATCTAGTCTATCAGGGAAAACATAATTACTGCTATTTGCTGATGTTTTCTCTTTGAGGATTGAACACCAATCAGACTAAAGACCATTATTTACCCAACTCAAAATATACAGATGAAATACAAGCAATTCAAGCACACACTAATAGTGTAGCTATCTAAAGCACAGGAATGACCTATATTGACAATACAAACTAATACAAGATTCATCTTTTGACGGCTTCCACTTAGATGAAAATACAGTCTTATATGATGGAATACAAAAAGCAATTTCCACTGCACTGAAATTTAAAGACATTCATGAAACACTATGGAATTTCAGTGATTATTAATTCTGCATTGCATTTAAAAAAATAGAAATTACAGTCTCTCTTTCGTCAATATCAAATATAGCAATATTTCTTTGAACTTTGATAACAAAACTTGAAATTCATTACTGAAGCAAAAGTTCTGTTTACAGGACCACATCCTCCTTTAAATTAAATTGAAATACTAGCTGGAGGCCCTTGACCTCAAGTGCATTTCTTCATATCAACACAATTCACTTTCCTATTTCCCTGAGTTAACTTTATGTGTTTCCAGCTGTGAAAAGCAACTGCTGCACTGTCAGACTTGGAAGTTAACATTCACAAAATGGCAGTCCAAACGCTTTTTAGTAACGTCCAAACTCTTTTTAGTAACGTAAATTGCTGCCCTGCTGAAGTGATGGTTTGAACAGCGAGATTTATGGCACAGGGAGGCAGGAGCAGGCCCTCACTTACCCCTTTTGGCCTGAAGTAGCCGTCCAAGCAGGTCTCACAGTTTATGCCACTGGTGTAGCCTGAGCAATTCACACACACTCCACCCCCGAGGTACTCCCCGTGGATGTTCAAACTCTGATTTCTGTCGGCCACATCCTGGTCGTAGTAGCACTCCTCCGTCTTCCCGTGACAGTTGCATGCTAAAAGATAAGGAAAGTGTTAGCAAATACTTTCCCACTGGGGATGATGCCCCACTGTCACTGAGGTATTAAAAAGAGCCATTCAATATTTTATCATTGGTTCTGTGTATATTGTAAAAGCACTTCCAAACATTCATTTTCTACTTCATTTGTGAAAGGCAATGTGGTCCCATTACAAACAGAGCCTGAAATTCTGTATGTTGTATTTTTTCTCCTCAATATTTTATCCTGGGGAGTACAGAAGTTGACAGACAGTCTAATTATGATGTTCCTGGTTTGTTTTAGTTTGATTATTTTTCCGGTTTAAATTAATAGCTGAGAAACCTTTTGGTGGCTGCATACACATACAGTTCATGAAACGGTCATCTAAACTGAAATACAAGAGGAGTTCTAAGGAAAACACACAACAAGCACAACGGTGTGAGTAAACTAACATAATTCAAAAAAAAGCTGAGACCTCCTAAAACCATCTCACTTGCACATATGCACATAAGAAATGGGGCAGAACAAAAGGATTCCCAATCTTAAATCCTCTTTTGAAATTTAAATGTGAACTCTAGACTTCAGGTCCAAATACAGGAAAAATAATCTAATAATCTGTTGCAGTGAAAACGAGATAGCTCACTGTCCCTTTCCCTGTGGTACTAAAACATTCATTTCATCATGCAGAGAAATTCAAAGCTTGTCAACATTGTGGGGAGGTGTTCCCTTTACATCTGAACCAGATCCCAGGGAACTGTTCCCACCAAGACAGTACAACAGGTCACTGAGAGTTGAACAGGGTGCAAGTGTCTCATAAACGTTAAACATGAAATTAAATGTACCCTGCTTTCATTCCATAATACATTCCCAGTGCAGACAAAGTCCCAACTAAAACAAAGACCTCTGTGACCAAAGTTTACAGGACACAAATAAGCAATGGCTACTCTAACTATGGGTGTATCTGTTCCTTTTTATTTATTTTTAATCACTCAAGATAAAATTATAGCTGAAATCCTACAAATGAATAAACAGTGTAATGCACCATTAGGTTTTATTATGTTCAGAAATATAACTGGTATGTGACCTTTGGAAGTTAGATGTTAAAGTTCAATTACAACTGCCCTTACTACAATAAATCTGAAAATTAAATTCCCGCCCTGTGGGAAGTTAACATTTCAAGGTATGTTTTCATGCCGTGTTGGAAAACTAGACAGGTTGCATTTTCTGGTAAAATAAATCAGATACTCAACTTGCATTTTGATCATACAAAAATATTTTGTTTCAGCAAAGATGAACATTATAACATATAAAAGTGCCATTTATACAGAAATCATAGCAGTAAAGCTTCATATAATGAAAAACCTGTAAAGAGATTTTTTTTACTTACCAGGATATAGCCCTGTTTTTTTATCAAAACAAAACCATCACGATTATAAAAACTACACAAGATGATTTTTTAATACAGCATTCCCCAAATATCACCATGTTACAATAAAATACTCTGAGTTCAATAAAACCACAACTCTACATGTAATTTTTCTGCTAAGTCTTCTCAGTCAGTCTAATTAAGTAAATAACATCACATAAAATGTTATTCATAAGCCAATGTGGTTAGAAACCAAATTAACTGCAAAATCATGTAGGACCCAATTTCAGTTTTTCAGTAGCAGTTGCAATAAATTTTCCTCTTCTGTACTGCAACTTACGTTCACATTCATGCTTATGCAGGAGAGTGCCAGCATGCCAAGGCTTTTGATGGAAACCAGGACAACACTGATCACATGTCTCTCCGCATGTGTTGTGCTCACACTGACAGACGGATTTCTAATTTAAAAGAAAAACAAATATTTACACAATGTGATGATTTGAAGAATCTGTCCATGTACATAATACACATTCCAGTTCAAATTATTAAAACATTAAGATGGACTTTAGTCTGTAATTCCTTTGCTTATTCATTTTTATTCATTTATGTATGCTTCATTCACCAAGTGTATTTGAATTCTGTAGTTCTATTTGAAGAAAACAGTCACGAAGCAAAGGGAGATAGTTGGCCAGATAATCTAAGGAGAATCTAAGAACACAGGAGAATTTCATTCCAACTGGATAAAGAAAGGAGGATGGGAAAGTTCCCCAATGAAACAAATAAGCCAAAGTACAGGTAGCCCTTGGATACAAGAAAACTGACCTGACCCCTGAAGGAGTGAGCCATTCTCCACTCTTCCCTTCAATGCAGCAATTCTGCTGCTGCAGAATGAAATCAATTATGGCTGATCCAATACAAATTGCCTTTTTTTTATACTTTGGTATTATTTTTTGACTGGATAAGTCAACTTATTGTGTAACCTTCCAATTGTGTAACTAATTCTATGGGAGGGATAACAGGAGTGTTGAAAGTAATAATAGATGAGCACAAGTCCAGCCTTTCAGTCACCTTACAGTTCCCCACAAAACCTCCTTAGTCCCAGCATGCAAATACTACTGTAAGGAACGCCTAAACTCCCAGAGCCACAAAGGCAGCTTGAAAAAGGTAAAAAACCTGCAGTTTGGAAAAATGAGAAGTAAAAATTGCCTTCCCGATAGTTATTTATTGGAGGGGATTCTCTGTGGTCCTTGTGAGGCCGTACAAGGTCAAACCAGCAAGCCAGAGGAACTCCACGGCTCACAGGACAAAGCATAAATCTTGCAAAACAAGGCTAGCTCAAGGACTGCTTCAGAAAAGCATAGCAGTAAGTTCCAGCAAGTTTATTCCTTGGGATAAAGAGAGAAAGATTCTTTCTGCTAACAAGTACAGTCATAATGTTTATAAGCCTATTTTGGCATGGCTAAGTCTAAAGAATATCCCCGGAGAGCTTAAACCTCCAAATCTCTTCTGGCTTGAGCTGTTTCACTTATACTATTTTTTATACTGGTCAGACAACAAATACACATTTGATGTCCTGCAAAACAGGACATCACACTTGTCAAAATGGCTTTATTTTATCTAGTAGCCAAATTATCTGAAATATGTATTAATCTCAGTAGCAGCACTTATTTTCCAAGGCAGGCCTGATTCTAACAGATGGAACAGAGACAACGCTGCAGTTTCATCACTAAGGGCATCTGAAACAACAGTTCAACACTTGCTGTACATATCATTACAGAAAATTCTCAGAAGGGTTAAACAAAGGAGTTTACTCAATTTTTACAAGGATCCATAGAAATTGCTTAGAACTCTAAATGTATTCTCTATAAGATTTTGTCATTTCTTTAAATGATTTCTTACATGATGGCTTAATGTCGCACACAAATAAGATTTTCAGTTAAATCCTATAAAGCTCCTACTGAAGTGAACAGTACATGCAGAGATCCCACACTGTGGCATGTAATATTAATAAATAGGAAATTCAGTACTAGTGATAATGGGTGCATAGAGTTGGACAATCAGTAAAAAATTATATTTCTATATTAATTATATTGGTTATGTTTTGATTGTATTGGTTATGTGAAAAGAAAGAAAGTTACAATTTGAAAGATATTATAAACAGCTCATGATTTTCTAGATAAGCTTAACTGATCATTCAGTTGATACTTCCTACATAGCCAATGCACCATTCTAGAGCCATCATGTGTTTGCAAGCATCAATTAAGTATTTGACAGTAATTTAGGAAACATCTTGATTAATATCAAGAAGGAAAAAAAGATTGACTGTTAGTGCTCATTTCTACAGCTATATAGTGTAACCCAGATTTCTGTTTTTCCTAGGAAATTTCCAATATGAATTACCTGAAACCTATTCTTTCATTTCAGGAAAGCCTCTGCTGACACTGTATGAATGTTTATTATTCTGGTTGCTAGCACTGTTCCATTCTGGCACTGCTTCTGACTGTTTTTCTAGGTGAAAAACAGACATAAATTCACAGAACTCTGAAGAATATCAATATCAGGGATTTTTTTCTCATGTTCCACCCTATAAATAAGGCACATTAAAAAAAAAATACATACATTGGTCATTGGATCCAGTGGACAAGCCTTCGCATGGCCTGAACATATACACATGCCTCCAACGGAGATGTCTTTTATAGAATAGTAATACTGTAAGACAAAACAGAAATTGAATTGCTAAGTGGATTCTAAAATGCAGGTGCCAAACTGCAGAATTCATTTCTTGTGACAAAACTGTCAGGTCCTGTTTTATTTCTTTTTTGATCTACTACAAATACAGGAGACAGTGTAATCCAAGCCGTGTCTTGATCAACAGATTCAGGCTGAGTGAAAGAGAGGGTGTAAATTGGCACAGTTCCATTTGTTTGAAGTCACAAAAGCCATGTCAATTTATACACAGCATACAAAAATATGAGAATAGGAAAAGGCTATACGCATACTGGATAATGAAAAGTCAAATGCTATAGAATTTATTCTCTTCAGAAAATATGAAAAGGAAAAGGCATGATGATGGGAAGAGGAGAAAAACTGGGGAAAAAAACCTATAAAACACCTTTGTTCACCTTAGCTGGGTCTAATTTGGGCATTCACTGAACTGTGGAAAGAAGAACTGGTTTTCATTATTAGCCTTTTGAACGGCCATTAAATAGTCTTTATTACTGAGATTTAAGTACTTTTGACCTGTTTGTCTGCCATTTGACCACTTCTCTTTTTTTCTTTGGTGAGGATTAGGAGCCCTAAGCATAAAGAAGGATAGAAAGATATTTATAATCTTATATTACAAAGCCTGTGAAAAGTGAATCTCATTCACTGTCTTTTGTTTTGGCAAGGGTCCTGAAACATGCTCACACCTAACTAATCAAATAAAGCATATGCTATTTGCAAATTTTGCTATTACAGTGTTCAACCTCTTTATCAGAACATGAATAAATATATCAAACAAAATGAGAACTCTTGTCACTCCTAGTTAACCTTCCAGCACAAAGAAAACGTATAATTTGTGGCTACCCTTTGTTTCCTGACAAGGGTGGCAAGTTTTAGTTGCTCCTTGATCCTTTGAGGACAGCCTCATGGAGAGATGCCACACAGAAGTTACAGTTCTTTGTTGGTTTGAGGAATCAGTGTATCATCCTGCAGTTTTCGTGAGTTTAGAGTAATTTTTCAAGTGCTAATTCAGCTTTGTATTTCTATTCACTTAGAATCAGATTATTAAATGTCCACTTTTATATAAATACAGTATTCACGATTAGAGAGGTTGCAGTAACTGCACTCAACCGGAAAGGATTCTGGGTCTGTATTTCAAAACAAAATGACTTGTTGCAAACTTTCAGAAGTAGCCAGCACACTCTGTTTAGACAAGGAAATGGAAACCAGAAATGGGGAACAGAAGAAGCAAATTTTCTTAGCACTTATCCATCACTGACAAATGATATTAACTAAAGTCAAGAATAATGATACACCCCCCTTCATAACAGGACTTATTTTTGTTTTGGAAAGTTTAGGCTACCATTATAATATGATGACCAACAAGAAGAGTAAGTGAGAAAAAAACTAACAAACAAACAAACAAACAGAGAAAATTATATATCCCCCAAAACAGTTCTTCAGAATGCTTAGTAGGAAAATCAGAGGAAAACAAGAATAACACAACATTTGATCAGCAGGACAACAGGGAGATATGGCTTAGAAAGGAAGTGAATATTGCAGAAAGAAGACACAGAGGTGTGCACACACAAGGCACAGTGGAGAAGACCAGAGTAGGGATATGGTGTGAGTTTAATTGCTGTATTCATTCTTTTAAGCTACAGCAAAACTCAGAATGTTTATTGCTACCCTCAATCATATGAAAATGCCAGAACTGTTGCATTCAGGCCCTGCTATTACTTATAGCACAATTAGAAATTCTACTCAAAGGGAGTGTTCAAGGCATTTTAAAGGTAGCAAAGGATTGAGTAGAAGAGGCAAGAAATAGCAACAGCAAACACTTGCCAAATACCTACATCCAAATATTTGCAGCCAAAGGAGCTGGGCGTCTATGTTAATAACACCATTAAGAAGAAAAGGTTAAATTTTTAATTCTGTTCTAAAGAAGATAACAAAATAGAGTGCACAGGGAATTCTCCAACACCAGGATTTTGAAAGATAACAACAGGTACTCATCATCTCCCAAAATTTCCTATGGCATACAAAGGCAGATGCAGCACTTAAAATTGTAAGAGAATTTCTACATATGCCTTTCCACTGCCCTGCCAGAACTTACCCTCCTTGTAACAATGGGATCAATTTCAGCTGGATCTTTGTGTGCAAACATCATTAAATCAGCATTTAGTGTCCGTATCCTCTGGAATCTCAGGCGAATAAAGCGAGCAGAGGTGAACTCCAGTAATTCACGTGACGGATCATCAGCACTAGGTCGTCCATTAATTAGAGAAGTGTGAATCTGAAGAATTATTAAAGCAGTAAGGAATTATATTACATCTGTGTTGTCATGATTAGGCAAAAAAATATCATTACAGGCATTGTGTTAATGCATTTGTACATGCAGAATAACTTCTTTCCTTAGAAAGTACATTTCCCCCAAAATATTCCATGTGTCCACAGACTTCAGCTATGAAGAATCTTTATAATAAGAACATTTAGAGCAAAGGAAAGTCATAAGCTACAAAAAGAGTGCAGCATAAACTGCATATGTGTACCCAGGCCCTAAAACAGTGTCCATGCTGCAGGCAATTCACTTCTCCTCCCCTAGTCTGAAAATAGGTGATCATACAACCAAATGGGCTCAGAAATTTTGAGTTAAGGGAATATATACTTGGAATGGGATTCAGAATTCAACAGGGGTCAGTTTGCACCTCTTAGAGCATCAAAAGGCTTTTGAACTTCTGAAATACTGAAAAGTACAATGGCTAGATGAGACAAACTCAGCATTCATAAGCACCTCTCCTTTCCCACTGTCTCTTTACACATCTTCTCTTTTGAATCTTGTTCTCAGCAAGGTGAAACAATTTCCTGGGTTGCAACTGTTTTCACCTGGTCCCTGAGGAAAGTCTTTATCACTTCTGAGAACTTTGTTTAGCATTTGTTTTTCCAAAGACACCACCATTCTCTGCCTACACTGTGGTTTCTGCAAAGATTACCTCCCCCTTTCTCTGCCTGCCCTATCCTAAAGTCTAGAAATCTTCTAGGCAAGCTGTGTGGCTCCTTCATAGAGACTCTCCAACCCCAACTGAAGCATCAAGGGCAAGGCAACAAAAATAAGAGATCTTCTTCCCCTCCTGTCTTTGTAGCTGATCATGGCACACATTAGCTCTGAATCAACTAAATAAAGCAGATGGGCGACTACAGGACTGTTCTTGGAAAAGGCCTACAAGAAGAAGCATGTCAAGTATAGCAAAATACTGTTAATGAGCACCTAGAGGGAGAAAGAAACCATTAATTTTCCTATATTCTCAAGTGTTAAATTTTAATTGGGGCATTTTTATTACAGGCTGGTACACTGAAATAATGTTCAGATGTTAAACCAAATGTGCAGAACATTGGAACGAATAAGAGCATTATTTATTCTTTGCCATGAACATGTGTTGCCTCACACCTCAGTGCTCTGAGTGAGAGGTCAGGCCACACATCCATTTTCTGTCGTTGAACATGGTCCTATCACTACTGGTTTAGGCAAACAGCTGCACTCCAAACATCAGCTGGCACTCAGCATTGGCTCCCTCACACTGAGGAAAGAGACTGTAAATCTACTGCTCCCAGGAAAGCAGCTCTTGTTTCCTGGAGTTTCTGAAGGTGCTGGATAGACTTAGTGAACAACTGCTGTCTTGCATTTGCCTATGTGATACTATCAATTCACTTATTTATCTCAAAGGCAGGTGTCAAGAGGATAGCGCCAGACTCTTTTCAGTGGTGTCAGGGCAAGGAGCAATGTCTCTAAGCACAAGAGGTTTCACCTCAGTATTGAGGAAGAACTTCTTTACAATGACAGTGGCAGAGCACCAGAAGAGGCTGCTCAGGGAGGTCATGGAATCTCCCTCTCCTGAGACATTTAAAACCCACCTAGATGCATTCCTGTGTAACCTGCTCTAGGTGACTGTGCTTTGGCAGGGGGCTTGGACTAGATGCTCTTCAGAGGTCCCTTCCAACCCTAACAATTCTGCGATACTGTGATTTTTACTACCAAGAGGGAAACCCTAAACCTCATCATGTCCAGCATTCTGCTCCATTGTATCTACAAGTACATCAAATCACTGAGAACCACTCTGCTAGGAGCAGCCATCAATTATATCTTTCCTGTGTATGAATCAGCACCTCTGGGTTTCTGCCATGTTATCTCCAAGAACAGGTGATATCACTACCTCTTACTCAGATCATAACACTACAGTTACTGAGCTCTCACTCAATTCTACTTGTACCTGACTACAAGTAACTAAAGGACACAGCTGGAAACAAACAGAATAAAATGCTATGAAAAAGACACGGTCCAAACAAAAAGTTATAATAAAAAACCCAGAGGAAGCAAGGAGGAGGTCCTGAATGAGAAATGTCTGGCTACAAATAGGACAAAAGCACATGACCAGAGAACTACTCAAGTCCCTGGTGAAAAGAGAGAGAACATGTGTGGAGAGAAAACTTCAAAAGAAGCCTGAAGAAGGTGGCAAGAAGTCAAGTGGAAATTGACAGATCTTTCCAAAAGAAGGAGAATTTTAGCAAAAACACATGCCTAAAGACTTTTTTGCATAATATTTACTTGTGAGCAAGGCAACATATTTCTTCAGAGTATTTTTTCACACCATCACTGCCTTCCTTTAAAACAGGATCCAAGAGATTTCTTTTATAAAGCCAGCAAAAATACATGGGTTATGGTTTAAAGCAACAGAATACTAAACACTGAACTTTGATATTCCAAAGATAAAGAAGAAATAATTCTAAAGTAGTGCCTTGCTCAGTCTGATAGAACAACAGCACCGTGGTGATAAGCAGCATGGCAATCTGACTAACTCTTCATAAAGACAAAACTAAAGATTTTGGGGCTGGGGGGAGAAAGATGCAGGTGAAATCACATGTATCAAAAGAAGCAAGTGCGACCAGAAAGCTAAAAGTATTAATCACAGACACAGCTTGACCACAAATGACACAGTTGACAATCAGCAGTCACGCTTTTGATTATTTTAAAAACAACAAATTTAGTCTACAGACACTGATGAGGGAAAAAAAACACTCCTTGGAATGGTAGTTTTACAGAACTAAAATATAAATTAACAAAATAAAAACAAAGGTATTAATTTTAGACTGGACTCTATTTTTGAAAGGATCTATCTGCCAGCAGTTCTTCTATTTCGCAAGGCTAGTCTAGTAAGATGATGACTTCCATTTACATTATTTTTAAGCTTTGTCTTTAAATGTTTCGCAATTTCATTTTAAAACAACAAACAATTAAGTTCACATAATTATTGAAATGCAGCTATGTCCTGTGTGAAATATCACACCTGCTAAAGTATGTACAGCAAAATGACATTGAGACTAGAAAATTCAAAACCAAATAGTTTTTTCAAAATGAATCTGAAGTGAAAATTTGACACTGGCAAAATTAACTACTCTAAATTATTTCTCCTCCTATAAACATCTGTGATGAAATCATTCATTTCTTCCTAGAAACATTTAGAATCAACTTGAAAACTGTCCAACCAAGTTGTTTCCACTCATTGAAAAGAGAATAAGGAAGAAATTAATACTTTAGGAACATCTGTCATTAATCAGAAAAAAATCAGTAAGAATCTTAATTTAAAGAAGTTTAAATAGGTTTAGATTTACAATACTTTTAATATGACTCTCTCAACAAGACATCACTGAGTTTTTCCAGAGCACACTCTCTCTTTTCATCTCCCTCCAATATCTTGCACCTGTTTGTAAGACACTGTTCCCAGGACAGCGCATTTTCAGTCAAGACTCTAACGTGGCCCCTGTCCTCCAAGTATTTTTGAATCAGACTTGAAAACTGTCCCAGTGAACACAATCCTCACTAAGCATCATTTCAATGCTACATAAGATCATCACAGTACTTCATGTACAGCTCCTGTGAAGATTAGCCCCCCTTGCACACATCAGCTGACAGCCTGTGCTAGCTGTGCACACACTGCATTATGAGCCGCTCCACAGTTCTACAGCAGAGCAAAGATCCAAAGCTGAGTCTTCCAGGAAAATATTAATACTTTAATCCACCCACTGGCCTACTACAGCTTGGATAATCCAAGTCCCCATGAGAGAACAATGTCAAATTTTGTTCAGGTTTTATGGACAACTTTTATTTACCATTTCCAAGACTGAAGTAATAATCTTAATTTTGGATTCCAAATGAAAGATACTCAGATTTCAACTACAGAAAACTTTTCCTTAATGAGGCATTTGTCCATGACTATATTCCAACAAATGGAATCTTTAGGAATTTCCAACAGAGGTCAGAAGAAAATGGTTATGAAGGACTGACTATAAGAAAGAGAGCATTTAGACACTGATCTCTCTAATACAATACGATCACTTCCTCTGACTAATCAGTCTAAAGCTTCCTCAGCTGCAGAGTGAATCTGAGTCATAGTGCTTAATGTCTACCAATTGCCCTTTTCTGTATTATAGTTCTACTCCCTTTTTCAACTGCTACATTTTTCATCACTACAAACACTTGTCCCAATGTGAGGAAATTTGCTTCTTAAAAAGAAAAAAAAAATCCAACAAAATAACTGGCTCTGACAGAGTTGTTCTTTGTTTGTTTTCTTCTTCCTTTTAAATCTGGAACTCATAATTATTTAATTGAAAGTGTTCTAATTTTTCATTTTAGGAAATTGCAAGCAAACAACATCTTTTAATTTTTAAAATTCAGTATGATGATAAATCAACTTTTTCTTATCTGAAAACTGTGGAGGATGTTACAAGTTCTCTACTCGGAACAGAATTTAGTCTAAGACTAGCCCATCAGCATTCATGTATAATTCTTTTTTAGTTCTTACATGTATTACTTTGCTTTTAGCAACACTCATTTTCATATAGCATTTTTCATGTAGTATCATAGGCTGCTAATAGAACGAATTATCTTAAATTTCGTATTACCTACAAATGCTGCTATTACACAGTTTTCTGATTTTTTAGATTGCTTGCAAGACTGCTGAACAACAGGGACACTACCAAATATATTCAAAGGACATCTCAAGTACATTAGAATCTCCGGACCATGTCAGAACCAAAAGACCTATCCAGCTTGGCAGCCTGCCCCAGACAGCATTCAAGCCAGCATGCTAACAGTAAGATGAAGGCAAGCATACATAATTCTTCCTCAGGGATTTGCTGAGCTATAGGTAGTTTCTATACATCTGGTAAACCTCAAAGGATTTCCAGGAACTCAGTCTCACCTTAATCCAAGTCACCTTTCAATATCTACACCATCACTTATTTAGGATTTTCTCATCACATGTACATGTTGTAGGGAAAGAAATCCTTCCTTTGCTGGTTTTAGATCTGCCTCCTACTAAATTCACTTAATACTTTCAGTTCTGAAATTGGAACAAAGAATCTACCAGATCTATTCTTCATTTCATTTCTTTACTATTAATTAGCTTTGCACAGTTATCAGGCTTCCAGATCTGTAGTTTCCTTGGATGACTGAGGAATGCTACTAAAAAACCAGTGTTTCATTTGATGCTTCTCAGTTACTGAGAATATCTGACAGTGAGGGGTTAAATAATAACTGTTATAATTCACCTATTTTAGCATTGAGTTCCTTTTCACTATTCAATTTATCCATTTTTTCTGCACCTCCAGTTAACAACCTAGTTTGCAACTGTTTCTCCAACTCCTCTCCTGTAAATAATGTTTCCAGTACAGAAACCCTCCTGACAGTCTCTATAGAAAAAACTGATTCAAATCATTAATTTAGTTTTTCAGCAATGACCTTATCTTTCTTGAACACTCTTTGATCATCTCTCAGCCCACCAATTCTCTGGCAGACTTCCTGAATCTGATGTGTCTGAAAAAGGTTTATTTCAACTCAGTCACTCAGAATCTTTTTCACATCTTTATTGCAGTTTAACATTTCTTTTGCTGGAACTTATTTTCTTACCTCTGCCTCATTTACAGGAAAAGATATGGTGCCCATTTACCAATAACAGCAGTTAATTTTGATATCTATTATCTTTCCTTGGTTTATGCATTAAACATGATGTATGATTTCTGGGACCATTCTAAAATGTAGCTTGCATGTGAGTGTAATTACATAATTATTTGACAGTTATTTATTTGGACCAGGATCTGTGCTCTGTTTTCAACAAAACCATGTGTTCCTTTACTAACTGCACCAAGAACATTCAGGTTTTTAAGAAATATTCTTTGGACTACATTTTATTGTGACACCTAGAGAGTCTGCCAAAGAGCTGTAGAAAGTTGATATTATATTTCTAGCCTTCCTTCAGCAAGAACACCTCAGCTCCACACCTCTGCTTATACAACATTAACGTGATGCTGTCCCAGTTTAGGTGCTGAATTTTAGTTCACAGGGATCTCATACACCATTTTATTTCTGCTGACTTTCTTATGTTATTAAATCTATAGTGCCTCTCCTCTATAAGCCACTCAAGTCATTCCTAAACAGCTCCTTGTTTCTGTCATGCCTACAGTGTCATGTTTTCCTAAAACCCTTTAAAAGTTTATTTAAAAATTAATTATCAAGGTAACCTTTCTCAGCTGCTAGGTCTGGCTACTGGGCAATACTTGGATCCATCCAATCCCAGCTTCTGTAACAGACACCTGAAGGGGCTTACAATGTGGTCCAGGCAGGTGACGAGGAAACCTACAACTAGAATTTCACATTTTCATTGGGTTTCTGCCAATGAAGAAGAGACAAACAGCCAAAGAAATGTTTTGTTATTTTTGGCAGGAGACAAATCTCATATACTGATGAAAATGGACTTATTTAGACTTTACTAGTAATAGGTCTCCAGGACAGAGAAAAGTATTACCCTGTACCCCACCAAATACTTTTTAAGTGTTAATAAAGTCTCCCTGGGACTTCTCAAGTCTAAGCAAACCCTGCCCTCTCAGCCTCTACTTACAGGACTGAGTCTCCAAGTCCTTCTTTGTCTTCCCAAACATTTCCTGGACTTGTTCCAACATGTCCCTCTCTATCTATTACTGAAGAGCCCAGAACAGGACTCAGCTCTTCAGGTGTGTTCTCATCACCTCCCTCAACCTGCCAGTGACTGATAGAGCCCAGGATACTATGGCTTTCATTGCCTGCAAGGGCACCTTGCTGGCTTATGTACCACTTAGTGTACACCCCTACTCTCACTCAGCTTCCTCCCAATGCTCCTGGGTTATGTAGGCACAGCTGGCTCATTGAACAGAGCTCCCAGCCCACTGTGTGCTACCAGGCACTGAATTGTCATGCAGCTGCCCATCTGCAGGCAAAGAAGGAGCCCCTCTCCTGGTGTCAGAAGTCACCAGTTTGCAGTCTTCACCATCATGGGAGTCTCCACTTCTGGACCAACAGGCACAGACTCTGCCTGCCTCTCTTTTTTCATACAGTTGTGGCTTCAGGCTGCAGAGTGACAGATAAAACTTAGTTACTCACTTTTGTCGCCTCTGATGCTGTGCAGTCTGCTGGATGTCTACTGACATCCTTCTGCAGTCCTCTACTTGGTGGCACAAATGCCCAAACACATCACCCATTCTGTAGGCAAGGACACTCTCTCTTTCTCCCTCAACCTCAGCAAGGTCCCAGACAGTTCTTGTAGTCTCAGAGGTTAAAATCTGCATCCTGGTTCTGAAACTTGGCCTGAGCTGAAGGCTCTGCTGTACTGGGGCAGTCATGGCAGCCAGTGCTGAGGACTGGGCCCAGACTCTGCCTCACCACCATGGCTGAGCACCTAAAACCACTCTTTCTGCCCGCTCCTCCTTCTGTGTGTGTTTCTGGCATGAAATGATATGCAAACACGCATCATGTTAGCTGCCTCTGTTGCTAATGCAACAGTAAAAATGCTGCCATATGGCATTAATGTATATTATCAACTGCTGAGTTACTTAAAATTAACACACTTTAACAAAGGTTTTAAGAATTTTAAGTATATACCATTCTCTCATACAAATTTAAAAGTACCCATGTATGAATCCAAGTGGTGTATTTTTCTACTTAGAGCTTTGGTATTTGAAGCCCATTACTCTGCCAAGCAATTTGAGTGCAATCAATCTCAAGCTGTTTGTAGGATATAAAAAACCCCAGCTGTGTCACTGTGTGGCATGGAGTTTTTATGCTCACTTTCTTTTCAAGGAAACAGCACCACTAACCAACACACTTTTCACTGATGATAAACTGGAAGACTTAATTCTTTCATAAAAAGAGAAAGATACTTAGGGTAATTTGTTACAAGGATGGACTGGGAACATCATCTACAATAATTTTGGGCTAGTAGTGGTAAAGAACTCCCTTTCTTCAAGTACTCAGTAGTTTATTTTGTACATCATATCAAGACCATGGGCTTCAACCTTGGCACTCTGTGTAAGGCAGTGGTCTGACCCTAAACTATTGTCAAGAAAGGTCAGTGTCTCACTAAAATCTAATCTCTGACAGCAGCCTACAGGAAAGAAAGTTTCTGTCCTGCACAAAAGGTCTTGCAACTTGATAACCGGGAGTGAAGAAGACAAAAATGTCAGCATTAAAATGATCTAATGGGAGAAGTACCCCATGATTTACATTCTCAAGTTATGCAAGCACATCAATACGAAGATGAACAATTCTGTAAATAAATTTTTCAACAGGTGATTCAGTAGCTCTTGTAATTCTCCTATCCAACACCGCCTTTAATTATCTGTTGCAAATAGCTCATTTGCAGTAGATGGAAAATTACTGCTGATTAATTAATCTCTTGGTATCTTATATTTAATCCCTAAAGACAACATTCATGTGAGCTTTCTTAGTGCAACACCTAACCTATCATTAGAGTTGATTTCACAACCAGAATAGTAGATCGAAGCATAAGCCAGAACTCAGCATCCAATTTTTCTTCATAAATACATATTTGCAATAATTGGTATAAGAAATGGTATATTTGGCAAATTTTGCTATATTTCTAATAAACATCTCACTATTTTAATAAATTAGTGGTTTAGTAAGTGAAAGCACAACTCCCTTCTGTGCCTCACTAATGATTACAAGAGCTGCTTGAAATGCAATGCTTAAACTTGCATTAAAATGTCAAGGGCTATGCATGTCAGATTGTATCTCAACTAATTCATTCCCCCTAAGAATACAGGCAAATGTCAGTTTAACAAACTGTTTAGCAAATACCATTGTGTCATTGACAACTATACCCTACAGCTTAAGCTAAATAGGGCTTCACTGCTTCAGTTTTGACTAACTTGCTTTTGTCATTTTTCTCTTTCCAATTTCACTCGCCTATTCAAGCCACTGTTTTTTTATGGCTCCTGAAATTCTCATGCTTGTCATTTTTGGACAAAAAACAATTTGTCAAAGACATCATCTTGCATACTTGTAAACAGACTGCTCATTGTCAGAGCAATAGCTATTAATAAATCACAGAATAATAAGAAATTTGATTACCTTGAAAGTGTATTTATATAATTTCAAGTTTTTATTTCTGGTTGTAACTGTCTTACGTAAGTGGAAGCACTGCACTGAGATGTAGTTTCAGCACTAGTTATGCCTACTACAGACCATGGGGGTCTCAGACAAGATGCAAGGCCTGGAATACTGTACACAACCATGATGGTTTGTGCTCTCCTGGCTCTTCTAAGTGTACTTAGAAGTGAGACTTCATCTCTTAAGATGGCAAAAAGGTATTTTGTGCTAATGCCAATGGCAACTCTAGCTGCAAAGCAGTTATGAAATTATGTTAGTCTGAGTTCTGATCAAGCAGAGGTGAAATACACAGGCATAACTGAGTTCAACATGATCACCTCTCTGCTTAAAGGATGAAATGTGATCTGTTAAACACATTCTCCAAAATTACTCAAAAAGCACAACATTAAAATCCAAAGTATGCTACTTTTTAAGAAGCACAGAAGTGAGATGACATTACAAAAAAGTACATGTTTCTTTACTACTTTTCAAAGTAATACACCTCTTCTTGGACAATGATCATAAAAGAGACAAGTAATTTCAAATAAATAACAAAAAACAAAAGTTTTATTTCCTTGGGTATTATAATAAAAAGTATTCTGATCCGCAGATTAACTAAAAGTCTTCTAAGTATGCTACATCAAACAATATTAGAAAAAAACCTCACCCAAACAACACCCATCCCCACTTTCCTACCAAGATTTTATGATTTATTATTCACTGTATGACTATCCTAAAAACTCATGGCACTTCACACTATCTTTTTCCTTCTGAATGAGATACACTGAGGAATTACAGAAAAATTATTGCCAGCACAGCATTGTGACCAGTAGAAAGAAAATCCACAGGAACTTTTAACAGCTGTAAGCAGTTGCGAACGGCTGCCAAAAACAACTGCTGATGTAAAAGAGGGAGAATGAGAGGATTTAAGCTGTTCAAACAGTAAACAAGTACATCTGCTCCTGAATGTTATCATTAAATAAACTGTGGTAATATGCTTTACATTGGTGCAACATTTTTGTTTTGAACCACAACTCTGAAGAATTTTAGACTGGAGCAATTTTAACAAAACTTTTTTTGGGTTTTTTTGTGATGGAAATCCATGTGTGGAAAAGTTCATTACAGTTACTGTATAGTGTTGGACTCAAAGTTCTAGCAACACCTGTGTCATGTCACTTGGAACATAAACTGATGAATGCTTTTGAAAACCAGATGGGATCCCTGTGAATGGTAAGCATTCATTTCCCTTAAAACCATTTATAGTGATTTAAAAAGAAAGAATAGATGGGACATTCAGCTGAGGAATACAACAAACTTTGATACCTCTCCAACTGGGAACCTGACCTGTTCAGACTTTGGAGGTATTTTACAGCAGCCTCTGGAAGAAAAGTCAGGGGAGGGAAAAAATCCTTTTCTAAGTAGCACAGAATGAACAGTCCAGGCTAGGAATGTCATCAGAAATCTTCTGTAAAACACAGGAGATTAAAGAATTATGAGCATGAAATGTGTTTTTTGTTTTTTGTTCCCATCATGATTAATTGTTGGAAAGTTACAAAAATAAGCGTGCTTACTTTAATTACAAAAACCTACAGTTGGCAAGGTTTCGTCAAAATCTCAAATGTCTGGATTTTTCAGATTTCAGTTATGATACATGATATAAAATGACTTATATAGTCAACTGGTTGACTATATGTGACTTATATGTGCTGTTTTGGCTGGGACAAAGTCAATTTTCTTCACAGTATCTTGTGTGGCTGTGCTTTGGATCTGTGATGAAAACAGTGTTGATAACACAGATATTCCAGCTACTGCTGAGCAGCACTTGCACAGCACCAAGACCTTTTTAGGATCTCACCCTGCCTCCCTCCGTGAGGAGCATGGGGTTGCATAAGGGGTCAGGAGGGGGATACAGCTGGGACAGCCGACCCCAACTGACCACAGGGTTATCCCCCACAACATGATCAGCAATAAAAGCTGGGGAACAAATCTGCCAAGGCCTTTAAACTGTCCTTTTGGATCTGTTCTTCCTTCAGAAGATCCTCCAACTTCTAAAACAAAGAAAAGCTGCACTGTAGCTACATTGTTATGTCCCTCTGTAGGAAGCTCAAGCCACAGAATCCACCTGCTATGGATTTGCTGTCCTTGGCACTCCTATTATATCTCACTTGGCTACCAGCTTTATTTTTCTGATGTGCTTGAAAGCACTTTTCTTTGGATTTTTTAGGGCTCCAGCACAGACTTTTTTTGGTACGAAAGGGCAGCAGTTTAGTTCTCAACTCTTCTTTTGCCTTACTGCAATTTTATGTTAATTTGAAAAATGCCTGTTTTACTTGCTTTTATATGATGTCCTTCAGCTTCTAATGCCAATTAATATGCAGGTATTTTATGCTGCTACCTTTTTTGATACTCTAAGATCTTTTTTATTTTTGTGCAAATAGCATGCATAAGCTCCTACATATTTAAAAAGAAAACATGTAAAAATATATTAAATATATTTCCACCCACAAAGATTGCCTTATCATTTTTTACTTTTTCAAAATTTTCTTAATATTAAACAGTGAGAATATTATTGATATTTTACAGAACAGTCTTTAACTAACAGTATTTTGAGACATCCTGCCTTGCACCTCTTCTCACAACATTTTGAGTTGCATCCCATATTCTTAGTTGTACTATTATGTTGCTTCTTGAAAGAACATTCAAAGGGATTTAAAAATCAGCCTTTGTGACAGTTATCTAGCCTATGGGAAGCTAACAATAGTCTACTTTTTCACTGTAGTGGGTTTTTTGCCTTATTTTTTTGCTTCAGAGACTCCTTACGTAGTCTCAGCACCTTGATTAAATAGTACTACAGTCCTAACTTTTCCTACTCTTCCTCAGGGATGATATACCCATTTTCTTTGACAGACAATTGTTTGCTGAAACAGTCTACCTACCCAGATTGTCTCTCTGCTTTTTTCATTCAAATGTTCTTGACTCCATACCTCAATCAAATAATTTGATTTTTGAACAATTTGAATTTTAAGTAATTTGTCCATTGGTCCACAGTGTTTAATTGGCTAACTTTCCTTTTATTGAATTTCTGTAACATTTACCATTTCAACTGAAAATTCCAGGTAAACTATGCTGTTTGGTTTTTCTTTTCTTTTCTATACAAATCCTTTGCACTGACATGAAAGCATACCTACATTTGGCCTCAGACTGACATATTCGTATCTCCCTGCTTCAATGAGATTTCAGGGATTAAAGTTACTCCTTCACATAGTCTGCCCAGATTTTAACTAATTCCCCTTGTAAAAAAACCTCTCATTTTTTGACAATAAAGCTGTTCTTTTAGCCAGTAATCTCCCACAGTAACAACTAATCAAAACAAGACAAACAAACAAAAACCAAACCAAACAGCAACAACAAAAAAATGCACAAAAGACCCCCACTACTCACAACAGATCTTTAGTTCCTCTAATCAATCAGAAGACAAAAACCCTCCACCAAATACCCACTACTCTTGTTTTGCTGTTAGAATGAAATCTATTACCGTTAAAAATCTGCTGCCAAACCCAACAAGAGAAATTTGGGTCATTCAAGTAAATACCAATGTTTAAGTATACCAGTTCCCTTTGGAATGCTGAAAGAATATGTTGTTATAAATTACATTTACAAGTATGAATTCTCCTTTTAAAATTTGGAAAATTTGTTACAGATCTACATAAAGACCCGTAACACATCTCTTTTCAGTAAGCATTGTGATCAATAAACGATGGATGCTAAAGAAAAAAGCTAAATAATTGAATCAATTTGACTTGCATATTGCAAGTTCATTACTGTTTAAGTATTATGATTCACGTGATTAATCAGTTTTCCTTTTCTTTTAAGAAATAGTAGAAATTACGACATCAGTTTCTGCTCAGTGAGAGAAGATGTGCCAAGATAAAAAAGTGGACTAACTTCACAAAAGAAACTTTCATTCCAACTTGGCCCACACAGATGTACCAGTAAATATCTTGTCTCTTGTTTTCACAATAAGAGACTGGATAATATCATAATTCACAATAATATGGGAGACTGCAATACTACTTATACTCAGCTTTCCACATTTTTTTTCCTCTTTGCAGCATAACTTATAAGTACATTTCGTATTTTTTATCCATTTTTTTCTGTAGTATTAAATATCAGAAACTCAAGTTCAGTATGAACTATCAGCTTGAAAGTATTTAAGTTTCCTTTTTCTTAGGCAAAAATCAGCAGTGAATATTGCTATAATGTAATTATGAAATTACCAACTTGGAAAATTAGTTGTAGAAGTTTTGAATAAATTATTGCAAAGACAATTCTCATTGTGCATAATAAAATAATTTAAAACTGTCTAGATTAAATTCTATGTTTTCAATACTTGCCTATGATACTAAGCACATGTCAGATGTTTACTTTGTCCTTTCCTTTCACATATCTTTCAATGCCAATTAACAAAACAGGAAACATTAATTTTACATTAGTGAGGCAATATAGCATTGTGTAAACAGAGTATTTAAGATGTATCCATTTATTTGGCAGTCATTTGTTAAAGGTCTTTTTTTCTCAGATCAGATACTTAAGCTTAGTTGTACTAAGCCAAATAACCAAATCTAAAGAAAAAAAAAATAAAACCCAAAAGCAACAAAATGAAGTAGACCCAATCTTTTTCCAAACCTCTAATCTGTTTTATTTCTTTTGTAAATGATTTCTTTCAAAGTTATTTTAAATGGAAATTTTGGAACAGCTGAAATGTTGTGTGCCAAAATTCTGGAAAAAAATCAATATTCTATCCCTTCTTGGTAGACACAAGTAACCTTCTAGGCTGCTATAAAGTCCTTTCAAAGCACTTGAAAAAGAAGACTTACAAGTAGATGTTATCACAGTCATTTCACTGAGACCAATCATACAAATGGTATCCAAAAAAATGGTATCCAAAACCATGGCTTGAGCAGAAGTCTTCCTGAAGCTGCTGTGGCCAGAAGATGGGGGTGGGAGGGGAAGCCAAGAAATTATAAACCAAAACCAATAGGGAGAACAAAGTATGAGTAATCCAAGAGTGTTGAGCAGGGACTGTTCTACCTCTGAAGAGGTGCAACACTGAATAAAATGACATTACCATCCTTCACAGCAGACTGATCTGAAGGTTACTGTTGACTTCAGTGGAAAGATCTCTTAATAACAAGCACCATTCACCTACAGATCTTGTTTGCTGTCCCTACTGCTAATCAGTAAAAAAACCCTGTGTATTGTAAGATGGAAAAGCAGGATAAGAAAGATCCTAAACTGACAGGACATTTGGATTTCAGTCCAGAGAAAACCTAACTCATTATTTCTTAATGATGCTGTGCTACCTAGCTAGACAGCCTGACTCAAAGTATGCTAAAAACCTGGGCAGCAGAACATCTTGGATGCAATGATTGCATCTGATCTCTACTTGCTGAAGTTTTATTTTGCATTCTAGGCAAAAGACTGTCACATGTTCTCCATTCACAGTTTTGTGAAATTTGTTTTCATTGTCTTTGCATTGAAAAAAAATTAAATTCCCAAATAAAATGTTTTCATTTTGCATCTCATGGAATAATTCATGTCAATCAAAATAAAAATTTCCCTTTCATTGTTTTGGGAAAAAAAAAACTGAATTACTTAAAATTATTGTTATTCTCCCTCTTCAGATGTCAAGCTGAAAAAAGCTGTTCACAGACATTTTGGATTCTGAGTCAGACTGCATTCATTAGTTTCTGCCTAATGTCTTTGTCTAAACTGCAATTCTGGAAGTAGAATCCACTTAAATTTCTGAACAGTTTCGTCTATTAATAATAGATTGTTACCTATTTTTTTATATCATACATTTTTTTGTTTGTTTTTGCAGTGAAAATATAGCAACACAATACTGGTACAAGACAACATATGCCATAACCACAAGTACTGTACTGAAGTGTACAGATATGCAAGTCAAGTATATGGAAATTTAGCATACTCACGAGAAATGCTTAGGGTGATTGTGGCTGAGGGCATGGACAAAGATAATACCGGCATTGCTTTTTACCATTGATGCCTTTTCTATATGTTATGCATTTGAAAATACACCTATCAGTGTTACTCAAGGGGAAATAAAAGTTCAGACCTTAGAAAATTATTTTGCAATAAAGACAAGATACTGAACTTGTTAGGAGCTGAGAGGATCAACCTAAAAATAGGAACTTTAAAGGCAGCATCAATACTGTAATTCACAAACTCTTAAGCAATTTTTTTAGAAACTGTGTAGCATCTGTACCATTAATAAATAAGAAAAAAAAGAAATTAACTCAAAACTTTTAGTCTGCATGTGAATACATTTCAATTTTGAGTACTTCCAAAATTTAGACCCTCTGTCTTCTTAGCATTGACATTCTCAGAGTCTAAATCTAGCTATGAGAAGAACACAGTTTAGAGTCCATTTCTAAATCTCTTTTTCTTCCCTTCCTTCTCTGTGAACCACTGAGACTGCACCAAACAGAACAAGCACTGTGGTATGAAGAGGAGAAAACTCACACGCAAACATTGGGAAATACTAGAGTTCAATGTTCAGGGAACCACTGGCCTTGAGGCAAGCTCAGCAAAGTACTGGGACACTGGGGGAGGTTCCAAGGGACCTGAGGCATGCATTTAAAAAGGGACACAGTACAAGCATTTCAGTGCTATGGCAACAAGTGAACAAAATAAAAAAATACTGTCAAGGCACTTGTTTCTGTTTATTTTTCTTCCTTACATGGTAAGTACAGACTTTGAACTTCCACTTGACTGAAGAAAATAAAGACTAATGAACATGCTTATACAAGCCTTGTCTTTACTACCAGAGAGTACTTTATTTTTGGTTTTTTACATTACAGTTACATTGCTACAATCACAAGAAACCTATGAGATTAACCATTTAAAGGAGCAGAACTAAAGCATCACTTTCACTGCAGTATCATTTTCACCACTATTATAGCAGTGATAGAAAGACTTATTGCAGAATATGAAGGAGATAGGTTACTTAATTCCACTGTAACTCTCCTCCCTGTCAATCCTCTGCCTCAGCCTTAGCCATAGAGAAGATAGAAAGAATTTTCTTGTTAAAGGACACCAGGACTGAGAGAACCTTCGACTCCATTGTTCCCACAGACATCTCTTGCCAAAGTCTTTCAGTCTCCAGTTTTCACCTTTGAACATGGAAATACCATGCAGTTTGCAAAGGAAGAAAGCAGATATTACGTCCTTAATAATAAACCAAAATTCATTACCAATATTGTTTTATCAACTGTCTGGTCACATGGATTACTTCACAAGTGCTCTTTGCTGAAAAGAATCAAGCAACACCAAGGGCTATGTTTGATATGAAGAATTGTTTTGGATTCTAGATAAATGTTTTGGAAATTTGGTCCACTTAGTATACTGCAATTAGGTGTCATTTTCATTTCTACTACCGGATTACTTCCCTTCAAATACAGGACTAATATTCTTCAACTTTTCTATATTTAAATGTCAAGGCAGAGCATTCTCAGCAACTGAAAATAACATATGAAAGGCATCTCACACAGGACAACCAGAGACTGTTTCTTTTATTCATTACAAGGAAATACTTACTGAATCCTGAGATTTCATTTCTTCATTGTCACTGTATAACCCAAACTCTAATCAACCACAGAATTATCCTTTGAGGCAGCATCTTCTGACAACAGATTCTGTCCATAAAGAGGGAACAATTTCTTTTTCTTGAAAGTTTACATACCTTCTGCACCACCAGAAATAATGATATTTTTTTAAACCAACTTTGACAGAACACCTCTATATGATGACAGACAAGGGAGACAATTGGGTATTTCAATTAAAATTTTGAAAGGTGGGAATTAAATTCACCACCTTACTCTCCATTTTTAAACTTTCAGAAAGCCTCATTTTAGAGAAACTGAATGTTTCCCAGAAAATGTAAGTGGAGGGCAGCAGGGTAGAGGGCCTCTTTGCCTTCTTAGTAAAAGGAAGTGCTTTCCTATCAGATTAATTAGGCTTTTCTTCCACTGTCTTCATTGCGTGCGACTGTCAACATCTGCTTGCAAAAAAGAATTACTTGTTGCTGAAGAAAAAACAGAATGATATTTTTAACCAAAATATTTATTTTCTCTTAGCCTATACAAAACATTCTAAATTCATGTATGTTGGAAGAACACTGTTTCCAAGTGTAACCAATTTTGCTTCCTACAAAACTAAGTGTCCCTTTTCTAGGAAAAGTTATACATTTTCCTAACATGTTATAGTGATCATCTGTTGCACCTGAAGTTTTCAGAAGGTCCAATTTTGAAACAATTACAAGCAAGAGGGAAGATTCCAATGTATCGAAATACAAATACTACATATGCTAATTCAAACAAGCATTTGTTAAGAGAAATCTTTCAGCATCTCACAGAAAATAAAATTACAGCCTTGAAGGCTAATACGAAGAGCCTTATATTCACCTAGTCATCAAGGTAAAGAGGCTGTTTAACAAATTGCAGTCTAGCGGAAGAAATATTTCAATAAAAAAAGGTGCAAACTGGATGTAAACTTTAGAGGCTCCTGTGTGAGAGATATGAAGCAAAAATCACTGTTAACCCACTAACTTTTAGTTCTCGAACTAATGATCATCTGAGGAAATAAAGAAACAAAGAAATTACATTCTTATACACTGCTTAGGTAAAGATGAAAACAAAATAAGAATTCTTATTTACCTGAAAATACCAGACTGATATCACCAGCCATTAATCTTTACATAAATGGGTCTTTCTTACTCAATGTAAAAAAAAAATTAATTACTACTAAAGCAAGAAACATCCATTCAGTAAAAGGTAATGAACAACAATCGAACTAATATCTTTCCCTTATTTTTCTGGCATGAGGATACTGAGACAGAGGAACATTAGTTTTTGTTTTGAAATACTGTTTTGGGAAGCTTTAGCTTTTATATTTATTTGGGGACCGAAGCATTTCTCTTACAAAGACAAGCTGAAGTAGCTGGGCCTGTTTAGCCTCAAGAAGAGATAACACAGAAGGATCCTCCTCAATGTGTGTAAATATCTGAAGGGGACGTGGCAAGATGATGAACCAGGCTCTTCTCAGTGGTGCTGAGCATTAGGACGAGAGGCAACAGGCAGAAACTGATGCACAAGAGATTGTACCCAAACATGAGGAGGAATTTTTTCACTGTGTGGAGACTGTTCACTGGAACAATTTGCCCAGAGATGTTGCAGAGTCCACCTTACTGGAGATATTCAAAAACTCTCTGGACACAATCCTGTGCCATGTGCTCTAGGATGACTCTGCTTAAGCAAAGAGTTTGGACCACATGACCCAATGTGGTTTTTTCCATTCTTACCCATTCCATGATGCTGTCAAACAGCTTTGCTAAAAGTCTACCTTAACCAGTATGATATAGAGACACACTGTTTTTCTAGCTATCACTGATAGCTTAGTATGGAAACCAGAATGCTAGGAATCTTTCTGCATTCAAGTCTTCACTTTTAGGGAGTTTCTTACTTTTGTTAATTTGGAAGTTGCCGTTATGCAATTTTCTATTAACTCATTCTATAAAATTACTTTTTGCAAGTATTCCCTGGCCTACAGATTGCTCGTTCTCATTTGACTTAAACTTGTGGTGGTTACACAGATCTGAAGATAAATCACAATGAGTTTTTGTTAATTTGTTGTTGTTTTGTTGGCTTTGTTGTTCTAGCTGTTTTTGGTTCTAATTCTGTGATTGGCCAAGATAATATTATTGGTGCAAATAGGAATAGTATTAAATGACAAAAAAATATTTGGCTTAGAATGAACATTTCTGGAAGTATGTTAGTGAATCGTCATTGACTAAAATGTTCATTGAAAGTATACACAAGGAGAACATATTCTGATTTTTCAAAGATGACAACTTAGATAACTTTCAACTTCAGACAGCATTGTAGATGTATATTTGACACTGGCACTGGGTTGCCAACCATGTTCCTTGTGCACTTCATCAGGTTTTCTGGGTGTACACCAGAACGATGTGCCCAAGCAGCTCATGGGGTTTGAAGCAAAGACACTTTATTTATATTTTCTAACTCCATCAGTCTTACAAAATGACTGCAATATCTTATTCACAGAACAAAATTACTGTCCTGGAACAAAGACAAATTATATGCAGATGTACTTCCACTGAAAGATCAGGAGCCAAATACCACCAGCAACACAACTGCAAGTAAATAAGATATTGGTAGAAATGTTATTTTTCATGTTATCTGTTTGACAAAATATGAAAATGAATTAACCTGGGTTAATTCTCTGTAAATGCTACATACTTCATAATGCAGCCTTTAGATACCCAGACAGCTGAAACTAGTGTTTTACTTATGGTAAGAGTATTGTTAAAATGTAAGATAATTAGTTCACATGGAATAATATTCTTCCAATCACTGCAAAGGTTAATATCTAGGCTTTCCATTTCAAGCTGTTTTCTCTCTATTACAGCAACATCTCAGATTAATAATTACCTACAGGAGGTAAGCTTAACTTAGGGTTCATCCCATGCCTTTCACAGAGTATGCCTGTATCTAACAACTCCCTTTTGCCAAGTAGAATGGAACAGATGCATTCCTCCCTTTGAAGTCATCTATGTCTTTAAAGAAACCACATGTGAGATATAGGTGATTTACTAAGTTAAGGATAGAGCACAGCAGGGCCAGTTAAAAATTGTTAATTGCACACTTAAGATCAGAATTAATTTCCACTCAATCCAGTAGGCTTTAAGCCAATGTTTAAGTCATGGACATATACCAGCACGCTGAATAAAGTTCTTTGCTTTTTAGCTCAGTCAATGAAGAACACATAGACTCACTGGTTTAACCAAGAAGACAGAAGACTACTGGAATCAATATCTGCCTGTGAGAGAACTGGAGAACCAAATAAATGGAACAATGTATATGAAATTAATTACTGGAATAATCACTTTTGCATTATATTTTCAGTGCAGACATGTTCTGCCAAAGAAACAGTATAAAATTTCTTTGTGAGTGATAAATTATTAACTCATGTTCTGTTCACCCCTCAAAAAAGCACCTAGTTGGAACCAGTTTAAAATACAGCACATGTACATGCACTATTTCTTTTAATATAACTTTATCTGCTTCTGCAAGATTTTACAAGAACAAATATCCATGCAAATGATACAAGCACTAAGAATACAAGCACAACTACAAATACAAAATACTTGCAATTTTTCCTAGAACTGAAAATGGTTTCCCATCTGATAACTCTTGATAATCTGAGAGTCTCTTAGATTCAAGGCTATATATATATATGTACATATATTATATAAAAAATATATATTATATATAAAATCATATATACAATATATATATTATATTATATATTATATATATATTATATATTATATATATATTTAAAGTGTATCAACAGGATATTTTCACTGAAAGCTGAATTTTTCAAGTTTTGTAACTGGCATTGAAAAATTTTTGAGAACATAAACAAACTATATATATCTATATCCAGGACTCAAAAATAACTGTATTAACAATTCTGCATGTGAACATTGCTTTGCATTTAGGGGAACAGAAGAAAGTAATTTTGTAGTTATGTATAAGAAAATATTACATTAAAAAGTGGAACAGAGAAAATAACAGAGGGATAAATATTGAGGCTAAAATTTAATTTGCAGAACAGGTGTTATAAAAAAACGGTGAAAAAAAATGCCGTTGGAATGTGGTACAAATTACTTTCCCACTCATCATTTTAAGTGACTGAAAATGCTGCATTTTCAGCTACAGGTGTAACATTTGCCTTGCTCTTTCAACCATAGATTCCCATGCTCAAGTCCACCACATCTTTTCTACACCCTCAGTTAGAACAAATGACTAGTCCACAATTCATGTGCTTGGACTTTGGCTAAAATAGTAGAGGCCTCTGAAAGAAGAAGGAATAGCATAAACAGGGGCAGAGGGTCAGCTCTTAAGGCATGAAATTAAATTCTGACTCTAAAATCTAAAATCATTACCATTTGATATCCTGGCTTATACACAGGGACTGAAAATGCATCTAAAAGAAAAGTGTTTTATGACTTCACTGAGTCCGTGATTTTTCCAAGTACTTTCACCTTTGTTCACAAGTGACATGGGAACATATTTCAAGCACGTAAAGTTGTCTGAAAGTACTAAGTGCCTACCTGATAAACAAGTTTTTACTTCTTGGTTTACTTGGTAGAATATTCTTATTAGAGTGAACCTTGTGTGCATTTATATGGGACCCTGTAAGATGAACTTTTAAAATTTTCAAATACATTCTCTCCACATTTTTCAATTGTACCAAAACACTCTGTCTACTGAAGGCAGATTTGCCAATCAACAAAAGGGGTTTTTTTTCTGCTATGCTGTATATGGAACACCATCTGATCTTACCTCTCCATTTTCCAAAGGATGGATTTTGGAATAATAAGAAGTGCATATGACCTCATCATCTTTTATGTAGGATGGGGTTCCAGGCCGGGGATGAATGTTGTAGCGTGTCAGGCACTCGCTGTCTGTGATGGCATAGTACTGCCACGGGTGATAGTCTACACCATCCAGGGAACGCTCTAATATCCAGTTCCCAGGACGAGGGGAGTTCGCTGCTTTCACAATAACATACGCGATCTGGAAGATCTGAAAAACACAAGAATTGTTAAAATACAACTAAATACACAATTAAAAATTCATTCTAATTTCTTTGTAGCTACCAAAATAAGAACAGTAAATACGCTAATGCTTGATTTTTTTTTCCCCCTAGAAATGTAATATGGCCTTGGATTACTCGGAAACTCTAGAACTACAGAAATGAATTCTCCATTAACATTTCTGCAAAAGAAAATTAGTTGCATTAGACCAATAGAGATTTTGAAAATAGAATTACAAAGCACTCTAAGTTTCTTAGTAGGTAATTGCTAAACTGCCAATTCAGCCAAATTTTTGTAAAGTTTGTTTTCAAGTATTTTCAATTTGTAGGAGTGGGATTGTTTCTTTATGTGTATTTATAGACATACACTTTCCACAGTGTTTAAGAGTTGCCTAACTGTTACAACTCTATCTCTGTTAAAGAAAAACATAGTTTTAAGCTATTGAAAGGTAATCACATCATGCTGAATTCATTCTATAAAACATTCTTGTTTCAATCACACAACTCAGCACTGTGACCATGAATAAGCTTTACAGGACAGAGACACATCAAATATCACTACAAACAGACTGCAAGCATATAATCAATGCTCATTATAGTCCATTTTACCTGTCTATTCAATTGATTTATCAAGGTTTATTTCTGTGTATATGCTTGGTGGAATGCAAACCACAGATACCTTTGCAATTGCAGAATGACACACATAAGTGACATAGGTCTGGTTTGGTTTGGCTTTTAACCAACTAACAGCTACATGCTACAGAGGTAGAACTGCAGCCAAGAAAAAGAAGCAGCTATTTCTATTAGAAAAGCAGAACATATATCAAGTTAATATTTTTAAGATGCAGTGCTGTGAGTCTGCAGATGAGGATGCCAGAGTGTATCATGGCAGTGTTGATTTAATACTTAAAGCTTTTTATATTGGACAGTCACTGTAAAGAAGCTGCAAGATTCAGACTTAGTCCACACAATCTCTTGTGAATACTTTGATGATCAGTAAAGCTACGAAAGAATATCCAACAGCAAACAACGAAAGAAACAGTAAAGAACAGATTTGGCTTTTATTACCCACCAGTATTACAGTAAAATAGAAAATGTGTTAAGGGGCCAAGTACAGCAAGTATTCCCAAACACTTGATGATGGAGACAAAGAAAACACTTATCTCCAATTATCATTCCTGTCTTCTGTGCAGATGCTGAGAACGTGGTAAGATTCACAACCACTTCAGTCAGGAAAATAAATCACTAGCAGCCAAAGTTTTCCAGTGACATAAGAAGTGGGTGAGGCTGTATTTATTTCAATCTGAAGAAAATGGCTGTAACTGTATCTTCTTGGAGGATTATCTCAATATTTTTCTTCAATAGCATTAAATAAACACTCCAGAGAATGAAAAAACCTGTGTTTCATTTCATTGTTCCACCAAGAATCATACAACCACTTGCCCCCTTTCAGAAATCCCCTTTCCTCTCTCAATCTCATTTACAGCTATATTCCATTGTGGCCACAAACAATTATAGTTTTAACTATGCTGGATCAGTGTCACTAATACTCTTTACAATAAACAGAGACAAGCAAAACATTAACAAATCTCTCCAAACTGTTCGCCCCTCAGTTAAGGTCTTTGAAATGTAAGACATACAGAATAGAGATTTCATTCCAGAATACTTTTAAATACTTTTTTTTTCATTTTACATAAGCAACTTACCTCAAGTTCTCAGAATAAGACTGTTCCTTATACATTGAATGGATAAAAACTGAGGTTAAACACATTGCTAGGGCTTCTACCATGGAAGATCTGTGGTTTACGACATATCTCACAATAAATTCATAACCACAGGTGTGTGTATATGTAGTTTCCTTTTTGGAAGTCCTAAAATTTGCAAAAGTTCATGAAAGATTCATTGTAAAATACAGCCAAAAAAACATTTAGCTCTGCAAACATCTTGAATACATTGGCTCTGTGGGGCCAAGAGGTGTAATTCAACAGGAAGTCTTTTTCTGTTTGCTTACTTTGAAATACTAGGTTGTGTGGGGGACTGAAACTTTCTACAGTGACTTTTCAAATTGAAGTCCTCTTCCACTAACACTTCCTGCATATTTTGCTGAGAGTGTGTCTGAAGTCCTGCTTCTTGCCTTCAGATAGGGTACTGCTTGACTGCAATTTAATATATACCTTTGGCTTTCACTATTTTTTGCATGCTCTGTAAATGAAACTGCAAACAGGCAGTGGAGAGTAAACAGCATATTTCACAGTGGAATGGATGTAATTTCTCTTAATGTAAATCCAACAGGAAAAAAAATCTTCCTAATGTAAGTAAAAGAATACACATGAAGAGCTGGTTTTAACTACTACTCAGCTACAGTTTTCAACCTGGTCCAGACTACTACTGTCCCAGCCTCTAAGAGTTCCTTCTGTAACAGCACTGAACTATCTGCAATCCACTAATAAAATTACTTCCTGGATAGAGAAACAGAGCTGGAACTTTTTAATTATTGGTAGAGTGTTAGTGCTAACTGAAGACAAAAGAAGATGCATCAAAAGCATCACACATCAAAAACACGGCCTGGTTGATATTATTTCTGATCTTTCTATGGCTAGGCTGAAGAAAGTACACAATGTTAATCCATGCTTCTTAAAAACAGCTTTCCTTTGGGGGACAGCTAGAGCTTTAGCATGACACGAGATGGTTGCCCTAGCTCAGTCAGCTACACCAGGCACTACAAGCTCCCCACAGTGCTATGAGGCAGAGAGCAATCATGGTGCATGCCATGTTTTACTGTGCTTTCTCAGCAAGGTAGCAATGACAACAAACAGACTAAAATTAATGGCAGCTGTATGGTTATTATCAAAGCAAATCAATGTAATGGAAGCAATGCTGACTTTCCAATCAGCTGGAAAACTGTCCTTCTCCAGCTAAAAGAGTATCTCTTCTTTGATTGTGGAGTTATTTAGCAAATACAAAACCAGCAAGCGCTCAGTGGCATGAGAAAACTAATAAAGTCTTATGTATCGAGTTTTGTTGCATTTGTTTCCACAATCAAAAAAAGTGATACAGTTCAGTATCTGAAGCCAACCTTCCTAGCACATCATGACACTGAGCTTCTACTCCCATGGGGTAATTGATGGAGCCTGGTCCGCTTTTCAGATAGCATCAATAAACTGACACATGTCAATTGACAGAGTAACTGTATGATCTTAGAACACATCTGGATTTGTATAAGTCCCATAGAATGCAACCTAGAGATCCAAGCTTGCTTATACAAACAGGAAAATGGAGCAATACCAAGCTGCCTGGTAGCATGCAAAAGATCATTAACACAGCTGCCAAAGCCCAGCTGGTGCTTTTTTCTACTTGTTCTGCTCATGTGACCATAGCAGTATAATTATGGGAGTGGGAGGGAAATAGTCTAAATAGTCCTTTAAACCTTCCCCAAATTATAGGCAACGTAATCCTCAAGATGAGAAACAAAATGAGTCTTGGGTCTCATTTTCACTGGTAATTGTCTCAGCAGTGAGAACTATAAAGAACATATTGTAGGAACACTTCTATAAGTTATAGCACTGTACCTTCTTGTGAATGCCTCATAAGGCATAGAAAAGTGCACCCCACTATACAGGATAATTTGCTACACTAATATTATTCAGATAGAGCTGAAGTGAATCATTAATCTACATAGGGTTAACTACTGAAGCAGGAAATCTCATTGTGTCCGACTCCCACTTGCGCTTCTATTTAAAAAATAAATCCTTTGGTTAAAAAGCATTCATGTAAATCAGAATATCAGCAGAGAAAAAAAATGGCACCACACAATTCTACAGAAGTATTTCCTATTCATTTTCTCAACAGAAAAATTTATTAGCTCTAATGGAGGCTTCCATCAACAATCTGGTGTAAACTGTGTATCTACTCGTTTACTGTAGTTATATTTCGCTGGTGATTATTATTGCAGTTCAGTGTACAAGTAAACATGGTATTCTTTCATCAAGAAGAGTGCAGAACTTAGCAAAGGACTTGTTTCCTTAAAGGCTAGTATAAATACTGTCACACCATTTGACCTTTACCATATCACAGATTTATTTAAGCAGTCATTTAAACGTGCTGATAGGGGTAGTAAAAGCACTGCAGACACCCCTTGTCCCAGGGTGAAATCCACCCAGGTGAATCAAGGCTACCTCAGAACACCCTGAGGCTAAAGGGGGTTATTAGCTACAGCGGGGGGAGTCCCCCTTACTAAGAGAAGCAGGGGAAACTGTATGCAGAATTCATTATGGGATGCATTAAGGGGATTGTATAAATGAATGAGACTTACAATGGAACCATGTAGGGGAACGAATAGAGGTAGAGAGGGATCAAGGTGGATCAAGAAGGAACAAGTGTTAAGACAGAGGGAAAAGGAGATGAAAGGAACCAGTTGACTACAATGAGCTGGCTGATCAGCATGTAAATCCTGACCTCAGTCACTGAAATCTATCCTATTTTCTCACTAAATCCTGTTTCTAAATATCTCCTTTAGTGTGCTCTTTCTTTTTAGTGGGTATGTTGAATAAGAGCTAACTTCAAACTCAGCAACTAGAAGAGATCTAAATATCAGCAACTGGAGTGGGGCTGCAAACCTCTAAGATCTTCAAAAGATTATCTAAGGCTAGCTACTGAAACATTGCATGGCTTGGATGCATCCATAGATATATGTGCCCTTAGTAGACATTAATCCTGATCAGCTGGAGAGGAAGAAGAGGGTGAAGAGGGTGAAGCAAGCTGTGCTGTGTTTGTGTTCATGTGGGTGCTGACAGGGCACTGTGGTCTATTTATGTTGCTCTGTGCAGCCATGGGTGTTTCACTCTCTCAGGAGTATGAGCTCTGCCTTGCTACAGTCTGAATGTGAAGACAGACAGAGGAGCCTGAACTTCTAATAACACAGGTGGCAAAGAACCACAAATCCCAGATATAAACAGATTCTCAATGCGAAAGTGTTCCTCAATCATTAACTTCTATCTTGATGCTCACATATTACAACAGTTGTTATATATGCACCAAATCATGTATCTTAAATACTACATTTGCACAGTTTCTCATTTTGGATTAGTCTCCCTTAAAGGTTTAAGACATAAAACAGACAAAATCCAACTACTCATGAATTGAAGCAGAGATTGTGGGAGTTTTGAGGAACAGTTCTTTGTGTTCTTAGAAGACAGTATAAGAGGATGAGGAAAGTAATTTATGAGGACAGTAATATTTCAATTCACATATACTGTTATGGATTATTGTTTGGATCTTTTACGTATGAAAGAGATTAGACAGGTTTGATGCAAGAATTTTTATACAATTGGCTATTTAAGAACAATTAATCTTCTCATTTTAGTACCACATCCAACTCAGACAATAAAAAAGCCTAATTTAGAAATGGAATGGCTTTCCAGATTCCTCAAATGGCCATGTAGCATGTATTTTTTCTATCACTGTCCTGAGAGACAGTGGCCATGATTTCAAATATTCTGCTCACATTTAGAAATTCTGTAATTGAAAATGTTGGCATGGGTGGAAAAAAAATATGCTTAGCAGGATTCCACTAATATCAGCTTAGAGAGCTGAACATCTCCCACCATGCTGCAGTTTGCCTTTAATGACAATGCTGCTCCTGTTCCTCTGAGCTGATTCCAACTGAAATGCTGCTACCAGATGGGGAATTTGGGCTGAAAGAAACACACACTTGGTTCCAATATAGATTTTTTTTTCCAGTGTTGCAAGCAATTTTAGCAGGGCATCATCTGTCCAGAAAAAATGTAACTACAAAAAGCTGCAACTACAAATGTCATGCAAATTAAGATGTCAACAGCACTTCATGGAAAAAACTGAGAAAAAAAAAATTATCATAGCCAACCTTGAAAAGCCCTGAAGCTTCAAACCAAGCCATTTCAGCTAAAAATTAATCTTTTCTAGTTAGGCAAAAATTCACTTTTGTACAATGCTCAGTCCCATTCAGTTAATGCCTGCAGAACATGAGTTTTAAAAAAACTATAAAAATATCTGAACTTAGAATAAAGCTCAGCTTTCTCCCTTCCACGTATGTAACTGCTGGAGAGACACAAGTTCTTTCAGGAACACCTTCTTCTCCATGACAAAAAATATTACTAATTTTATTACTAATTACTATTTTTTATTACTAATTTTATTACTAATTACTAATATTACTAATTACATTGTACTAATAATTCTCAACTTTTGTTCATGTTATAAGTACAAGATGTCATTAAAAACAAAAAAAACCCAAGGAAAATCTATTAAAAGAGTGCACTTTTATTCAATGTCAAACTGTAAAGTAAACTGCAAAGTCAAGTTGTCCAGCTGTTGAGGATCTTAGACACATTAAGCCAAATGGAAGGAATCAGAACCTGTAAAGTGTCTGTCAAAGTCAACTTTGTTCTTTGTAATCTTCTCTCTTGGATTTCTCCATTACCAATTGTTCAGCTGATTGTGAAGGCCTCAAAAAGAATAGCTGCTTTCTCTTGACTATTTTTGCTGCTCACCATTGGCCTGGTGTAAACCAGATCAAAGGCTGAAGTTAATAATCTCTTTTCACAATACTTTCAAATAATAGAAGAAAGGAATTTCTCTTTATTTTCTAAAGTTTATCGCTTCTTTCCGTCAAGAAAGACTATTTTGAGAAAAGGAAAATTGATGAAAATGCCAATATCCAAGCCCTTCTTCTTAAAACCTGGACCAGAAGGGAGGACAGAAATGGTTGTTCCTCTATTTTGGTGCTTAAAACACAAAAAAAATTCCTTTTTTTTTTCCATTTTCTAGAGCCAAGAACTGATGCTCAGCCTGGGTCCAGTAGCATTGAGAGTACTGAGTGTGAAGCGTTCTTATTTCCTTCAGCGATGTTTCCATGCAGTGTCCTCTCACCAGCTCTCACTTACTCATACCAAATCTGTACATTTTAATGTGCCTATCACAACAGAAGCACTATTTCACAACCATCATAAGCTGCAAAACTTATTTTTTCAAGTAAGCTTCTTACTCACCATAAAGTATTTAAAGACAACATATTTCTTCAATATCAATAACAAAATCTGCTCAAGCCTGAGAGTCCTATGAACCCCTTACTTATCACCATTCTCCCTGGCTTCCTAATTTTCTTTAGAACCAAAACAGTACAAAATCAGTACACAACCTCACATTCATGTCAGAACTTATGTGTCACTGCATTCAAAGGAGTATAGCTTTCTTCCTTAAAGCCAAATTTAGAAAAGTGGAATGTATCTGTATTACAGTCATCCAGAGAAAATATAAGGCAAGTAACCTCAAAAAGAAAATGTATAAATTCTCAACACTGTTCAAAATCTTTGTTTCTGTGCATTATGAACTGAAGCTGAAAGGATTTGCTCACTTAGAAAGATTTCTGAATAAGCACAAAGCAATAAATTTATGGTCTGCTTTAGCGGTGAGCATAAAAAAAATGGGCAAAATAATCCTGAGGATATTTATTGTTAATACAACTCACCAACCCAATTTACAGCACTTTCTCTGGTGGGTATTGCAATTCATCTTTCAATACAATAATAGGTTGTTAGCATTTCAGAATGCATTTGAGACAACTCCCTCCATGTACTATTGAACGACTCATGAAAAACTTTTATTAATGCCGTGGAAAAGTCAGCTTGGGCATCTTCACTAACATTTGTTAGAACACTTAGAAGCTTCATGCAGTAGCCTCTTCAGGAATTATGGCTGGTATGGGGGTGCAGTCTCAACCCCCAACTGAGGAAAAAAATGATTGTATTTTCTTTAGGCTTTTGTCTGAGTGATATCAATGAGGAAAGCTGAGACAAGAAGGGAGCCCTGGGTAACTTCTGTTACTTATTAGTGTACACATATTCTCTCCCTCCTGCAAATGGAAGTCAAGGTGCAAAGATACGTAATCTAAAGTAAATTTGCTTATAGTATATAAAACAGGCAGTTCTTAAAAATGTTTACTGTAATGTCAAAATATTTACTACTGTTCTGTTTGTTTTCATGATAACAAATAATTTTTTCTAGGTATGTTTGTTATAAATCCTTACTGGCATATTTATATGCAATTTCTTTTCTTGGTTTTCCTTTTGAGTTTTTCAAATACATTCATTATAAGCTTACTTTAAGTCCAATAGTTTTGCTTTAAAAAGATTTAAAAATTAAATACTAATTAATAATGTAAAATAATTTTAAAATAATAATAATTTAAAAGAATATCAGAAAGGTAAATTACACTTTTTTCATCCTATAGATACCTAGTTAGTTCATTACCAGCAAATTGTAAAACTAAAGAACTTAAGGGAATCACTAAAATGTTAAGATTCAAGCCTACATAGGTAATGAAAAAAGAAAAAATAATAAGTATTGCAACTAACATACCTGTCTAAAACTTGGCTGTGGACTTTATTAAAACAGAACTCCTCATTCCTTTTTCTTTTTTTAATTGATTTAAGAATCATTTTCATGGCTTTAGTTCCATCTCTTTTGGGCTGCCACTTTAACAGTTCCTTTACCACTTAGGTGTAACTGAGCCAGAAAACTGGACTTAGTTTTGAGACAATTGTTTTCTGAAATCTTAAATATTTACATAACTTCAAAACAGAATGATCCATGAGCAAGAAACAGTAGGAACAAATATTGAGGATGACAGCTCTATGTTGCAGGCTTGGACTGTAGATCACAGATCAATACCATACACATTGAGGTTTTACAATGTTGAAGCCAACACAGTGTTGGCTGCCCCCTCTCCCAAGCTGGCAATAAAACCTCACACAGGCAAGCCAAATCAGAAGATTGATCTGGCAGAAGCCACACCTCAAAAAACAAAACAAGACAGTTTTCAGGACTAAGATACATCTGATTTCCTACATGGCAACACAAATGCTAGTGCCAGAACAAGAAGTACAGAAACATCTCCCTTTCACCAGTGAGGGGCGGAGTTGCAATCAGGGAATTGCAGCGTGATAGTCTCAACAGACTTCAGGTTTTTTCATTTTTTCTATTTAGAAAAACACTTTTGAAGATGAACAAAACTGACTGCCATCTGTTGGAGAATAGTCCAAGTTTGGACTAAACTTCATTTCTGTTAAACTACTTTCTGGTTTGGAAATGAAGAGAAGCTTTAAGCCTTACCTTTACAAAAGTAGTTTTGAAAGCATTTTAAGCCCACTGTTATTGGTAAAAGAGAGAAGGAAAATATTAACTGAACACCTAAACAAAATGTTTGCACATTTATAGAAATTTAACGCATAAAGACCAAATGGCACTTCATTTTACTAAACTGGTTCTTATAACCCAAGACTAAACAGAAGAGTTACTTTCCTCTTCATTCCTTTAGCTGTCCTGATATTTAGTATCAGAAGTTATTCAACAGAAAGCTAGCTATATTTTTTTTCCCAACAGAAAATTTGTTTGATATTTCAGAGAAGAGAAAATGTAACATTAAACCAAATATCACCCAATGATATGCATATCTCTATATGACCATGCAGTCAATGTGTAAAGGCTATTTTAATATGGTTTTGTTGCTCAACATGTTTTAATTCCTTAGTCACTGTCTGGTCAACTGTTGAAAGCTAAAATAAAAACCCACAGTTTTGTATTAAAAGAAGTAATGTTTTCAAATATCATCTGATTTTCCTGTTATTTCACTATGGCTGCAAGACTACCTTCAGTCAATCCCTAAAGGATTAGTTGAACTGGACCTTATTGTGGGGTGCAACAGTACAAACACCCAAACAAAGAGTTCCGCTAGTAATTTGAAACCAGATAACAAGGAGAGTGATCCAGGATCTAATAATCATGCAACAACTTTGAAATGGCCAAGACTCAAAGGTCTGGTTATTTCTTCTTTAGGAAAATAAAAATAATTAGGCAGCAGTGCAGATTTAGTTAATTCATGGGTCTGTGCCACCAGTTTGCTGTATGACATCATTCCTGCAATAGGTGTTCTGAGACTGCCTGGGGAAGGGATGGTGACTGCAGTGATTCCTGCATAGAGTCAGAACATGATTTTTTAGACTCCCTCCTCCCTTCTTACCGAAGAAGGGTAGGGGACAGAATGAAAGATAAGTTGAAAGAGCTGGATGCTATCAGTGCTTAGGGAACCTAAAACTGATGATGTGCAAGTATTTTAGAGAGAAACAGCTGCATAGTTTATTCAGTTGCTCTTGCTCTTGCAGCTTACAAGGCCCTGTAGAGTGTCCATTACTTTCTTTTCCTTCAGATATGTATGCATGGACAGCATCACCTGGATACCGAACTGATCCTCCACAGTCTCAAGCAATTAAGACACAGTTATTAAATCTAGAAATCTCTGCCAGAATATTAACTCTGGGTCACCTGTGTTCCACACATCTACAATTCACATAAAATATTCCAGTATAATTTTAAAAATATGAAGTGCATAGCAAAAAGGTCTAAATCCACATAACTATGCTCCTGGCACAAGTGTCTGAGCAGTATCAAGGATATTGCCAATGTCCTTGTTCCCTAGAGTAGCTGGGAATTTGTTAGTAAAAGTGTCCTGATGTGTGTAGAAATCAGAAACAGATGGGCTGACCACTTCACCTCAAAATGCCAACTGGTTTTCCTGTGAATTTGCCAATTTTCTTTAAAGACACTCTACAAATCTTCCACATCACTCTGAAATGAAGACCAATTGAGGATTTGGGAATAGCACAACTACAGGGAATATGTTCTCCCTGGACATCTAAGCATTTCTGTTTTGCCAACTCCCTGCTCTGAAATCCTTGAAGAGAAGGCTTATTTTCAGTCCCCCTAAACATTGCACTCATGGGACCTGAAGTACCTCTGTTGCACTAGAACCACCTAACACTAAGACAAAGCAGGCAGACTCTCCCCAACCAGCAGGACTAAGAGCTGCAGAGCAGCTGACTGCTTCTCTTGGTACCTAGCCCATCTGTGAACCAGCCCCTTCCAAATTCTACCAAGGTAGCTCAACCTGTCACTCTAACTTCCATTTAAATTCATGTGAGAAACTCCCAAATAAATCTATATTTTTGACCTCCTATGTACTTGCTGGATGAAAAGCACTGTAAAAAATAATCTCATATTTACAGGTATGAATGGAGTTCCATAAATTTCTTGTGATATCGATGAGAATTGTTATAATTTCTAAAAAGTAGAAAAAAGTGAAGGGCTAAGAGCAAATTATCAAAGATGCTCAGAACCAAATAGTTCCAGTTTTCAACTCATATTTTAAAAATATATGGAGTAAAAATTTCAAGCATACTTCAATTAATTAGAAACCTAGCCTTCATTATAGATAAAAGCTCTTTGCAAGTATTAAAGCAAACTCAAATGTTGAGAGAAAACAAGAAAAAATACTATGCTTTTCCCAACAGGACTGATAATATTTGGGCTTGTTTTAACATTAAGTATATGTTACTACTTCTAGTTTATTAGCTATAGCTAAATAGTATACATCATTTTTATATGGCTTCCCTCCACAATAAAGTAAAGGAAAAAAATAAATCGCTGCCCCAAAAGGCCAAGCATTATATAAATGAGGAAATTGTAATTATTTTCCTAATTTTTTTCATGAAATTGGGATTGCTAAAAGCATTCCATGTACTTATCATAATTACCAGTAATAACATAAGAACTATGCATTCCTGCAATTTTCAGTCCATTACTTGTGGATTTGTCATTTGTTATTTCTATCTCACAAAAGGAAGTTAAGCATTTTTATACTTAAAGCAAGAATTCATCAACACAAACATAGCAATTACTGAATCCCTTAAAAGCCAAAGGTAAAGAATGGGATTTCTTTTAAGTGAGGTCGCAGAAATATCTGGTGACCTTCACCATTCATAGTGACTACTAGACAAAACAAAAGCTGAAAGAGACATTTCATATTCTACCAGTTACTTTAATAGTCTGTAACGCTCTGACTGTGAAATTCCTGGATAAGTAAAAAACTCCTAATACTTCTCAAGACAGAAACAACACTTATTCCTTACTGAGCAGTCCAAAAGCCATGCAAATCACAGCAGACCTTTTACTACATTTTGGGGAACAATACTTGTTCTGTTCCTGTACGGCGGTGAGTAAAATTGCGTGCATTCCTAACTACATGGGTTACTCAGCTTATAAAGGGCGTGCCAGATAGTATTAGTGACACAGGGTCTTATCCCACCTCTCTGACATCTACAGAAAACTCAACATTGCTCCTATTCCAGCCAATAACAAATGAATGGGCTTAAGAGAAGGTATCAGCTTTAGAACTGCAGAAGGACTGCCAAGTTTCCTTTGAACAGTTAGCAATAGGACATGGGAAAGAAACAGTGTCAGGCTTGATCCTTGTCTCATTAAAAAAAAAAAGTAACAAAAAACTCCCAAACCCAAGCCACACACTGGAGCATTCTCAGACTGCTGTCAGCTGGCACATGAAGAAGCCTTTTAAATACATTAGAACAACCAATACTTTTTCTCCAGTACCCTTACTGACCCTTTAGTTGCTAGCTTTTAATACATAAGAAAACATAGTTTCAGAAATTCATAAATTTGCTAATTTCTGATGATAACCTAGATAATGAAATACCAGGGGAAAAAATAGGAGTTGCAAAGCCCTAGTTTAGAAGACCTGACCTAAACAAATACACAACTAAAATTTCTTTAATGCACAGGATCCTACTCTCAAACTTCTGTAAAAGTTTTAGCTCTCCTGTTTGAAAGAGAAATGTACATTCAATACTTTTGCACATATAAGGCCTGTACAAGGCCAAAACCACAGATACAGGATTGTTTCTGCCATTAGTAATGAGGGCTCCAAAGCCAAAATGCTAATAACACTTCCAGGATTCAAAGGCTCTTCCAGCTATAAAAATCCCTACTCTCTAAGTACTTTAGTTTCACAGATAGAAGGTACTTACAATGCAACTTCCTAAAAATATATATGAAATAACTTTTTTTTTTATTTGGCACATTATGTTACAATGAATGGGTCAGTCATATCCATATAAATAACAGAAAATTATAGGAGAAACTGGTCATGTCTTCCTATAGGAAAGCAACACAGAGCAAAAATTAAGATTATCCAGACGATCTATCATGCAAGAAACCAAGCCAAGAAACAAACAAATAGAAGTCTACCTGTTGGAGGTCCAATGTAATGGTCACATAATGATACTCAATTCCATTCTGGATACTAGGGCTTTGCCACCAAGTGTTCTTGCCATCAATTGCATTTGTTATCGGGTGTCGTTCTGTTAGAAAAGCAGAAACATACGAATAAATTTCAAAACTATTAGAAGATTTATTTATTTTTTGACCTGAAATCTAGATTTTAAAACAGTTTTAAGAACTGATAAGGCAGGACTTCAAAAAGAAAAAAGAATAAACTTATTTTTTCTTATACACTTGGGCCACCTGTCATGCTTATTATTAATGGAATTTAGGAGGAGAGAATACAGGTGACCTCGTCCCTGATAAGTAACAGCTGTGTTAATTACCCAATGCTGCCTCACCCCTGAGGTGTCACAGCTGTATCCAATAAAGATAAGTGTGATAAAAGGGAGCAGGTTAGCTGGTGGAGGGGAGGACAGGACAGGACAGGACAGGACAGGACAGGACAGGACAGGACAGGACAGGACAGGACAGGACAGGACAGGACAAGACAAGACAAGACAAAGATGAAGACTCTTGTGGGATGGTTGGATTGGATCTGATCCCTGCTGTGAGATCAGTCTGGGTCTGCAGTCACAATCTAGCCAGGTAAAAGCCTGCAGTCAGAGTCTGCAAACCAATACCTGCAATCATAGTTCAGCAGGAAATAACCAGCAGTCAGAGGCTGCAAGGGAAACCTACAGCAGGAGCTTGCTGCAGCCAGAGTCGGTGAATAGTTGGAGTCAGGATGGCTGAGCTGTAAAGAGGAATAAACCAGGACCCTTTTCATGCTGTGATAAACAAGAAGTCTGTGTCTTGGCTCATTTCTACCCTCTAACAAGAGGGCTGCTGCAGCACTGGAATACTGATCTAACATTAGTTGTCTCATTTTGGTTATGATCACAAGAAGGTCATTCAGAACATCTAATTGTAGAAGGCTCTCCTGATGCTACAGAAAATGCAGGCATTTAAATCAAGTAAACACTTCCTGCACTCTTCCAAAGTTTCAAGTAATATAAAGTCATTGAATGGTGCAACAGAAACAACAAATAAGAAACCTGCGATACAGTGTGTAAGAAAAGCAGAGATTCAAGTAATACAAGTTCTGGCATTTCTAAGACATTTCTAAGTGCACATAGAAACAATTCACAAATCATTACATAGGAAATGATTCAGAAATCATTACAGAATATGTTCCTCAACTGGAAATTTTCCGACTTACATACGTGCATATAAAGGTTTGTTTGGTTATAATCCATATCAAAGTCCAAGATGCATTGTTTTTCATGTCTATATTTACTCTACTGCACTGTCCCAAATGAATCCTAACTAAGAGGGATACAAATTTATTTACAGAATTGAATTTTTCCTGAATTTCAAGATTGACGTTATCAAAGTTTGTTTACTTAGTACTTGAATGTTATTTAGACCGAGAAAAATCACACTCAATATTTCCAGGTTACTTTTTGTGTTTCTCTCCCGTACAAAATGGAGAATAACAAAATCACAATTTTAAAACTTACAAGGATCTATATTTTGAAGTCCCTAATTTTTCAGAGCAAACCTGTGCATGATAAGGAAAATAACCCAAAGGAAATTCAAATATGGTAAATTTCTTCTATGCAAGTTTCTGTTTGCAAGAATATGAATTCGGAGATAACCCTACCCCTCTTATTAAGGATGACTTTCTAAAATGTCAGATTTCCTTGGTATAAAACTGGAATATAATTCATTACTAGCTGGGCCTAGAATTGCAAATAATTACTTTATGAACTGATTAATTTGCTTATTATTTTAATTATTACTTAAATCAACCAGCCAGATTGATAGTCTTTGTATCTCTGTTTTTTTGCTACATCAACCACCTGTAGAGGACAGGAGTCCTAGCTCATTAAGGGAAGTCAGAATGCCTGAACATATTTAAAGATACAATTAAATTGCCTTGTGGGAGTGAGCGAAGGCATAAACCTTCAATACTGAAAATGCCAAAAATTTCATTTAAATATTATTCATAGGTATTAGGGGGCAGCAACATTTGCAAGTTAGAATTCTGGTACTACAACTGATAAAGCTATAGGAAGCTTTGTCTTTATATTGAAGAGAAATGCAAACTACACCCTACACTTTACACGCTGTCAGTTCCCACAGCTCTCATCATTTTCTCAAATCTTGGCTTTAAATGAGTGGCAGCAAAAATCAGCTGTAAATCAAATCCAGGGCTTTCCAGTGATTGTGACAGAAGTTGTCTAATTGGAAATTTTGATCTAAGTCTCCTCAGATGAAATTGACATAAAGGTAAATCATCAGAAGGAGGACTGGGAGATGAATCAACAATTAACTGTAATCACCATTATAAAAGTTTAATTATATTTAATTTGGAAATTGATTAATTGCTGGCATGTTTAGCTGATTTAAAAGGTAAGGGGTGAAAAATACAATATTTGTAGAAAGAACTCGATTGCAAATGCAGTTCAAGGACCAATCTCCCTGATGGACAGCAAGAAGAATTTAGAGAGCGAGACCATCAAACTGTGCACTATAATTCGGACTCACTTGTGATTAACCAGGGAATTTGTGTTCATTTCCTACTATAGTAATTAAGAGGAAGCACTCCAGACTCACACATTCCAGGGGGATCATTTAAAGTCTGGTTATATTACATGGTTCTCCTATTAACAAGCCATCTCTGTTTAAACAAGGCACTTCCATTTGCCAAATGAACATTTAAAGACCTTAAAATGAGATATGATTGTCACAAAAAACCAGATATTATGAAGCTGGACTGATTCAAGTTTAGAAGACAGGAGGAACAAGGGGCAAGATAGATATAAATCATTCATATGAGTTTTTTTATATACACACATATATGTCTATGTGTATACACGTATTTTAGTGTACACTGTCGGACATCATAGACAAGACAAAGAAATATCTCTGGTTTAGGTTTGCTTTTTGAAATAAGCAAACTTCATATAGGAAAAAAAACTTGGGTAATGTGCATGTGTCTCTAAATTCCTATCTGTAAAACAGGAAAGTCTTTTGCACAGTCTCTCTGCAAATCGGAATGCTTCCAAAACCTGAATTCTTCTCTGTGTGAAACACATTGCTATAATGTGATTGGATGTGTCTATTGCTAAAGAATCATATGACCTTTCCTCAGAGGGTGGCATTTTCTGCAGTTCAAGAAGACATTGAAACTTTGAAAACAATCTGGAAAAAAAATAGGTTGTAACTCTCTTCAGAGAAATTAAGTCATCTACACTGGAACAATTATAAATAGCTTGGCAATTATAAGATGAGGAGTAATTTAGCAGGAAAAGAAAGCATCTGAAGTTTGCAATGGACAACTAACTGTCCTCGCAGTGGTGTTCCACCATTAGCAATGGGAAATACCAAAGTAAAGCATGTGAAAGGAATATATGATTATTCTGAAGCAAACCTGGCTCTCTGTATAGTGCTAGTAAGAGATCAGGTGAATTTTAATAAATATGAAAGCCTCTAGAGAGAAATCAGAGAACTGCAACTCATGCAGTTAGATTTCTAGAAGATAAAACCTATGAGGAGAATGAAAGAAAAGATAACTTGGTGTAGAAACTAGTTAGAGCAATACCATCAGCCCTCAATTAATTAAGTAAAATACTTTTTTAAAGAAAAAGTGAATAATAATCCATTCCTTGTAATGACTGAACTTAGGAAATAGGTAATGAATTTCTGCAAGGACATGCTATTACAAAAACACTGTTTTGAGTGATGCAATGAGTGAGCCACACTAGAAAGTGTGGCCATGAGAGGAAGTTTCTAAGGAGAATCCAAACAAGCTTCTGTCTGGAAAGCTACAGCCACAAATAATTCGTTCTGTCTAGAACTAGCGGACAGATTAAATGTCATCCTTTTCTTTTTTTTTTTATCCTGTAGTTTTAAGCACATGCTTAAATGTCATGAGGTATAAATGTATCTGAGCTAAGTTTTATTGGAACACAATTGGAAAAAATAATTGTCTTCATGTTTCTGTGTCTGTGCTTCTTTCAGCATTTTATCTATTCCATTAAAAGCTGTCTTAAGTATCCCTACATCCTCTATCTACAGTGCCAATATACTCATGAAAATCTAATCATGTTAAAGCTGTTCATGTCTTTCACTGCAAGGGTACATGAAATTAAACTTGTATGACTTGATTAAGAAATTTTCTTAGTTCTAATCCTCCCAACTACCAGAAATAGGCATGTCTGAAGTAGATGATGATAAATTCATACTTGAAAACTGATTTTGCTTCCAGGTAGTCTTTAAGAAAGCAGCATTGGCAAAAATCAATTTTAATATTAAAAACTAAGCACTGAACCAAGCAGTGCTCCATTATTTTATCTTATTTTTTCTGGCTCGGTGAAACTGAATTTACTGGAATTTCAGATATTGCTGAGATTGGCCAAAATGTTCAAATTCCACATGTAGGTATGCAGGTAAAAGTCAGTTATCTGTTTTTCATTCATGATTAGTGTATATCAAAGGAATTTAGCCACAGCTGTAGATACTTAATTTTTTAAAATCTGAATTTAGGTGCTCTGCTTTTCAGTACCTGAATCAGAAAGTTCCATGGCAGGACTACCACATCAGATATAGATTTTGAAATACCTTTGAAAGAGATGGTTAACCTGATTTAAAAAGACACATGTTTCACAGTAATCAGGCTGGTGAAGTACTGTTTTGTTTCCTGAGTATCTACATCCATTGGAAAAAAAAATCTTTTTAAAGGAACAAAACGAAAATGGCACACATACGATGTGGAACTCGGCTCCTTTGATCACAAATGCGGCACTGAGGGTTCCTTGCAGGCTGTCCAGGTACATGTTCAACAAGTTTGCAGTACATTTCCCGCCCCTTTTCTCCACAGGTAGCATTGGTTGTGATGAGAGCATTACTAGCCAGGTTGAGCACTGCAGGAAACAGTCCTGAAAATAAAATAAAATCATAAATAAAAGCAACAGAGGTAAAACCAAGGTGAATTTAGCAGAATAATCACAAATGAATGTAACACCTGTTACAACATTAAAGCAAAAGCCTTCATTTTCAACAGCTATGGAAGTATTAAAGAACAACTTTGGATGTGTATCCAGAATTTAGACATCAGAACAATGCCATTATACTGATGGGTTTCTCCCAAATCTTCTAAAATTGAAATTGATACCTTCTGGTTATATCGTGAAGAGCAGAACGCCAAAGGAGAAAGTACAGAAACCTACAAAGCATCATAAAATTTTATTTTTCACAATCAAACCTTGTGTTCCTACCCAACTGGCCACTGTAACATTGTACACAATGTACCTATGAAAACTCTTTACCATTCTTCTTTTCTGCTGACATCTCCATGGAAAAGCTTTTCCTCCACAAACTGCAGCACTTGCATTACACAGCGTAATGTACACTGTTCTGCTTAGGACTTCATAGACATCTTTGTCATCACAACAGCTGGGTAATTCATCTAGCAACATGAATAGCATATGTCATGTTTCCCTTTCCTCAAGAAGAAAATAATATATACGACATCATATCTTTTATGGTAGTGCCATTGTTATTTTTCCAGGTGCACATGCTGAGTGATGTATTATAATTCTCATTCAGCACAGCATTTAAGCATGTCTGAGTGCTCTGCTGAGCCAAGTTATACATAGCAGTAAGCTATAAAGATTATAAACCATATGAAGAACATTCATTAAGGTGGGTTACTCTCCTTCCCACTAAGTACTGATCAAAAGCTTTGAGCCGTAATAAAATTGATCCACCGAGATAAACTGATAGCATGTGTTGAATGTATATATTAGTACCCCTTGCATTAAATCAACCAATTTTGCATCTTCAAAAGCATATTTGCCATGGTTAAATCAAAAAAAGCCCAACCCAAACCAACCAATTAACCAAAAACCAGGCTGATGTATGGACTCTTGGGATCACTTTTAGATTCATTTTATGACAATTTCAACTGGCCCAAAACTCACACTTTTGAAATTCATTCAGCTTCCAGCCCTATTATACTATTATAACCTTAAAATAAGGTTTTAATAAACCTGAATTGGTCATTATTTAACTCTGATAAAGCTCCCTTTATAATGGCATTTCTTTCCCTCCTCCTCAAATGGACAACACTCTTCAACTGACTCCTTTCAGTCCTTGAACACCAGTCTCCTGCTTGTCTCTGCAATTAACCTGTGTGCCATTTATTTACCAAGCTTGGCTGGTCATGGTACAGCTGTCCTTTGACATTGTGAGTTAGTGACTCTGACGCTCACTTTAAAACCATATGTAAATACACTGCTTGCGCAAGAGAGCCAATTAGTTACTAGCTTGTCCAATTTGTGCAATCAATACTTGAGATTTTATTGATCATGTAGCTTGCTCCTTCTGTATAGATTAAAGATCATTTGCATCACATTTTAAAATCTATACAGTTGTTCTTGTATTTTTATTCACTGCATTCAGTGGCATTTTCTGCCTTCTGTGATGGGGCCACACGATAAAAATCTGTATAAGCATTAGCAGAGTAGATTAATTAATAGCTGTGGAACGTCTTGGGTTGACTGACAGCCTCATTATTCTCTTTTGAGGCTGTACAAAGTTAATAGTGTAGAAGCCAATAATCATTTAGTGTTAACAAAGAGCCTGGCATTTGGTTCAGAGCTAAGTATTTTAAGCCCTCAAAAGTGAATCTCGTACAAAGGACAGAATGATCCTACAGGCAAAGAATTGCAGTACATGGCATCAGGAGAATAAATCCTTCAAAAAAAAAAGCTGAAAGACAGCAACCAAAAAGCCTCCAGATTCACACAGCTATAAAATACTACCTGTTCTACTTCTATCACAAATCATTCCACTGTTCTAAGTTTTAACGCAAACTTTAAAAGTAAGATATGTAAATAAATGAAGAGTACTAAAGAAACTTGTTCATTAGAACATAACTTCACCCTTGGGTCACGTCTTTAATGTGCAGAGCAGCTTATGGTGAAACTACCAAAAGAGTCTTATCCATAATCAGTACAAACTCAGGCAACAAAACAAGTATTGGGCGTTTCACTGAAGAGCCCACTCAAGATGCCAGCATCTCACAGAGGTGCTCCACACTGAATTCCCCACAGGCTCAGAGTGACAGGCAGAGAGCAAAAGATGCACATTACAGCCAGCACTTCACCTTTGCTATTGATTAATTCCTCAGCCCTGGGGTTTTAACAAGTAATAATTAACAACTATATATTTGAATATTTTTTGAAAATCTTTATTTCCAAGGACCTGGGGGCTGGGCTGAATAGGCCTTAGGACTCCTGTCCAACTCAAGGTATTCTATGATTCTATAATACTTCTTTGTACAGGCCAAAAGAAGGTTTTGCTTTGAAAAAACATTTGATGTGCAAGCCTAATAGAATGGAGAAAGCAATATCATTCATATTGATTTCTAGCAGTTCCATATAGATAGATATATTTTCACAACAGAGACATGAAATTCTAGCAATACAAAAGATGAAACCATTGTCTTGATACTTTTAGCTAGGCCTTTTCAATATGAAATAAAAATGTGTATGTTTATAATGCTAATATATCTGGTCACATTTTCTGAGATTCACATCTTAGAAAGTCATCTTCCAAACATAAATCCCATGAAAAAAGGCACAAGAGCTCTAGATAGCACAGTAATTTTTTCGCCTTTTTTTTCATTACAATTATCATACACAAGAAATATTTAAAAACTGGTGTACCAGTTTTGTACATCTTCAATTTCCCCATAAATTTTAAAGTTTGTTATTATCAATCCCACCTTGAATTCTATGGCCATCCTCCCATCAAACACTTCCAAAAATATGATCTGCTAAAGTTACAAAGAGTTCTTTCTTTATTGCCAAATGTCTTTTGTAAACCTTTGCTCCAGTGCAGAAACTGGATAAAATGCCTCTGAGCCACAAACACATCATCTCTAGTTTGTGTAGCTCAAGTGCAAGCAGAAAAATTCGACTCCCTTCAACTGCCAGCTACATCAATTTTTCTCTCCTTTGTGTCACTGGCAAGAATCATATAAGCATTAATTTCTGTCTGTTAAAAAATAACAAAATTCTAGCAATCGCATGAAGGTAATAGGAAGAAATTCTGTCTTTTAATTAGATAGTGGTTTTAGCAAATTGGGTTCAATTTCTGGTTTTCAAAGGACTGCTGCTGTGTGAAGAGTATCAGATTCTCCCCTGTGAAATGGGCATGGTCATCTTTCTGCTCTACACTTTGGTTTTCAAGCATGGAACATATTCTATGAAGATTTTAGTTCATGGAAACCCAACAGAAAGTTTGTTTAGTGTTGACAGGTGAATAAACTATGAAAGGCAAATAACACAGAAATTAATCAAATTATTTAAAGTGGTGTACAATGCACAGGTAATCAAGCATGCTGCTCAAGTCACTAGAGAATTAATGATGATAAGTTTAGCATGCATTTTCAACAGAAATAGTTTTAGAAAAAAAAACTGTAAAAAGGAAAAGCAGCAAATCAGCAGGATTTTCTTGCCTACAAACCCCGATGTACTCAAGTTTTACACTGCCACTGTTCTACCTAAGTAGGTGTGGTATCAAGGTACTAACTACATTATCTTTTTTTTTATCATGGGTCCTGGATCAAAGCACATCTAGATACCTATCTTAGAGATAAAAATAGTGGCTGCTTGGGATCTGTGGGTTTTTTACTGATGCCTCAAAAGACACCCTTTATTAATACTGAAATTCTCTGGAGACACCGGCAAGCATGTCAGTGATCAACTGAGTTCAACATATTTAGACTAGCAAACAGAATTTTACAAGATTCCACAAAGGTCATTAAAGGAAGCAAGCCATCATAACACATGAAGGAACAACCTCTCATGAGGTCAGAATTAAAAACTGGAGAATAGCAGTGGAAAACCATAGCAATCTTTGCTGAATCCTATTCTGTTCCAACAGCAACATAAGAAGCTTAGAAAAGAGGATAAAAATTAAGATGACTGCTTGTTGATGATAAAAATTATTCAGGAAAATTAAAATAAGCATAGACCACAGAACAGTAGAAAGATTTCACAGAATGCCTTGTCTAGGCAATAAAATGGTATATGATATCAAGGAATGAAAATTAATACACATGGGGAAAATATGATTGCTTCTGCACTAGCTATTATCAGTCCTAAAAGAGTTATTATTGATATTTCAATGAAAATATTAGCTCAAGGAATAGAAACAAAATGTCATTGCAATACTGCATAAATCCATCTGTACTGACAACTCAAATACTGTATGGTATCCCTTACCTCCCATCTCCAAAAGGATATGGCAGAGCTAAGAAAATGAAGAAAACTGTGATAAGATCACAGCTGTGGAACAGCTTCTGAATGTGGATATGAATAAGCTATGAGTTTTCTACTGGAAAACAGATTGGGAAATGTATAAAATGATGTATCTGCATGCAAAATCATAAATGGCTTTATTAAGTAAATCTTTGGAGTGAATGTGATAAGTTTAGTTATCCTTCTAACACAAATTGAAGGTGCTGAGTCAACTTATCAGACAGAAGTTTTCTTCACTGATTGGGACATTACTGTTTATAAAAGGAATGGCTTTTCAGCATGATAGCAATTAAATTCTAGAATAGATGAATAAGTTATATAATAAAATATTTTTATTCCAAAGGCAAAAATGGATTAAAATCAAATTAGATTAATACACAGAATATTAATCATCCAGAGCTGTTAAACATGAACGGCTTGTGTTCAGTTGCCAATTCAGAACCTCCCTAAATCATTAGGAAATGCAGGGTTTTACCCAGGGAGACATCTCTGTACTCCTTCACATTTTTCCTCAATATTGCTGCTGATAGGTATCTGTAGGGTTTTTTCTTACTAAGGCTGGCAGCATATACATCCCAACATCAAGGTTCATCCAAAATGGAAGGGAAAATAAAACCTTAACTTTGTGTGGTGTTGCTAATGAAACTGTAATATTTTTTGCCAATATTCAATTCTTTTACAAGCCATTGTCCCCATACTACTTCCCATTATTACCGTGCACCCAAAGAGGTTGCCTCAATGGCTACTTATTCTATGGAATAGATCTTGTTCTATAGATCCTCTGCAGAACATTTTCTCAAGCCTGGCAATTTCCTTGCAGTTTTCTGCAAAGCAGTATTACCTAATTCATTTTCTTATGTTTTCCTTATTTTCACAGCATAAAGGAAAATAAGAGCCCAGCTTCATGTGTTTTCTTTCATCTACTTTTCATGAATTTCCACCAATCTTCAGCTTGTATAAGCTCAATGAGCATCCATGGAATAAAACCTACTAATCTGATGCCTGGCACCCTGCCCTGTTTTGTCATGCCCTATTACCTGTTTCCCTGCCAAACTGACAGATTTTTCACATGCTTTATTGCAATAGTGGAGATAAGCAGAAGCAGATGAGCTACACAAGTAGCAGGTACAAGACATTTTCATAAAGCCTGTCAGCTGCTGAATTCATTCTCACTCCCTTCTGAAACAGCACTGTTTGATTGACCTGCAGAGCCCACTGAGTTGATTTCCCTAGCTGAGATAGGATGGAGGGATTCTAGAGGGAAATCAAAGATATTAACTGCATCTCCAGCTGCCAAATGGTGATTACAGATTCATTATGAAGTGGGGATAGTCATTGGGGTAACCTACTTTTAAAATGCGTCAAGAAGCAGCTACAGCAAAGGAGGGGTACAGGAAACAGATATGAATGTAAACGAAATAATTACCTTGCACATTAGTGTTCCTGCCGTTCACCAGTTCTGATACATTTTTCTTTCCTTCTCTTCATATACCTCATGGAGAATTGTAAATTCTGTTTCAATCACATCACCATCCCACACCTACAGAGCAACTGGTGGGGTAAGTCTCACTAGAATTACACTCCAGCACTACAATGGAAGCACAAGCAAAGAACCAAGACCAAGATCGTAATCTGTGTTAGACTTCTGCTACTGTGCAGAGGAAAAACCAGATCTCTTAAATGAGAAAGAAGGAACCACCATAGGTGGTTGATAGGAGATGGAAGACAGCAGCAGAGATCTTTGCATGGAGATGAAGGAAAGAACTCTCTGAGAAGGGGGAGACTTGGAAGAGATAAGAAAATTGAAAGAAAGACCATTGCAAAGATACTCATAGAGCCTGTAACCCTTCTTTTTTACAGAAGATTATTGGCACACTGAAATTTGCATTCAGTATTATTTAATGTCTATATTGTGGTTTGATCACACAGTGATAAGATCAGCATCTCACTTTACCAATAGTAAAATTAATAAAAATAATTGCGCCTGCACATACAAACAAAATGCTAACTTTAAAAAACTAGTACTGATTTCTAATAGCTTTTTTTAAGTACTTCCAAGATAGAAGACAAACTTTGGTTTGCCAACTCTGGGATTTCTTTGTGTCTTATTAAAGCATTAGAACAGAGAAAATGTTTTTTCTCCTTCAAAGAAAGCTCTGTTAAGACCTGCATATTCCTCTTCTCTCTTCTAAACAGACCAGTATTTGGCACTGCATACTTCCTTCAATCTTCTCAAAATATCCCTAGTCTCTTCAAAGAAGCAAATAAAACAGCCTGCCTAAATATGTCTAACTTTTCAAGCCAATCTTCCTAGTCTACAGAGCACTTTGAAATGTTCATGCAGTCAAGCAGAGCTGTTTGCCACGGAATTTGTACTAAGAAGACAAAAGAGAATATGTCAATTTCCGATGTTCTAAGAAGTGTCACTGGAAAAAGGGAAACTTGTCTGCTGCAGCGCAGAGCTATGCTAGGCTGTGGGAACACAGTGGGGAGAAAAAACTGGGACAAAACAAAACAAAATGTTGCAGCACTGAATTGCTTCCAGCTGTGCACGACAGGCAGTAACTTAATGCACTCTATCCGCAATGTAGATGAATACTTTTATACAACTAGAAATAAATCCAATTTGAAGAAATAGCTGTCCAGACACAACAGAGCATACGGACTGAAAAAAAATTGACATGAGGATCATTTGTCCAGAGGAAAACAAAATGGAAAACAAATGGTTCAGTACCCATTTATGTCAGTTGCCCCAAATCACTGTGCATTACAGCACTGTTCAGCAGTTAGCCTTTCTCCCTTCCAAAGAAAGTGGAAAAGTATTTTTGATGTTTGCTGGTAGAGGTGCCTTGCTTTTACTTACAGGTGATTTTCTCTATTCATTCTAAGCAACATTACATACACCCTCCTGCATATTTATCTTCAACACAAAAACCAGAGTATGAAACACTAACCTGAAGAAGCTTAGCAAATCTAACTCTCATCCTTACATAGTAACAGGCACATCTGAAAGAGGGTATATCGATTATATATATACTTTGCCTCTCCACAGCTCACAGCATTGAAAATCTGTAGGGTCTTTGCTCATTTTAACAGCAAAACTCCGTCAGTTTTACAGATTGGAGACTGAGTGAAAAAATCGCTACTGGCTTACCCCAATAGTCTATTGCATTAAATATATAAGCATCCTCTTTGCTTTGGAATGAATTTTCTTTTTTTCCCAGAGCTGTCACAAAAAGTTGTTTTGCAAAGGAGAGCAGGAAAAACACAGGTGAAGATGAAATCCTGTCTCCTTGACATCCACGGCAGAACTCCTGCTGAATCAAAAATCCAAGGCACAAAGACTTAATGGACATCTCATTTTCAAAGCTATTTACATGCCCAGCCTGAGTCAGACACCCACTGATTTTCAGATGTATTCTGTCTGTATTCTGGCAAAAATTTTGAAGGGTAAATCCCAGTTGTACAAATACCTTATCTGTAGAAAGGGTACACTATGCATGAAGAAGCAAGCAGCAGTGCACTCTTCACAGTTATTTCCTTTTATTTTTAACCCCATGATTTTCATTAAAACCTTTGCAATGCAGTAGTATGGTCCTGGGCAGTCAAGCAGGCCTAACAAGAAAAAGTAAAATAACCCCTGAGAGACAAAAGTGTTCTGCAAATGGGAATCACAATCCCAAATCACATGTCTTCTGCTCTTAGATAGCAAACAACAATTTACAATTTCTCCAAATTGCAGGACAAAGCTAAAAATGTCCATTTATTTCCCATTCCCACAACTGAATACCAGGGTCTCCATACTAAAACACATACTCATGCACTTCCCTCATTTGCAAACGGAGGGCGAGACACAGACCTGCATGATTTGTCTATCCCATCACTGAAGGAAACAAGAAAAAAAAAGGCATAATAATTGGGAAAAAGAAATTTAAAAAAAAAATTAAAAATCAGAATTTCTCAAAGGTAGGATAGAGTCTGGAAAAATCAGAGCCTCCAGATGCAATTTACTGATGACTTTTGTCTTGACAAATTTTTTGCTTTATGAAGAAAACCATGCATTGTCTCAGACACTAAAGAATATGAAGAATATGTCTATTTTTGCAATAACTTCAAAATTAATGTTCATTGAAACCACACAGAAAAGTCAGAATCAGTTACTGTGCCCTTGAGACTCCAATACTGTCAACTTGAACAGAAATACTGAGATATATACCGTGTTCTTGTACAAGAGGCAACAAAAGGCATGTTATAGGGGCTAATAAAAGTCATCCATCTATTCACTATCATCTAACTGACAAAAAAATCCAAACTGAGTCTAACTTTATGAAACCAAAGAGCAAATGGAAAAACTGATCTTACCATATGCAAGAGATTCTGTGCACTTACATTCACCCTGGTGATTCAGATTAAAATAATTTTAAGTGTTTCAACTGATGAGCTTGAATAAACATGAAGTTCAATTTTCATTCTTTGAACTGATTTTCTTCTCACTATTCTGCTGTAATGCTTTACAAACACATACTGATAAGGATTATAAATTTTCAACATATTCTGGTAAAATGCGAGATCACCAATTAGCAATTTCTATGCAGAGTTCTTAAAAACGGATTCAGAGGATTAGAGAATCATTGAGGCTGAAAGGGATCTCAAATCTAGCCCAAACCCCTGCTCAAGTAGGGTCATGGGAGCAGGTGGCCCAGGATTGTGGAGCTGAGCTTTTAGTATCCCTAAGGATGTAAGCTCCACAGCCCCTCTGGGCAAGACATTCCACTGTTTGACTACACTTAGAGTAAAAAAAGTGTTTTCTTTTGTTTAAATGGAATTTCCTGTATACTGATTTGTGCCCATTACCTCTTGTCCTGTCACTGGGTACCACTGAAAAAAAGTTTGCATATATCTTCCATATCACCCCCCGACACATATTGATACACATGCTGATAAAATCTCCTTGACACATCCCAATGCTAAGCAACCCCAACCCTCTCAGCCTCTACTTACTTATATGACAGACACTCCAATTCCTCAATCATCTTCCCAGCCATTTCCTGGACTTGCTCCAACATGTCCATGTCTCTCATGTACTGAGGAGTCCATAAAAGGACTCAGTTCTTCAAGTGTGCTCTCATCACTGCTGAGCTGACAGGGGACAATCACCCTCCCTCAATCTGCTGTGGACATTCTAACTAATCCACTCTATTTGTTTTTTCTGCCACATTGCTGGCTCATGTTCAGCTTGTCCACCAGGACACCCAGGTCCTCCTCTGAAAAGCTGTTTTCCAGCCATCTCGCCCCAGTTTATACTGGGGGTGCATGGGGCTGTCCCTCCCCACACGCCAGACTTTGCACTTCCTTCTGCTGAACTTCGCAAGATCAGTCCTTTTCTTCAGCCTGCCAATGCCCTTCCGGCACAGCCTTCTGACATATCAACCAGCCTGTCCAATTCTATATTGTCTGCAAACCTCCCAAGGGCGCACTCTGTCCCATCATCCAGGTCATTAATGAAGATGTGACACAGTATTGGCCCCAGTATTGACTGCTAGTGCCTGCCTAGTGATCACTGATGACCTGCCTCCAGGTGGACTTCGTGCCACTGATAAAACCATTCAGATCTACCCATTCAGTTTTTAATCTACCTTGCTGTCCACTTATCTGGCCTGTATTTAATCAGCTTTTCTTTTAAGATGTTACCAAGACAGCATCTAAAGCTTTAATAAAGCTAAGACAAGTAACATCCACTCTTCTCCTTTCATCCACCAAGTCTGTTACCTCATCATAGAAATCTATCAAGTTGGCTAATCACAAACTGTCCTCCAAAAATCCATGTGGTCCTAAAACCATCATTTTAGCTACAGGTACCCTTCACATTTACCATTTTACGTGTATGTGTTACTTAAACCCATGCTACACAATATCTTATTAAAATGAGAACTAATTTGTCCTTCTCAGATTATACTGTAAGGCCACACACCTTTGATCTGTTCAATTTCAATGCATCTAAAGCAAAATTAGCAAGATCAAGGCCTTCAGTATCAAGGCAGAATGCAAAATATATTTTTCACATCTTAGACTCCCAGCTTATCATAGAACAGAACAGGTTGCCCGTTTCATTTCCATACAGACAGTATTCTGAGACATGAATTAGCTGAATAACTGAGAAATACTGCAAATAACAAAAAAGCACAATAAATTGAAAAATTAAATTGTACATTTGTGTAGTAATACTACTACTATGCATTGAATCAAGAAATGTCCAGTTACATATGAGAATAGGAAAATATGGTGAACACTCTTTGTCAGTTTTACAGTATTCTTTTGTCTCTAGTTCCTGTGTGTCACCTAATTTTTTCACTAGAGACTTTGCTACAAAATGACTCCTAAATACATGTAAGAGCTGTAGTACTTATTGTGGTAAAAATATTCATATATTTGTAAACTATATATATGTAATATACAGATATGAAAATAAAACAGACAGCGTGTATTTGTAGCCACAGTAGTAAATGTAAAATTATTTCTCGTTCATGAAGAGAACAGAATATGTGCATGATTTCAATATATTTTAATATACATTTTGTGAGAAAGAATATTTAATCATACTTATTTTCTCCATGAGAAAAACAGACAGATAATTTCCCTGCCTTCCATATATTTTGTCCCCTTACTTGAACTGTGACTGAATGGAAAGATCAAATGAGGTCTGAGCAAATGGCTGTCAGCAAACCAGTGACAACACACCATGCTTCAGAATTAGACAGAAAATGTGCAACTTGGTATATAATTTCTGCTTGTAACTGCCAAAGACATCTGGCTTAGAATATAAGCCAGCTTGAACATCCCTACACATACTTACTTTACCATTCACGAAAACTGAATTATATCAGTATCTCTTAATACTTCTCTGTTAAAGCTGTGCCTATCTGTATAAGTGGAAACCCTCCTTTTCTTCTTTATAAAAGTAGACTCAGAGCCATCACAGGTGTCACATGTTTCCATTCCATTAAAATCAGTCAGAACTGCATGCAGATGAATCCCTGCACATTGCTTTAAAAATGCATGGTATGACACATCAAGAAAAGGAATTCTTTAGGTCTTCCAATAGCATTTTAACAAGTTTCAGCGGTACTACTGTCACTAATATGACATTTATTTGCATAATTAAAGGTTTTAGCAATGGACACTCAGCTGGAAAAGAACAGTTTCTTTTTCAGAAGTATGAATCAAATGCACATCTCTTGGGTTTTCCTTTGGCTGTTCTCACTGTTCAGAAAGTTAGCAAAATACCCCCCTCCCCCCACAGTGTTTGTGTTCCCCAAATTTATGCATAGCAACAGCTTTTTATGCAGCTTTTTCTGATTAACAGAAGTTGCTTTCAGTCATTCATGCAAAGACTGCTCCATTCATGGAGACCTTCGACACTTAGATTCTGCAAGAACTGTCCCCTGAAACACACAGTTCCACATAATACAATAAGACTTCTAGAAATAGTATTGACAAGACACATCTGATCGACATCCATACAAAAAATACATTGGAAATGTTAAGGTCTTTGCAGACTTAGCAAGTTAATAACATTCACACGTATAGCCGTGATCATTGGCTGTAATATTTAATACTAATTCTAAAACTTAAGTGTTCTCTGAATCAGTTGGTCTGGGAAAGAGGAAGGGAAGGAGAGGCCCAAAAAAACAGAGCTAGATAGGTTAGAAGAGTTGACAAGTTTAATTGCCTGTAATTGTATAACTTCACAATCACCAGAGCTGGATGATAAAGGCACCTACTAATGCTTTCCAAGTAACAGTGATACAGAGCACTGAGTGTGTGGGCAGTGACACATGGAGATGCACTGTATTTCTCACATCAGGGCACAGAGTAAGAAAGGCAACAGGAGAAGTGGGAACAGTAGAGAACAGAGGGATTTCGGGCTGAAAACAGAACATCAGTACAGATATTTAGCAGTGAGAGACAAGAAGTTGTGTAACAGAGAAAACTGTAAGAAACAAGTCAAAGGCTGTTCCCAAAGAGAGGAAAGATGATTGGAAACTTTTACACAATAAATTTGGGTGGGAACACATAACTCTAGTTACTAAGAATACAAAGGCTGTAATCTTCTCCTTACACCCTGGGGGAACAAAAAAAAGCCTCCTTTTATGAGGGACAACAGAAGCCATCACCCCAATGTCAAAAAACAAAATTGCAAGATAGACATGATATCATTTCTACAGGCACAGTGGGAGAGACTGAGAATTTTCTTCAGAGTAATTTTCTGTGGAAAAGGCTTCCAACTGTGCAATGACCACTGTAGAATCAGCAAAGAACAAAGTGCCTGAAGCCACATCTCTTCATTTGAAAGTTTTAATTCTAAAGTTTTGTTTGCATTTTCTAATAAAGAAAGAACATTGATTCTTATTTAATTCGTTCTCTAACTAGTGCAGAGTTGTATCTACTAACACATCTCAGCTTTTGTTATACACTAATAGTTATACACTAATAATAATCCTATGCCTAATTTTGAGTCTAAGAGAACTTCTTTTACATTTCTATCATAAATGCTCAGGTTGAAATTCCTAAAAAAGTTAGCAATCAGTACCAAGTCTCTTCATTCTACTAGGATGAACTAAAAATACAAGTACTGCTTTTGAACCTTCATGAAATCTAACAGTACACATAATTATTAATTAGACTCTTCATTCTTTGAGTGTCACCTAAAGGAGCTGAAAAAAGATTCTGAAAAGAATGTAAAAATTAATTCCCTCTGAAAGATTCATGTTTGAAATATTTTCAGTACGGGACACTTATCACAAAGATAGGACTATTAGAAGGTAATTAAAGGGTAGGAGTATATTCTTATTTTAATCTACACTTTACTGTTTCCCATGTTTGTGTTACATGTTTGTATTACAATCTTAAAAGTTGGGCTGGGTGTGAAGTAGCCATTTTGTAGCAGTCTATGTCCTAATTCTGTAAAATTCAAATACTGATCCTTATATCTACCAGTGTATTTCCATATAACTACTACTTTAAGGCAGCAGACAATTCCACTCAGCTTTACCTAGCATTAAATATATCTTTTTCTACTCCAAATATATTAACCATAATCTTGGCATCTTTGTATTGCATTCAGCCTTTCCTAGACTAGAACCAAGGCAAAGCCAGTTGAAACACAGTTCTCAGGCAGCATACCCGCAGGAACCTGGGAGACTTTGAATAACACTAGGGAGAAGCACCATACTTTCTACACTTTAAATCTTACAGCATGCCTAAATGTGCCCTTATTGATAAGTTTTTATCCATTTGTTGAAAAAATTAAATTTGTAAGACAGTAGAGATCGGTTTAATATCCTGTGACAGGAAATTTTCTTTTATTAGAAACAGAGAAGTTATCCACTTATTGGAAAGATAACAGAAATACACATTTCAATTAATCCTTCATATTACAAAAGAACCCCTAGGGTCATCTTTAGCCAACTACTCAACCCAAATTAGAACTATTCACAAATATTCCTCACAGATTTCTACTCAACTGCATGCCCAGCTCTTATATAATCAATATCTGAAAGACATAGTGCACGTGGGTTGGTAGATGGGTTTTTTGTGGTAGTGGTTTCTCTCTGTAAAATATTGCTGGTCTTTATTCTTTCTTAAATAATTGTTCAATTGTACTGTCAATGCAGTTGAGACGAAATAAAAGTACCCCTGCTGTCATGTAGCACAATTCCATGTTCTGCTGATTCTTGTGGGATACTCGTACTTGATTCATCTTGCTCCAAGCCTTGACAAAAACATGTAATATGTTACTATTTTATCATCGTCTAGTTTTTGGTTCTCTTAATAAATGTGCATTCTAATCCTTCTTCCCTATTTTAACTGGATTCTTCTGACTATTTTTATTACACAGTTGATCTCCAGCAAGCAATTTTACTGTACCATATGGGATTATAATCTCTATACACAGACTAGACTTGAGTTCTTGTGATCTCATCTGAAAGAAACCTAATGGAGTAATCTGAAGAAAAAATAGTGTAGTTCCTGCAGAGTGACAAGTCTCCAAAGACAGTCCTGCAAGAACCTGAATCCCTCATTTAAGGGAGACCTGGTATTAAAAAGCCAAGGCTATTTTTTTTTTTTTTTAAGTATGGCTCCTTCTCAGGCACCTCTATGAGATTTATAAAATTCTCCTTGAAACACACAAGGAGAATTGGAATTCCCATGTTATACACACATTCATTACACTGATTGCGTACAGTACAATTTATCTTTAATACTCTGATTTTAGATGATTGTTAAGCTGATGAGGCTACACATAAAGTAACTTCCAAAACAGTGTTACTAAAAAAGTTGACAACCATACAAATTCCTAGCAGTATGTTTTGAAAATGTGAGGACTATAATCTGTCCCTGACCGTACCTGCAACCTATTCTGTGCATATGAGGCTTAGGTCCTGGCCACAGAAACTTTCTTCCCCACTACCCACAGCAGCCATTCCCACTGGGATTCCAATGCAGCTTCTCGCAATAGAATCACTCTGCAACTGGATGGGAAGTAAAACCGGAAGTCTGTTTTAAAACAATTTTCTCTGGCATTCAGGTCTCAAGAACCACTTCCGTAAGCTTTTGCTCAGTTCTTACCAGACTATATACCAATATAGGAATTCTTTTCCCCATTATAATTGCACCTTCTCTAGTTTTTTAATGCTACAAACTACTACGCTCTCAGTCTTTTTGGTTCTAAAAAATTACATATCTGAATTACCAGATGGCTTTCCCATAGACAAGACACTGAAATAACACATGCAGAAAAATATAAAATAAAACATCCATTCACCAAAGCCTTACATATGAGAAAGGGAATTTTGGCAAGTGGAATTATTTATGAAAATGTGAATATGCAGTTATGAAGAGATATAAATTATACATATGAACCAAAACTCTGTAACATAAACTTCTGATCTGCCAATACCTAGAGAAAGAGGCTCTGAAGTTAAAGAAGCTGAGGGGTGTTCCTTCAGGTCAAAAAGATCCACTGGTTTTAATTGGAAGAACTCATATCTACCTGATGTAGAGAACACAAGGCACTGGCAATGTAACAGCAAAAACTTCATATATGGTTTTCTTACACAATTTCCATGTTACTGTTTTATTCATTTCCATTTTTACTGTAAGCCTGCTTTTAAGAGCATAACATTTTTTTTCCCATTAGAGCATTGTGCTTGTAAACAAAGACGAAACAAAACCCATGAACTTCTTTCATGTGGCACTCCATAAAGGATGGGATTTGCTTCCCTCCGTTTCTGTCACTTTTGTGAGGTTTAAGTTAAAAGAAATGGAAATAGCTTTTAAAAATTCCTCTGCCATGAAGTATACACATATGAATCAATCACAGTAATGTCTGGAAGGCAAAATATCAAAGTTCTGCTTCAAACTCTACCACTGATTTATTCTGAGTCTCACATTAAACCTCTTTCCACATCTGCAAAATGGAGATAATATCTGCCCTGTTTTATAAAAGATATGGAAATTATGTTGGAAGAAAAAGTCTAGAGGAAAAAAAAAATTAAATATATTTACATATGTACTTTTTTTATACTGAGGTTGCAACATCTAAATGTATCTCTTATTATTCCTAATAAACAGGACAAAAATGTGCCTTTCTTTTTTGACATAGGAGATTAAGGGAGGTCAAAGGCAACCTTTCATTCTGGAAACACAAAACTTACCTGTTTAGGGAAGAACAAACACACATATATATACACACATAAGTAAATAAGAGTAGGCCACCCCAAGACACTTCTCATGAACCATTTGTTTAAACACAATGTTCAAACATTAAAATCTGACAATGTCTTTAATCTTCTTTTAAACATAGGGAATCCTCTCAATGTGTTTCAAGCGTTATCACCGAAAAAAGATAATACTGATGCTGATTCCCTTTGTAAAGGAACTTTTACATCTACAGAATAATTTATTAGATATTTTAAAATTCTCTTGAATTCCCTTTGTGGGGAAATTCCCATTCCAGCAGTTACACAGTTTAATAGACACTTAGACATCATGATGATGAGTACAGGAAAAAAAAAGACTAGAAAATTTCAGTAAAAACTGTTAAATTAAGACAGCAAGAAAACCAATGAGAGGCTCTTGCATAGTTCTGCAATCTTTCACATTCCTTTTCTGTTAAGCACCAGGGAGTAAGGTCTCTTTTTGCCCATCATCACAGAACCAACTTAAATCTACATATATAGTTCCACAATCTATTTTGATATAACTAATGCTCTGTGTGTGTTGGGGAAAACATCAGCTACTTACCAGAGGCAATCTAATAAACTTAATAACTCCAAGTCTCAGATGACAGAAGCTGACAGACCAACTGAATATAATGCTGATAACTCCAAGCTTACTCACCCCTTTTAAGCAGCAATATGGCATTATCAGATATTTATTTAATTCTACATAAATAAATCCAACCTAAATCCAGTAAGAATATGTAGGTTCTGCTGTCCATTTCTAAATGTCTCTTACATGATGAAGAAGCAATAACCTCTATAGTAGTTATCTTAAAATATGAAAAAATGTGAAAAATATGACTTTGTGTAAGTCACTTTAATTGTGAGTTAAAGAAAAATTCCACAAGGAATTCAGATTGTGTATATATGGACATCCAGGAACCTGAAGGACATGCAAGTGAAACCAAATTCAGCTTAAACAGAAATGTCAATAAAATAATGCATTTTGATGATTTTTCATTTTCGCAGTCTAATGAACTACACATTTGAGTTGGAAGAACAGGTCAGAAGTTAGGTGTTATGGGTCAGAATTCAGGTGCTATGTCTTAACTGGGCCTTGTTTAAAACTGGTAGAATTCTTAGGCAGAGTCTGAATTCTTTGTCTCTTGGTGACAAAAATCTTCTGATGCCAGCTACCAGAAGTCAAATGAAGTCAGACAAAGAGAAACATATATTAATTTATTTGTTTGATCAGAACTGCCTAGTCCAACTACTATCCTCATTCATGCTATGGTTTACTTCTGCAAGTTTATCCTGCTTCTGCAAGGCACACACTGAGGGCATAATTAGTGAATCTTCTTTTAACAGCTTTGGCTAGTCCTCACTGCTCTGCTGACTTCTTTATTGACACTCATATTATGTGGTTCTGCACATTTTGCTGACATAACCATTTATGTCACAGAGGTAAAAAATCCTGGGATGTTTTGACTATAGAAGTAATTTTTTTCTCCCAATGAAGTAAATTCTTTTCAGCAAGGTGGTAAATCCCACAACCTTCTCCTCAAAGACGTTATCTGCTGCTATTTTCTTTCATGTATGTGGATATGTAAAGAACGGAAATAAAAGTCAAATCAATGCCAAAGCATGGATGATATATTAAGATAATGACTTAGAGAAAGGCACAGAAAAACTACTGTGATGTAAATTATTTCAGAAGATACAGAGAATCCTCTCAAAATGAACTTCAGACAAGCTATGTGAAAATTTCAAGAGCTTCATCAATAAGTAATTAGAATACTATGCTATGTGTGTTTATGGGAAACAACACAGCATTTGTATCAGAAATTCATTATATAAAATACAGTTAATACATAGTAACAGAGAGTAGTTCATGTAGATATAGTAATATGCAAATATACGTCATTATAAATAAGACTGCTAATTTGAAAACAGGGTTTTTCATAACAGTATAGACCAGCATATCTGGTAAACACTCCAGATTTAAACCCAGCCTAAGATGACAATTTATTAGAGTCTTAATTAGAGTCTTATTTAGTAGTGTGGTACATATGTGAAGTAAATGTGAATGATGACTCCTTATGACTTGAATGATGTCAAAGACAAACATTTGCATTAAAGCTAGAAGAAAAGGATCCTCCCTTGATTAAGAAAAAAGAAAAACATATTTAGTAGAAGACATCAGGAAAACAAGAATCTGAGGTAAACAAGGAGTCATGAATATGCTAAGCCACAAGAACACAAGGAGGGGCAACGAAAAACCCTTTCAGATCTATGTACTATTTTTTAGCTTATTTTTAATGGCTATCTTTAGATATTTTTAATGGCCTTTTTTTTAGTAAACATGACATAAAACAAATGCATGAGGATCCATCAATTCATACCTCTTTTATCCAGATCATACATTTGGACCATTTGGACTTAAATTCTCCTGCTCTTTTGGGGTGTTATTTTTTGTTTGAGAAATCACCAGTATATCCCCTAAGCACATGACCTTCTGTGATCATCAAAAATAATAGGGAAATGTCTTCTTTCGATTTCTTTTTAGAATGAGATGCTAGAGTATTTATTTACTGATTGAAGTTGAAGTGATTTTTCAAAACATCTTGTTTCAAATAATGTATTTCCTTGCTTCAAAAGACTTTATTTTAGGATTACTGTTTTATTCCATGGTTTTCAAGGTTCTCCTTCATTATGTAGGCTATATCCATCACAAACAAAATGGTCAGCTTTATGTCAACATCAGTAATGTTTCACTTAAATGAGAAAAAGGAAAGTGGCAGCTTTGTCTCTTGGTGATCTTTTATTTTGCACGTTTCATGTTTCTACTCAGGTTAGCATAGTTTCACAGCTGCCTTAAATCATTCTTGAGCATGTCCTGCCACTGAAAATTGCAGATTCTCCTTCTGCCTGTATCCACACATTTTTACCATGCTTTTTGTCAACTGTGGAAATCATTTGGCTGCACATTAATCTGGAATTGCATATGCACCTGAAGAAAAAATTAGTACCTGATACGAACAGTGACCTAAGTCACAATATGAACACAAAATCTGTAACAACCACATGAAAGAAACAAGGACAAACTCTTGTGGGAAATCCATGGGAAGAGGTAGGGTTATCCCTTTCTGTAATTGTACCCTGTTACAGGCACATCAGGCCAACTATGAAGCCACAGGTGTTTTCCACCTCCATTTGTTTATTTCTACATCACAAACCCTTATAGTCACAGACCCACTGCTGGGAACTTACTGCTAAAAAATGCAACCACCAGATCTTTAGAGGGTTAAAGCCAAAAACTTGAAAAACTACTGAATTAAATTTGTCTTTCCTTGGGCACAATTCCACCAGGACAACAATTCAACTGCCTGTCCGCACTGGCACACTGCCATTTATGCTTAAGCACACTCTTCAGAAATTCACCCATGCCAGAAGCCTTGCAGTTTACAAACACATTTGCTGTCAGGAATAGTATGTCATTTACCTCAGATGGGTGGCTGGCACTACCACCCAAGTAGTGTAGCCTTGCACTCTTCCCTGTTCCTTGCTGTGACTACAGACTTCAATTTATGAAGTGTTTTGTAAAAATTGAGGAAGGAAAGACCACCCTTAAAACTGAGATGCAGTTCTAGTTTGATACAAAGTTACTGGTTCCAAATAGAGTGAGAATACTCTCTGTAGTCTGTAACCCCTGTACCCAAAAATCTCCAGCTTCCTTCTGTTCTCCGGTAATCTTTGCAATACCCAACCACATGAATAGGAATTCAGTTAAAACTGAAGACCTAAAAGCTGCAGAACGTTATTTTGGTTCCTAGTGGGAACTTTTTTCTTGTTCAAAGGCAGTAGTGCAAAATGCTTTAAGAGACTTGAATGGTGAACTGGACATAGCACAAAAGAACTTTTCTTCATTTACATACAGAATATACCAGATAAAGACTAATCATATAAAAGCTGGCTAAGTCAAGGGAGTAAAAAGATAAAATGACTCTGCAGGAATGCAAAAGGGGCATGGTAATGGAAGGCAATTGAAACATAAAAAAAATTCAAAGATTATTTTTCCCATCTGATGTCTTTTCAAACATTCCCACAGGCAAGTGACAAGGGTGAAGACCTTTAAATAAGTAACAGAGATTTAGAGAGTAGATGGTCATTAAAATGATGAATAAAGTTAGTTAAAGTTATTCTTAAGGAAGAGACATTTTATGCCTTAGGATTTCTAGACTTGGCTAATAAGAGAACAATTTAGTGGCAGAAGAATAAGCTATTCAAGAAGGATGTAAAATAAGCAAGAACAGATGTGGTCTTGTAGGAAACTAAATAGGCATTTCTCAAGTTCTAGCCGTACAAAAATATCACCTTCCTACCAAAAAAAGTTAATAAGAAAGAAAACCTGGTACAATTTTATTAAGTCATGAGATGTAGGATTTTTCTTCATTTTATGAACATATGACTATTACCCACTCCAAAAAGTATAGCATGAGATCTGGCTTTGGAGTTTCCTCCAGGCAAAGAGGCTTGATCTCATTTTTTTAAACAAAGTAGCATAACCAGCTCTTACTTAACAACATTTCTCTTCCAGTTTCTGCAAACATACAAAGACTCCACCAGAACCATAAAAGTTCTGACCTCATCTGTGACCTTCTAGCAGTAACACTCATATTCAAAACAGGAAAGAAAGATATGGTGCCTAGTTATTCTCCAAGCTCTGAAAACATCTCTGAAATTGCACCACGAAGACTAACTCTAATATACAAATTATTGACCAAATAAAATCCTTATGTGTTCAAGGCATAGACATGGTAAGGAGTAACAACAAAGCAATTGTTTTTCACTTCCATCTAGGCTGAGAACTTACATGCCAGAAAAATATTTCTTCTGTTTGTTTGCCTTAGTGAATTCTGATTTTTCCTCACCCCTGTGTGATACAGCCTAGAAGAAGAAAGAGATTTTGGTTGTGTATGAAGACTGCATGTATTTACCTAGATATCTTGGTCCGTGGCTGTATGCTGTTTCAAACGTAATATTAAAAATCATCCAGGCATAACAAGACTTACATCTTTTAGACAAAATTGCTGAGCCGCTACTTAAAAACTTACTTGTTGTTATTGTTATCTTGCTCATGACTAATAAACCTGGAATAATCCTGATCACCTGTCATCCAACAGGTGCTGCTGAGTAACATTGGAACACCACGCCATGAACTGGAATCAATTTTGTCTCCTTCATCATTACAATCGGGCAGGAAGAACAACTGCAGCATTGTTAATATTACTTTTAATCTCCTGCAGAAACTTCGTTGGGAGATGAAACCTTACTGTAAAATTAACAAGGAAAATCCTATCATAATTACAGGTATTACAGCTACCCATTTTATGAGATTTGTAGGGAAGTACAGCAAAGGTCTTCCTCTGTTGCTGAATGCAACTGATAGGCAATGAGATGAACACAGAATACAGAAAACACTCTTGAAAATGGTGTCTTGAGTTTCATCAAGTCCTAGATCACGCAGTCCCCAAAGTCAGCTACAAATGACTCATAACTTACTATCAAAATTATTTTTTAAGTTAACTCTTTGTGCTTCTAGGCTTTCCTTGAACTGCACTGGCAGATACTGAGAAATCATATTGATTCTATATCTAACAAAGGAGACTGTTCACAATATTAAATATCTAATAATGCAAGACTGATGTAAACTTCTCTGAACTTCATTTTAAAATTGCTCTAATTATTCTAATTCCATAAGAAATTCTGTAAACAAAAATTGGAACTCTAGCACTGTTAATAAAAAGTACTTTCATAAAGGAATCTATCTATGACCTCATGTAGAAGCTTAGAGTAGGACCTTATTATAGTAGCTGACACGCATAATTTCCATAATAGAAGAGAGAAAAATTGATTTCTGAAAGTCAGGTATTCTCCTGAAACCAAAATCAGATGTAAACAACTCTTCATTTTTTTAACTGGTGCTTTGATTTTGCAAATTAAACACATTAAAATAGCAATTGTTATATTCTTGACAACAAAATACTGTGATTAATAGAAAGTTCTGAAGATTTTCATAGGATAACCTGATTTGTAATGCTAATATGCAATGTATTATGTGGTCAGAGTTGTTAAGGGGTGTTACATAGCCTTGTTATATCTTCACTCTTCCCAGTTAGGCATTCTCTCAAAGGTTTTCAACCTTGTTAGCAATCAGACTTTATTGTTCAGCTTGTCAGGCATGCACTCTGTGGGGATCCAGAAACCAGTCAGTCAAGACAGCACTATAAATATGTAAATCTAAACAAACCAACAACCAACACCATTTTCATCCTTTTTTTCCCTAAAGCTCTAGCATTATTTTGATGAAAGGCATAGTCCAAAGAGACTAGAAATTAATATTTTCAGCTGTCTCTCATTGGAACTAAGAACCGTATAATCAAATATATATATTTTATAATTGTTTCAATATTCCTGTAGGCCCAATACTACTGGTCAATTAGTGCAATTTTGCAAGTTCTGTGTGACACTTTCCATCACACAGCCACAGTTGTACAGGTGAAAAAGTAACATCTAGGTGACTTCCCCAGTCAAAAAGCAAATTATACACATTATACATATATATTTATATTTCTCAGTTCTAGCATAATTTTCATAGATGAATATCCATTTTCAAGTGCTCTTTGTCTAAATCTAATTAAAATATCCTGTCTCCAGATGTAGAGTGATATAAGAGGACATAATTTTCAAATTTTCATTCTTTATCTGCATAAATCAACTTTTCAAAACTAAATTTTCACAGAAGACAGACAGGTAGAGTTATCTGCACAAATATTATGTCTTTTTCAGTTAAGCTCTGTCAATAGGCAGAATTAAATTATGCCCCTCAAGAGATACCTCCTAAGTAGCTAATACAAGCAGGCTGAATCATACTATGGAGATGTCTAATTCTTGCCTAAATTAGATGAGAAAAATGCTACCGTAATACTTATAGTAGAATTTCCTTCTTCTGGGATTTAACAGTAATTGCACTAACATGTCTCACACTATTTATGTACAAGTGTATGGCTAATCTTAATAAAACCAGAGTGGGTGAAACTGCAACACACACAAGCAGTCTATATTCAATGCTACTTGAATATTTGAATTTGAAATTTTACATTACTTTAAATTTAAATTTCAAATTACTTCAAGAAGTCAAAGAATTTCATGAAAACTAGTGAAGTATGATTCACTTTGAAAAAAAATCTGAAATTTCACGTCCTGGGCCACAATATCCTAACATCAGAGCAGGCAGGTCACCAGGGCCTCTCCTGACTGGCGGCTGAAATATTTTCATGGACCTTGCAGCTCTCCTGGGGATAGGGATCAGATGATTATCTCTGTCTTTGCCTCTTCCTCCTGTTCTGAGGGCCCTACTTCCTCTTCATCCCTCACTGTGTGAACTGATTTTGTCTTTGATTTATTCTTCTGTGTAGAAGCAACACTACCAGCACGTGTTGTTCCCCTGGTTCAGCTGCAGTTCGAGTGGCCACAGTGCCTGCTTTCCTCCTCCTCCTCACCTGAAAGTGCTCTCTAGTGATGAGCAGTGTCTGATAAACAGTAGCCAGGACCTAGTACACTGCATAACTTTATGCTTCTCTGAAACTGCCATAGCTATTTTCTTTCAAATAATCTGCCACTTTATCAGGATCCTGTAGATGTTCAGGGGGAAACCTCCAAACTATTGGAGCAGAATAATCCTTCAAAAGCAGACCCACTTTCCATAACACTCATGACTGGGCCCTCTTGGGGAAGATCTCTGAAAGAACTTCCTAAAAATCTCTTTTGTAAGTCTAAGCATGGTGTAGATTGTGCTGAGGAGACCCAGCAGACCTAGCAACAAGAACATATTTTCCTTAACATCCAACGGAAATTCAAAATCCTCCAAAGTTGTTGCAACTGGCCTGAAAGAGGAAAACGGCGTGAAAGCCTGAGGAAAATTATCTTCTCCTGCTCCCCCTCAGACTGGGTATGATTATTAAAAGTGCAGCACCTGAGGTAAGGGTAGGACAACAACACTGAACACACATCCCAAATCATCCTCACTGCCCTTGATGTTAGCATATCATAAACTGATATCCCACAGTACAGTAAAATTCCTGATCCCTCCCCCTGCTCCAAAAACGAGCACTGTGATGGGCACAAAGCATACACAATGTGTATACAGAAATATATACAGGGTTATGTACCACATCCACATGAACAGACATAGGAACCAGTGCCTTCCTACCTACTTCAACAAATGGTTAAACCAAATTTGTTTCCAACATGCTCTGGGCAGATCTGTCATTATTTCAACCCTTCGAGTCCTACAATGGGCACCAAATAAGGCTGTCACGGCCTAGGAATGGTATTTGCCAAATTAGTGCACTCACACTGCCATTCACTCCCCCTTCCACCTCCCTCAGGCAGGCGGCTGGAGAGAATTGGAGGCACAAAAGGCAAAGACTACAGGTTAAGAAAAATTTACTGGCAACAGCAATGAGACAAGAAAAGAAATGACAGCAGTGACAACACTAATGACAGAGGATACAAAAAAGGAAACAAAAGTCACGTGGGGAACAAAAAAAAATCAAAAAAACCCACTAATAATAAACAATACCAGATGGCTTCCCCCACCATGTTTTCTCAATCAGCAGGAAACCCTTCTCCTTGGAAGCATGCCTTTCTCCTGCCCCCAGCAATGACTTTGAGGTGTTACAGAATAACCTCTGGGGTCTAGCCATATCCCCTCCTACTACCATAAAAAATTAACCCCCCTTTCCTGGCCAGAACCAAGGGAGGTTTGGCTGGCACATTTGCAACTTGTCACCTAGGCCTCCCTAAACTTCATAAGGTTCTCATCAGTCCACTTCTCCAGCTTGTCAAGGTCAGCCTGTCCCTCTGAATGGCTACACAACCATCTGTATCATCCACTCTGTCCAATCTTGTAACTTGTTGAGGATGATCTCTACCAAAGCATCCAGGTCATTAGCAAACAATTCACAGTATTAGCTCCAATACTGATCCTTCACTAACAACCTGCCTACAGCTGTCCTTTGAGCCCTACAGTTCAATCTGTTTTCAGTCTACCTCACTGCCACTCAGCCTGTATTTCTTCTTCTTATAAAGGAAGACATTAGGAAAGACATTAAAGTCTTGTTTAAATTAAGACAACCAATATCAACTGCTGTCCCCTCATCCACGGAAGCAGATATCCTATTGTCGTGGCTATCAGATTGGTTAAGCATTTCTCTTCACAACTCCATGCTGACCACTCCTAACTACTTTCTTGTCCTTTCAATTTTGGAAATGGATTCCAGCCTGGGAAACAGTTTAAGTCTCAACTTCCCAGGGATTCATATGAGATTCAACAGCCTGTAGTTTCCTAAATCCTCCCTCTCATGAAGGAAATGGAAGGAAGGAATGAGGAAATGTCTCCTAAAGACAGAAAGGGCAATCAGATCTGTGGAGTATCTAATTTTTGTGGGGAGGGGAAGTGTAGTACTTGATCAAAATACATGGTCCAGACTAGGCATGCAGTCTAAAAAGACAGCTCGCCTCTAGCATAGTAATACAGGAGTATACAGTAACTGTTAGATTTTATGAAACATGTAAATAATAAACTGACAGTGCATGAGATCAGTTTCGTAGAAGTTTTCAAGAAAATTGACCTTGTCTTCAAAATCATTTGTCATAAGTAATGAAAGTGATGCTGATCATGGAAGTTTATCAGTGCCTGAACATTTCCACCTACTTGTGGTCACTGCAGCAGCAGACTATAATTAGCCCTCCATAGCAGATGACATGCCAGTAACACAATACAAGTATTTCAGGTGACACAGATGCTCCTCACACAATCCACAAAATAAGAAAACTAAGTATGCAGTCATATTCAGCTTTACTTTTAATCTTCAGCCATCTTGTATATTCTTGCCTGACATGTACCTTTTATAAAGAAGTTTGGTTTCCTGACAAAAGTTTCTAGAAAATGTGTTTTAAGCGGCTTCTGAATTTTCCACGAGGCCTGAAAACTTCACTGCCTGCTAACAGGTGAATAAAACCCACATAGTGTAATAATACATTACACCTAAATTCCTATCCTCTAGATGACAAAAAAATAAAATCAACTAATTATCACAGCCAATTTCACTGCTGATCATACCTGCTCTTTTTAAAGGAAAAGAAGGAACTGATTGGATACTGCTTAAGTAATAGCTTTGTGGATAAGTGATATTCAAAGGCAAAACTACACAGATTTGTATTGTAAACTGATCACGTTACACTGAGCTCTGTAAGAGACATGTAAAACTCCTATTTGTGCAGTTACATGTTAGATATTCAAAGCAGATCCATGATGTTAGGAAATGTCCCACTTCTTAGTTTACAGGAAAAGCAAAAATATCACATCATGCCCTTCACTTTCTGCTTTCATTGCAGCAGATGAGAAGAAAACAATAGATATCAATGGTGGAAGAACTATTTTCTCAGATTCCACAATTATTTCCACAGTTAGCTGTACCATGTTACCTGTGAGTTTGTGCCTGTCAGATTCTCAGGAAAGAGCCTAGAGAGCATACTGCTTTTTCCAAATGCTGCTTTCTTCCACTGCAGACACACATATGCCCTAGAAAGACTAATATCTATCCTTTCAGTCATCCATTTGTGATAGCTGTCAAGGGTTGCCACCCTCAACATGCTACATGCTATTTATGAATCCCTCAATGCAAATGCCATAAGAAAAAATTCTAATTTGCAATGCTGAGGTAATACCTCATCCTCAGGAAAGACAAAAATGGTTTTCATATGTATATATATTTCAGAAATATGTCTTATTAGTAATGAGCTGCTAATCTCATAACTTCTTGCATATAAAACAATAAGAGAAGAAACAAAAAATTTTAACCAAGGAGAAATTATTAGATGTATTTTAGCTCTCCTCTTATCACCCTAAATTTATCTTCATGAGAAACAGTCAATGCCAGGGCATCGTTATCCTAACCTAACCATCTTGATATTATACTGTTAGATATTTCACACAGTACCTCCTACATTATAAACACATTTGGTAACTTCTGTTAGACAGTCAAGAAACACAGTTCATCCTCAGAAAAGGGCATCAGTACTTGTAATTATTCTTGTTTGAGTCTGATAGCCACTGCCACTGATTTCAATTTGAAATACAATAAAAGGTACATATGTTATGCATACATTCAATCTTCACTAGTATTAGATTACTGGGCAATGATACTTTTTCAACATATGGTAAGCATACAACTTTTAAGATGAGGAAGAAACCATAAATAAAACTTTAAGATCTCTAAAGAATTATGAATTGTTAGGTTGTTCAGAGGAGTAGAGCAATTATTTCCCTTGCTTTGTTTTCAGTCAAGATATCTCCTCTGCCATCAAGACAGCTAAAAAGTTCTTTTGCACCAAGAGACAAGAGGTCAGGATAAGCCTAACTACAAGTTATCCCATTTAATATTTGAACTAAATGTCTAAACTAATATAGCACTTTTTGCTGTGACTTTTCTAGATTTTTCCTGAAGGAAAAATGCCAGTACTACTATAATGAAAGATATTTACATTAAATCCACAAATAGATTTGATATACGATGGAGATTATGTTTAGCGGCTTGTAGCATTTGGGAGATGTAGCTAAAAATTTTATTTCTTAAGGTGGCCAAGATTCTCAGTTTTAGAGAGAGGCTTACATTCATTTTTCATGTTTGTAAAACATAAAAAAAACCCTAAAATTAACAAGAAGAATTTATTAAAATATAAGAATTTATTAAAAAAAATAAGAATCTCTCATATTATACCAAAAGAAGTCAATCAAGAGATGATTGTGACTCAATTTCCAAACCAATCTGGCAGCACCATGGGAATCTGAGCCACTATAAATGCATGAAAGAAAGAAAGGGAAAAAAATGTTTCAAAAGCAACAGGGAGCAAACAGCAGCAATTGCACTTGTAGTTATTCATGCTAACAGAAAACACAATTCTGGATGATAGGCAGCATCTTTTAAAACAGCTGTGACTTTTCAATTTTAAATTCAGATAAACCCATTAAAAATTACTCCAAACTGAGGAACTCACCTTGTTCTTTTACCCTAGGATTGCAACTGTGCTGAACTTTGACTCCTTTGAGATAAATTTCCCACTAATTTCAGAGATGCCAGGACCTTTTCCCATTCATTTGCCTTTCATAATATACATGCTATGTTAAAGAACATCTCCTAAAATAATTCTGAGAGTAAATCAGGGGCCTGGAGTTGCCCTGCTGAGAAGAAGAGAAATCTGTGTGTTCTAGGAAATGTTGGATTATTTTAAATACAAGTGCCCTTGTTCACATGGCCTCTGAGTTCAGCTAACCAGCAGGAAACGATGAACCCTTCTCAATTCAATTAAGTCATTCCTGAAAGTTCTATTACCACCCTGTAGTATTTCCATCAGGCCTCTTCCTCAGACTGGTACCAAAAGGGAGCTCCTCTTCCAAATTTAAAAGAAGCAGCAGGACACACTGACAATTCCCAGACTCACCAGCTTCTTCACATCAGTGAAAACATGAAAACATGAAAACATACAGATTCTTCTCTATCAAAATATTCCCACAGGATGTTAAAATGAAAGGCATCCAAAAGGGTCCATAGCAGGTCATTATAAAGTCTAGAAGGGCTGTATTACCATGTGTGCCTTAAGCATTCAGTCACTTTTTTCTGAACAAGCAGGTTTTGATGTAGCTAGTGAGATATATTCCACAGTTCATAGCACCACAGGAAAAAACAGGTCCTGCAGTTAGACCAGGATTGCATTTTAAGTTCACAGTTAGTAGCTGAAGGCCCTAAAATTCATCAGCACTCTTGCTAGTTAAAAGACATATTCAGAGAAGCAGTATGCTTAGCTAGCATACTGGAATAGCTAGAATCAAGGAACCTAGCTGGAATCAAGGAATGCTGGTGCAAAGGTTACACCTGCTAGGAAGCATAGCAGGCCAAAAATATATCTTACAATATACCCTCATAGTGTCATTCTGTGAGAGCTAAGGATACAAACCACAGAGCAGCACCAAGGAGCTCCAGAAATCTTCATATTCTCACACAATATCCACTATTTGTTACTTCAAATAAGCAACAAGTTCATGGCTGTGTTTAAGTCCAAAGATCCCTTAAAACTTGGTTTATGCCTGCTGTGTGACACACCTCCTGTAGTTATCTTCTTCACCTTGAATTTTATACAGCATTGTTTGCTAGTCTTTTCCCAGTGGCATTTAAAAGTGTAGAAACATTCTGATGTTCTAATTATTCTGCAACTACAGAAATTGCAGATTTATCAACAGTCACTTTTTCAAGACCAGGGTTTGCATTTCACATGATTTTTGAAACAGACTGAAATCAAAGTAATCAAACCCAGAAAATAAATAGTAGGGTTAAAGTTCAACATGACAACAGAAGGTATGGTAGGATTTCCAAGAAGGAAAGTATTTTCCAACTAGAAGGGGAGAAGAATGAAGAATAAGCAGGCTGTTGGTCTGAAAAGTATGAATGGCACTGAGGCACACAAATCTACTTCACTGTACTGTAGCATTTAAGAGCTCTCTGTTAGCACAAGCACATTAGATGTATGTGCTAGAAAATCTTAATTGAGTTGTCCACTCATTGATTTAGGTCTTAATGGGACTGGAACAGATTTAGGGAAGAGCTTAATGTTTAGAAAGACTGCTTTGAGAATAAAACACAGTAAATGGAGACAGCACTTTGAAACAGCACAATTTCTCCCAACAAAATGTCTAGTGTAGAAATACCACAGAAGAAGCTTAGTCAGCCAGCTGCTGGAAAGGTAATTTATCAGTCTGTCTCCTAAGGTAAGCAGAGGTTCCTTGAAGGCCCAGTAGTTACAGCAGGTATACACAGCACATTTACAGACACTTACACACCTCATCCCAGATCTCAATTCACATTGCGAATCCCACCTTCTGTAATAATACAGTACTACAATAAAAAAGCAACAAACAAGCAAAAACCCAAAACTCCAAAATAGAATATCTATTTACCAAACATACAGTTTCCATTCACCTCAGATATAAACCACTCTTAAACCTTTAATGTGATCAATGTATCTCCTGGAAATTACCTCCAAAAGTCAGAAACCTAGAAACATACAAATATCACTGAACAGATATCTAACATTGAACAGACTACTGAGTTGAAGATGAATTTGACTTCCCTAACTTCAGCTGCCTCTTTAGAGGAAGGCTTCTTAAAAACATAGTCTCTCAAAATATTACTTATTATTATCCAAAATCATGATCATTTGTCATCTGTGACAGACCAAAGCAACACATTTCCAAGGCCTATTGCTCAAGAACTGCAAACTGTACATGCAAATGATACAGCATTTGAGTCCTTGAACACAGAGAAGAGTGAACACAGAAAGTGTGCTTGAACACCAAAAGGATTCTCCCACTGCATATATCCAATGTATTTTCAGGAATGTGTGAGAATACATAGCAGTGTTTCTCAGCTGACCTCCTACAGCATGAATTTTTAACTTTATTTTTCATAAAATTTTTAGGTATTAATGTTGCTTGATAATAGAGCTACACCAGAAGATTACTTTGCATGTGGCATATCTACATGTACAAATTCATTTACTAATAGCATACAAAGAAATTACAGGGAAGCTATTTTAGTTTCAGTAATCAAAAGGGAAATATGAAATGATAAGGGAAGTAACAGTTACACAGGCTCAGAACACCTCTAAATAAGAAAATTGACTATGTGCCACTAAATGTACTTAAAAAAAAAAAAAAGGCATTATCTGCTCACCACTCCCAATGTCTTTAAAAGATAATTTTCATGAGAAAGGACTTGGTTATGACCATGAAGCTAGAGAACCTGCAGAGCCTTTGAGGCCTTTCACACGATAGAAATACTGTCACTTTTGGTGAGCCTTTATTTTACATCTGATTTCTACAGACAAGAATCTAAAAAGGTATCATTTTTTTTAACCAAATCTGCGCAAGCAATTGACCTATTTGGATTCATAGGGATACATTTTGTATTCATGGCTGTACACATGTAACAGACATAAATCAAAAAAGGATGAAATAGGTTATGAATAAATGGGGTTAGTGAGGGAGGAACGAGCAGTGAGATACTTACAGGTAGTGCTCTGTGATTTACTTCAAAAGAATAAAATGCGATATTCTGTCTTTGAATGTCTAATAAAAACAGGTATTTCAGACCTGCCAAGTAATTAATTTGTAGAATATGCTACACAGATGAGGCAGTGAGACAGTTTCTCAACAACAGTGAAATATTAATACTTTTACATTTAAAATCCTGTAGTGCTTGAAACTCTACTAAAGGAAGTCCCAAAGGTCAGGAAAGCGATTTATGCTCTGTAACAAGAACATGGGCACCCCCAGCTAGCCCTGCAGAAAACTAGAACGCAACAGAAAACTCATCTAAAACATGACTGGCTGCAGCGAGCGACTGCTTCTTGTGATTAAACTACAGTGTAATTTGGAAATGGAATCCAATAGCTTGAGGTTAAAACATCATGCCCCCACCTCAAGTCTGCTTCATTTCAATTGACATGAAATATAAAAATCTGTTCAGGTCTTTCCTCACAGAGTTGTTTTAACGCTTACATCCTAAGGGCTGGAGGAAGGCTCTCATGTCAGAATAGGTTCTCTTTGGACAAACAGTATAAAATAAAAAGTTGCAAGAAATAAACCCATGCTCAGCTTATGAAGCAGCCCTTTCCACTGAACAAATAAGAAAGTAGACAGCACTGCTGAAAATGATTCTTTTTCTGATTTAACATGTAAACCCAAAAGCAGATTGTAAGACCTAAGCCCCACCATTCTAAAGAACAAGAGGAAAATCCCACAGACAAGATGGAAATGTAGATATTAGGTCAGATTACCGAGATGCTGAAATTAGAAATTCAGGTGTATGTTTGCAGATGTCTAGCAGACAGAAGAGCATCTAGCATCTTTCGCCTTTGCAGCTGATTTATGCAATAGGCTTTTCCTTTCCTTTCTGTCAGAATTGTAGAAACTTTGGAGTCAAAACTAATTCAGAGTCACCTGAAATTCCATTTTGTATATTTGTATCATGTACTATGAACATGAATCAAGAAACTGAAGAATGAGTGGTCCTATCCCTCTTAAACCACAGATGTCTCCCAGTAGAGTTGAAAGAGATTTCGTTAATATTGCTTTATTTTAACATTTGAATCCCTAATCTGGAGACTTAGCTCTTCATTTTCTTTCTAAAGAAGAACATTAGGACCTTGTAAGAATCAGACTTACATTGCCAATCAAACGTGTATTTGACGATTTATTCATTAATGAGCACCCAAATGTGATTCTTAGCTCCAGTAATTTTGAATCTAGAATTCAGTCACAGCATTATTTACCGAATTCAAAATGACCTTCAGTATTCAGAACTTCTTTGCATTGCACTAGCACTGGTCTGTTGAATAGGAAGACAAGGTTTAGTATGTAAGAACAGACCTGTACTAATCTAATATTAACTGAACAAACATGATTAAAGAAAATTCTCTATATTTTTCAGCAGAGTATAGAACAAACAAAATCAATAGCAATTCAGACAAGTGCATTGAATTTAACAAGAGAATTATTTTTAAGCAAAAAAAAGTAATTTTCATTATATCTTGCTAGAGGACAATTATTTTATTGAAAGAGAGATGGTTCTTCAAAATAAGAGCATCAAAAGAACTCAAATTAGGAACAAGATAAAGCTTTTTCAAAGGCAAGATATTTCACAGTGAAGGACAGAGAAACCTCTAGAAACATGAAATTTCCTGCTCCCCTGCAACAATTTATTGTGCTTCTAATCAAACTGAAAATTCACAACATGCCTCAGTACCAAATGCTCCAAATTAGAATGTGAACAGTATAGAAAACTAACAAAATTATTTTTTTTCAGAAAGTACATTAACACAAACTTAGGATTTCATGCTCAGATTGGATGACAGTACAAATCCAGGGAAAAAAAAAAAAAAAAAGCAGGATGTTCTTCTTTGATTACAAATAGTCACCAGGAAACCAAAATGGGCACAAAAATTGAACAAAGGACAAATATGGACAGAATTTCTGAGCTTCAGAGGCACATAATCCTAATCACTTCTGCTTTTACCTTAGGCTAACCTATTTTATTGATACAAGGATTCGTTCACTTTGCTTACTTCCTTACTTAATTAGAAACTTGATAATTGAAATATACTATGTATTTTGAATTCAAAGAAGCAACGTGATTCCATCCAAAGCTTTCACTTTCCAGATCTCTTTAGAGCCAGTGGACAAAATCAGTCCCTGATCCAGTATCTGTTCAAAAAGCCTGCAAGTATGCAGTCTGGAGAGGAGCCTTGTGGGGTTGCAGGATTTTGTTTTAAAAGTTTTACTATAAGTTTAGTATAGTTTTAGTTATCCTATATGGGCCCCTTGTCTTGGAGTTTTCTCTTATCATAAGTTGATAAGGATTTTTATGCCTGTCCGGTCTTTGCCCAGAGACTGTTTCCTATTGGTCCTTTCCCCATGATGATCCCTGCCCATCCTCTCCAATGTATCCTTCTTCCCTCTGTCCATCACTGAGTCCTTATCTCCAAGGTCCAGAACCTTCGAGGAGATTTGGCCAGCAGTTGGCAGATTCCCCAGAGACCCCTCCCCAAATTACCTTTGATTTGTTAGTAGTTAGGTAATCCAGTTGGCATTTGTTGCTTTGCTTTGTTTTATTGGTTCATAGTTTGTACCCACCCCTTGAACTTGTCCTGGACAAAACCCCCCTGCAGCCCAGGTCCAGTGTCTCTCCTGAGGCATTGGGTCTGAGGTAAGGGGTTTCCCCTGTGACCCCTGAATAAACCTCTGTTCCCCGAACCTCCGAGAGTCCCCTCTTTCATTCATACCACGGCCGTGACAGCGAAAGTCGGGGTGCTGCAGAGCCAAGAACTCATAAATCGATTCTGTTGTGGTGTGTCAGAGCTACCAGGTGGTCAAGCCAAGCAGCGGGCTGACCAAAGAGATACACACCCCAACAGAGCCTGGTGGATACTTCAGTCACAGCAATTGACCATCCCTTATGAATTTATTCCTGTTGACAAAGGAACTTGGTTATCTCTCCCATTCTCCAATACTTTCTATTCTTTCCCCCTGCAAACAACAGAATTTCAATTCTCATCCACAAAACTTTAACTCTCAAAGTATTGCCAAATCTACTTGAGTAAAATGAACTGTCATGGTGCATGATTGAGGTTTTCAAAGTTGTATCTGTATTTTGTTTATTTGTCTGTAATTGGTAGATTCCTTCCCGAGCCCCTTCCAAAACACCCCCACCCCTGTTCCCAAAATATCACCTGGTATCACCCTGTCCTGGATCCCACCCCCTTCCTTCCCTCATTGGCCCAGAGTGTCCTCTTCCCAGGCTGCGACTAGGTAAAAGTGGACACAGGGGCCAAAAGCTCTGTTCTGGCAAGTGCAGTATGAGCCACCCTCCCCCCCCAAAAAAAAAAACCAAACAAAAAAAGCACAAACAAAAAACCCAACAACAATAAAACAACTGTTTTTTTAAATAATCACTGTAACCAAAATGCACTGAGATCAGATCAGGGTAATGGATGATTGCAACGGGCGTCATAAACCTAATTCCAAAGCTTCTTTAAATCTGTGACAGCCTTTGGATCAGACCTAGTTAGCAGTAATTAATTACCAGCCAGAGCTGTCAGTTTAAAATCTTCCACTAATTTTACAATTATGTTAATTTAAAAAAAAATAAAATACTCCTAAATAGTTTAACAGCGAATTTCTCTTTCACATTTGCATCCTTGGAGCCCTAGAAACATCCCCTACAGCCCTGAAAACAGAAAATTTGTGGTCTTGCAGGTGTACAAAAACTCAATTTAATGTCCTTAGAGATAATTGGGGATTGCAAGGAAAACATGGTTTGTTTTTTTTTTTAAACAGGAAGATTAAAGTGACTGTCTAAAGCAAAACACATGTGCAACAACCAGAGAGGAATACTGCAGATGGCCGTGACACTGTTTACATGAAATATGATTACTTCCCTGATTTTTGGCACAGCGTATAAAGAAGCTTATTTTTCCCCTACATGAGTAATGCCTTTACCAGATACATTGAAGAGCTTGACAAACATATGTTTCCTATGCTTCACCTAATACACCCCACTGTCCCTTGGGACAAGGTCCTGACGGGAAACAAAAAGTCAAGAAACATTCAAATGGAAGAACTCATCCAAAATACAGGTGCTAATGGTGCAACAATGCTCCTTCAGTCTGCAGGCTTCAGAAAGAAACCAAAGAAGCACTCAGCACAGCATGAGGGTTATTAAGACAACATCAGCTGGAACAGCATTTCTAAGCAAACATTTGTATGACTAAAATTAAGTTCTTATCCTCACTTTTTTCAATCTAATTTATTAAGATACAGAAGAGTAAAATTAACTACTCTGTTATTCTTCTATTTTACTTTTTCCTGAAAAATGGTCTATGACAGCATGTAGTTATTTTAATTAAAACAAAAAAACAAAAGAGAAAATAAAAAATACAATAATATAAGTTGCTTTAAATAACTATTTTATGAATTATAATATAGTCAAGTAGACTGATAATAACTACTAGAGCTCATGATTGCTTTTAAGGCTTACCCTTTGTTCATGAAAATTATGAAGTATTATCTGGAAGGTTGCTTTTAATTTTTGTTATTTTTGTTTCTTGTTGATATTCTAAGGTTTGTAAGGGAAAATGGAAAAACTGTCTCGGTCTAAAGAATCAACATACAGAGAGTCAAAAGTAATTAAAAAGTTGAAGAACGAGACTTTTTGCTAAAGTCTACAGCTCAGAGAAAACTTGAGCCCTGGGAAGAAACATCACCACATAAGCTGCAGGATAGAATGTGTAAATACTCAAATCAGCATTCCCTGTTTTGAACCACATGGAGCAGGAATAATTTGCTTATTCCAGTGACAGAGAGTACTGCTCCTAAACACATGGGTTTGTATCTCAAAACCCAGGGTTGAAGCTTTATTAAAGCATCTTGCCTTTGACCAGATTTGCTACAGCCAGGCTCTGAATCCTGAGATTTGACATTCATTATTCTGCAGTGAGGCAGAACAGCAGCATAAGGGCAGTTTCTCACATATTGCACAGCCCTGGACATCATTAAAAGACACTAACAATAAAAAGTGAAGTAAAATAAAAACGTTTTCTCTCATGTCACTATTTCTCCCATGGCTGCAACAGAACAGGCTGCACCAGAACAGAACACATGGCTATTCATGGCTGCTAACAGAGTAAAACAAAATACTTACATATTTTGCCACCCACCAGAGAGCCCAGATGTTTTCTGTCAAGCTAGCTGGACAACAACCTTCTAATGTAACTGTCTCTTACAAGAAGAAAGTTAATGTCTCCTTTGAAAAAGTTCACCTCTCCTGGGACCTCTGATTTTAGAGGCATCTTCTTAGTAATTGTTTTGGTACTCATACCCCCTAGTAATCTGCAGATTTATTACTTCCTTTCACCTTAGAGGAAAATTCTTCACGATGATCCACCAGAACATCATGCAGATTTCTTTTCATGCTGTGCAAGAAGCAAAAGAACCTCACTTGCCTCCACACCGACTTTGTCCGTTTCTAATTATATAGAAAGGTCCACATGAGTATACACTGGTGGTCAAAATTTTAAGAACACTCAAAAGAATTCACCTGGGAAAGTCAGAAGATTTCACAGCTTCAAATTTAATATAAACTTAGCATGAAAATGGAAAGGCTTTTTTCATCTTACAGCATTATAGAACTTATCTCAAATATTCACGATAATAGACTTTTCATGTCTGCTGTGTCATGTTACGTCTTGATGAATTACAGACAGGAGATTCAAGACAACAAAAAGTCAAGATGGAAAGTGAACACCAGGAACCCATTTTAGATGAATCTCCAACTTGTTGCCTCATCCTGCTGTTTGGATAGACCATCCTAACCAAGGTATTAGAATTACTTACATCATTCTCACTAATTTTCCTGAAGTTTTTTGAGAGCCTGAATGCTCTGAAGTGGTATGCTGTGCATTATCAGCAAGTCCTCGAATCTTTCTAAATGCATAATCAGTGTAGATATACAACAGAGCACTCCATTAGTATGTATTAAAGAAAAAAAAAACCAACTCACCAAATCAAAGTCCAACGGTCTACCTCCATCACCACCATATTCACCATCAAGATATGCACTCAAAACACAATCCTGATCAGATCTCAAATGCATACAGTTGAGCCATGAATTTGGGGACAGAAAAGTTTTCATCAGTTCCTCCGGCAGATGAATATATGAATCTATAACTCATAAACTGACAATGGAAGGTTTCACAGAATTACATCTCAAGCTATGAATCACTGGCTATGAATTAAAAACTCTCGCAATGGATATGGAATAGAAACAGAGGAGTAAATAGTTGCCATGACTAGATCACTAAGTGAAATGCTGCATATGGAGGAAAAATGATGATCCAAAGGAATGATGCAGCTCAGCTCTACAGATCAACTCAATGATTCCACAGAAAAATTCAAAGACCATAGGTCAAACATGGTGCTTGCACTGTTGCGGCATCATCATTCAAAGACCCAGGGGGAGATTCTGCCCTACAAAAGCAGTGTGAAATCAGTCCAGTCAGGGACTGTTATGACTTTACATAATAATTCTGTATTTTTATTCTGACCTATTATTTACTCTGTGCACAAAATCTTGCCCCTGCCACAGAATTTCAAATTTCAGTCTTCTACATTTCATATTTATGGCTCTGTTCTTCACATATTGAGCTGTTTTTTATGTTCTGTACTGCAGGAATTGCAAACAGCTGAGTATCCAGTAGAGGATTGACTCTGAACACCTATTTTGAGACAATAATTTTGTCAGACATTAAAATAACAAGCTCCATGACATTTAGTCCCTTTTGAAGCAAACCTTGAGCATTAACAAAAAAATGCTCCGAAGTAGAAGATGTTACTATGAAAGAAATAAGCCCAAAGACTTCTCCAGATGAAGAAAGGACACAGGAATAGTCTTGCTTCTAGGACTTCATATGACTATTAATGAGTTTTCAGTGCGCATACATAGTCCTCAAAGATACTTTCATAAGCTGTTCCCCAGCTGGGGGGGGCTTGACAGTGCAGCTCCACAGGGAGCCTCTATAAATACTCCAAGGCCAAAACAAACTGCAAGGATGAATAGCTTGCCCTTCATATAATTTACATGCTCAAAGTCACAAAACACTTTGCATATATCAGTAAGGCTCATGGCCTTAACTTATGATTTCTTATGCAATTAGGAAACAGCATCTCTTTTCCAGAATTTGAATCAAGGAAAATAAAAACAAAGTGTAAGGTAATTAATGGTATACTTGCATGCACAAGGCCACTGAGGACTACCAGAGCTAGCTCTGCTTAAACTACCTCAGTTATCAGTAGTGGTGCAGTTGTACTGAGTTGTCTCATAATCTGGAAACACTGCTGCCAACACCTGAGCTGTTTTTTTTTTCTCTATATTAAACAGCCATTTATTTGTTTCAACAACACAGAACCATACCAAGCCTGTAACAGCTAATGCAAACATCCCTGTGTTCCTCAGAGGTTTTGGCTGAAATTCACTGCTGAAAAGTAAACAAAACACTAACTTACTGTCCCTAGAATTTGCCAACAAATAAATGGAGACAATAGATTTAGATCATGAACAACTACTAGAAGCAGCAGAATCAATCAAAATATAAGAAAACAGAAAATGTAGGAACTGGGAAAGACAAAATCTTAATCCTACAAAGGCTGAGAGAATTACCATCAGGGATTCCTGAAACATCTTTTTTGTAAGGTTTCTGTCACAAATGAAGGCAAATTTATCTGGGTAACAGTACTGCCTTACATTTTTAATAAGTGTAAACCAGGAAACATTAATACATAATTAATGGCACATTTTTATTTATTTATGCAGCCATGAACCTTAAAGAAACATGTAGAAATCTATGATTGAGTCTTAGGGATAGCTTTTAGGAAGACACCCAAATTTCCCAAGAGACTGAAGTCTTGTGGCAGAAATTTGATAGCTATTGCTTCTGGTCCTGGCATCAGGCATAATGGGTCTATATTGCATTCACACTCTTAGTACTACTGTGACCTTAAATGAATGCTTAGAAAACTTCTGGAAATCAACTAGACCAAAATAAACTACTAAAAGCTACACAGAGTATATGTAGACTATACAGTAATGCTTAAACATAGCGTAGCTTATCTATATCTAAAGATGGACCTTTAATTACATGAAATGTTTCCTGTACAGACAAGATCTTATTTCAAATAAGATGATGTATTATGAGAATCAAAAATTGATAAAAAAATAATAAAAATGAAACAACTGACACTGGAATTGATTTTTAAAAGATAGGGAACTGTAAGCTTTAAGCTAAATTTAAGATTTGTGACTAGTGTAAAACCAGAATAGCTAGGTATAAGCCTGTTTTATTGTTTATAGAAACACAGTTGTGTGCAACTGGACACTATGTAGAACTTGATCTTGAGAAAAAGCAATTGCAGATATGAAAAGTGGAAAAATTAAATTTCATGCAACTGTTTTATGGGACTTAAAGAGAACAAATTCCACTACAGAGTGTCAGTTTTACCCTTTAATGTCTTTTTTTAATGAGTAATTAAAAATTGCTATCTCAAAGAATGCTGCATGACAGGATCCTACATCCAATTTGCTAGACAGAAAGAGGTACCAGTGGACAGTAAAACTACTTGCAGGGCTAACATTTGCCAGCATTCATCAGTTTACCTGGAACCGGAAAGGATAATTTCTTTCTTATGGATATTTCTGTTTCTGGGGCTCAATAAGAGGAAGAAGCCTATACACAGGAAGGAACATGGCCAGACACTGACTCAGGTACATCTTGGAGTTATTTCAGTACTGTCTTCAATCAGACACATTTAACTATCATCTACTAACAGTATTAAGAAGAAAAAACTGTGGTTTGCAGTAAGACTGCAAACCAAATGAATTCCTGATGCAGCATGACTGATATCAGCCTAGTTCTATCAGGATTACTGCACAGCCACAGCTAGTTTTTAACTTCTGTAGTTTATCAGTATTGTACATGAATTGGCTTTAAATCCAAATAACACTTAATGCTTGCTTCAGTTCCACTGAAGGCAATGAAATTTAACCTATGTATAAAGTAAAGTGTAGACTTGGATACAGTGATGAAAAGTGACCTAAATCACTTTACTCGTGTATTTGGATCAGTATCTGAAAAGTCTTCAACTAATGTCAAGCTATGATCATGGCTTTTTCTTTCCTCAAATACTAGCAAGTAATTTCTTTGTATACTCAACAAGAGCACCTGGATGGTTTCACCCCAGAAAAACCTTTGTGTAAGGTGTAAAATAAAATGGCAGTCACCACTGCATTTTGGCATGAGACAGCTCCTGAAAGTGCACACTGAGGTGACTCTGGAGTACCTGTAAAGGAAAGCAAGAATGCCCAAATTCTGCATTTTCATTGCAGGTGTGGCCTGTTTGCAAGATCAGGATTAATGGAGCTTAAAGCAAGAAGAAAAGCAAAGATTTTAGGGCTAAAAAGTGACATATGTATGAGGTATAAGCAGGCCAGGAGAGCATCTAAGCAATTTTATAAAATGTGGTTTGTTTTGTGTAAAAAAAGGAAAAAAGCATGTGCAGTTCCTCCAATTGCACAGCAGCATCAAATGCATTAGCCACAAAAACAAACAAACAAAAACAAACAAACCAAAACCAAAACCAACCAACCAACCAACCAAACAAAAAACAACAACAACAACAAGAAAAAAAGCAACAAAAAAACCCAACAACAACAACCCCAAAACCAGTTCCAGAGTAGTGCCCTTACCATTTCACACTTGGTCTCAAACTGCACTTACGAATGAAAGCATCAGTTTTGTGGATCCTTTGTACAAACAAAAGTACAGACAAAAGTACAGACAAAATAAGTAATGTGGTAACAGGATTGGACTGTTACCACTGGTCTTTCACATATCTTTAAAACATATATTTACTGGTTTGTTCACCTGGACAAACTCAAACTAGCTACTAAAAATACTATTTTAAAAAATCAAAACAAACCATCTGAATTATTCTGGTCCAATAAAACAACTGTTAATACCTAGGGCTAATAAAAAAATGGTAAGTCTTATATTAAATTTAATTCTTTGGCATAGTCATCTAACATGAGGATCATTTGAACCCTAATACAGACCTATTAATTGGAATAGAAGTTTCTTGCCCCAACTTGGGTTTGTTTTGTTTTTTTTTTTTAATGTCACTAGGACAACAGACCTCCAAATTCTGCAAATAAATAAAAAGAACACCAATCAAGCAAGTATGCTGACATCATCTGGTGTAAGAATCACAAATTAGGGATCACAATGTTCCATTTGGAAATAGCATTTGCTTTTGTGCTTGATAGGTAAGAACATCTTAAATGATCAATAACATAGAATAATTTTTGCAAATGTTTCACTTTTCAAACAATATCCATGTTAACTAAAGGAATCCCTGTTGACCTTAGTGCAGGCTATCAAAATATTAGGAGGTTGGAACAGAATTATTTTTTTAGTCATGCTTAATCTTCACAAGCACTACATTTTTCTCAGGAAAAGAATCTTCTAGCCTTTCATCAAGCTTTAAGGTTCTCAGTTCCTCATACCCAAGATTATTTATAATCTCTCTAATATCTCAATAGTCAAATACCTCTACAGCTTTTGGGAAGTGTTCTTCCACATCAGCATACAGTCATGCCCTTTTCTTACAATGGAACATACTTAAACAATTTCACACTTCCTCCCCTCAGACCAGTAATTGACTGTCTTCTAATTAAAGGTCACCACAATGCCATGAGGGAAAAGGAAGGTGGATGAAATACAGAAGTTGTTTGTTTGCATGTATTTCTTGTTAAATGAAGAAAATGAATTTCAGAGAAAAATCATGATGGTACAAAAAAGACTTAAATTACTTTACATGTGGCTAAATTCTAAAAGATTCAGGATACAAGAAGCAATATTCTGCATGTGAGCTCTGTTCCACATTCAGTACTATCTAATATGCTTATTAATTACAGAAATATAACAAAGAGTATGTTCATTACCATAGGACAGTCTGGAAAACAGGTTTAGAAGCTTTCCAGCACCTAGAGAAGTCTGAAAAGTTGAGCTTGAAATCCAGAAAATCCAAAACTTACATGAGAGGAATAAGCAGCTCCACAAACACAGGAATGGGCACAATTACTGTGCAGCAGTTCTGTAGAAATCATACAGGAGCTGCAATGGACCTCAGATCATGAGACCCCATGTAATGTAATTACAAAAAGGGTGATCCTCATTGCATGGCACCTAATCAGAGGTATAGAACGCCCAGCTTTAAGGTCTCAATAATTCGTATCAGAAGTTTTATTAATAGCTAGAAGTTAGAAACAGCACTAAAAACAATGAAGTATTTTCCAAGATGAGACCTAAGAAATAGTTCCATTTTGACATAGAACTTTAAAAAAAGATCTGATTTTCAGAAGACAAGCAAAATTATTAGAAGTCCAGGTAATGTTGAGTAGAAAAACTCAAGATATTCTGTTCAGACCAAAAGGACTCCTAGATGCCTGCAAAGGGCCAACAAGAAGAGTGGAACTTTGCAATAGTTTTTTACATTTTTCTTTCTGTTAGGACAATGACTTGGGAAAAATTATAAAATAATAAAAATATATACATAAAAGAACAAAAGTAAACACACACTATTGAGAAGCTAAGTGATATTATTTCAGAAACTTCTTACTGTATCACTGAAAAAAATGTTTAAGTAATTAAAACTTGTATCTGAAACAAATGGAGATTTTTCTGCTTTGGATTAAAATTTTAGTGAAATTTCTGCCTGTCAGTATCACAATTCTGTGGATACCAAAGACAAGTTTGGCAAAGATAAATTGTTTTGTCAGTCTTAGTGATTACTTTCCCAAAGTATAACCCTATCTTAATGCAGGCCTATAAAGGACATGCCTTTGATGTCGTATTGAAAACTAACCAGCTATCACCTTGTTCATGGGTACTCCTTCTTTATCTGTGCATACCTTAATAGGCAGCAAAGCGAGCAGTTAAAGTTTAGCAGCAAAAATTTCTGAAGATTCCAGCTGTGCTTTCCCATATTTAGAGAAAAAATTGTACTCCAAATGTCTCATGGGCACAGAACGTTAATGGAAAATTTTTGCTTAAAACCTGTTTATAACTCCATTTACTGGCTGGAGGTACTACCTTTCACAGCCTGACTTGGTAGGGGATACTCACTTCCTTTAATTATGTAATGCTTTAGTACTAAATACTATTATAGAGAGTATTATCAAGAGAACACAAAATCATGAAGAAGAAAGATAGCCACTTTTTGTGTTCAAGACAGGGTACAAACGGAAAGCAGTAAGACAAAAGACCACATCTGAGGATTAAAAGAAGCCCAGAAAAATCTTACACTTTCGTAATACCCAGTAATAAAAAACAAACAGGATGTGACCAAGAAACAGAAGATGGTATTGCAAACAGATGAATGTGGTTAACTGGCTAACCCTTTTCTGAAGATCAAAACTCTAGTCTCCAGCTTTTAAATGTTCATTTCCAGTGTTACACAGTCTATATGCTGGGGAATGGAGGTGGTTTTGGTGGGAGAAAGCCATAGTGGAAATATGGCTACAGAGACTACACAATAATTGTACAATTGATGTATCACACTGTACACGAAAACTCAACTTGAATACTTCTAAAATACTGAAAAGGAACTGACTGGCACTCCTTTACCAATTTAGGCTGATGCAAGTATTCTGAAGATTCATATTTGTACTTCCTTTTGTTTATTTAATATAATAACACATACATGTTATTTAGTGACTCCAGTAAAAATTTGGATTTGGCATTCCTTTAGAAGGGAAGAAATTTTCAAGGGGTATTTATTTATACTAGAGGGAAATAAAAATCTGTATACAATTAATTCATCTTTTAACTGTCAATTATCAAAAATCTGAACAAAACAAATATATTAAAAACAGCTGTGAACTGAACCACCCTAAATTTAGCTATTTGTGATGTGAAATCCTTACATGCACAAAAAAATAAACTGAAGAACACATTACTTCTTTATTCCTTCCTATTTCTGACACCCACCTAAAAGCTAAAATTACCTTGGGTTACCTAAATTAAGCCAATAGGATGTTGAACTTAAACCACCCCAGAGGATTGTGTCTGTCAGCTCTGTACCTCAATATATTCAACATTCTAATAATGAACTTTCCAAAGCCTCATACTGATAGCATAAATTTCATAAATCAAAATATAATACTTTAACTATTATTTTCATTCTTGCCTTTAAGACAATGGCTGCTAAAAATTTGCAGACTTCTCTGCAAGACTGAAAGCATAACTGGATTGAACAGGCAAGCATTATGACCCTACTGAACTGTGGAAGTGACACATAAGTTGCTGCTTTACTGATGCTTTGAAGAGATATTACTTTGTCGTCATCGTCATCATCATTTGATTTATCTGATATGTTCTACAAACAGATTAAAATATTTCTATCAGTATCTCCTTGAAAATCCTATCCAGTTGACAGAGTGAGCAACAAATACTCAAGATTAAGCAGTTTTAGCCTTTAATCTTCAGTGATTCATTGCACAGCCTTGAACAACTGACAAACTATGATCTTCAAAACTGACCAGGTAATTTAACTTCTCTTGCAGAATTTAGCTATCTAAAGAAAATAATTCCATAATTCATATGGAATCTGCAAAATCCAAAATGTGTAACATTTTGAGATTTTGCATAGAGAAGCTGGAGGTATTCACATATTCTGGATATCTCACTGTCTAGACTTTCTGAAAAATACATTTGAAAGAAGATATTTTAATGTAACAATTCTAACGTAAGATTACTTTTTAGAAGTTCAGATATTAAGCCAAAAAGCTTTTCCTTACTCAATATAGGATTTCTCCAGACTCCCAAAGTATAATTAGTATTCCCACTTAACAGCATAATCTTAAGTGGTGCAAGTTTGGCTTTGCTCCAGCAAGAGCCACAGTGACATGAATGGGAAAACTTCATTTTTGTAAGGGTGTCAGGTCATTTTGTGCAACTTATCTCCCCCACATCATTTGTACTGCATGATCAAGCTTAAGCCAGAACCTCTTCCTCCCCACTCCTCTTATCTTCTTTGGAAGATCCTTAATTTTTTTATTCCAGGCCTAGTTTGACAGAATCGGTAGATATTCCGAATGTGGTGCTCTGCACTTCTGTAATGTTATCCAAAGTTCATACTGCATTTAACCATGGCATTTGATGCACATATAAATTCACAGTTTTATCCTTTATGGTATTTATGTTTTGTTTGCATTTCAGCAGTCACTAGGGATGAGACGACTTCTGTAGCATTGTAACATTAGCAGATCCATACATAATTATTTTTCCTTTATTTGCCTCTTATGAAATACGGTATCAGTCTGGCTAACAAAGGAAAAAGAAACAACTGAAGAAGTATGAGCCAGACAGGGGAGTAACTTTAAAAATTACTTATGTGAATGACACTTCTCTTTCACCTTTTAAATAAGAAACAACCAACAATCAAATTATGCTATCAATCAAAAGCTAGTTAAACAATACACTACTTCATCAATTAAGTAGGAAAATCAGAACAAAGGAGGGAAGAGAGTTTGTGCATAGTTTCAGTGTGCAACCTGTAAAATCACTGAAAACAACTGAATAGAAAATAGAAAGAAGAGTCCAAATTAAAAGGTTAAAAGTAGATATAGATCAAAGGATCTATAACCAAACCGCAGAATCACAGAATATCCTAAATTGGAAGAAACACACAATGATCATCAACTCTCAAAGGTCCAACTCCTGATTACACACAGGGCAACCTAGAAGTTAATCCACACACCTAAGAGCATTTCCCAAACACTTCCTGAACACACAGGCTTTGGACGATGTCAACTTCCTACGGAGCTTGTTCCAGTGCTTGACCAACCTCTTCGTGAAGAACTCTCCTAATACTCAATCAGAACTTGCCCTGACAGAACTTTAAGCCATTTCCTTATGGCCTAAGACATTCCCTCACATCCTAACTAAAAGAATGGGCAGTTTTCCAGGATGCATTTGAGAGAGAAGGTAGTTACACTCATCCTCACACCAAATAAGTAGTTCCATCTCGAAGGCACAGGTAGTTTTGCAAGTATTTTAAGTAAGCAGGATATGCTTAACTTGAAAAGTTTGTATAACTGGCTTCATAAAAATGAATTGGGATAAATTAATGAGCCAAATTAAAAAATACAGCATTTTCTCTATAGTTAGAAAAAATATTTAAGAACATACAAAGATTACAGATATCCCTATGTCGAGTTTACCGTATCATGTGTTTCATAGAAGACAACAGATATTCTTCCTGTAACCAACCATCTGCCTTACTGAACATAAACAAGGGAATTCAGGGGGAAAAATCTATTCAATTCTGACTTAGAGAAAATAAAAAAAACCCACACAACATGCTATTGTTATAGAATACATATCCCACTGAGTTAATCTAACTCAAGTTTCTATTTGCATAAATACACTTGCATTTCACCAGCAATTTTCCTGTATATCAGAAAAAGAACAGAGATATCAGAATAATAAATAATTCATAGTAAATTGCTAAACAACAGCTGAATGACAGATTCACCATCTTTCAACTGCAATACAAGTAACTAGTATTTCTATAAAAGCTCTAAGTTTGATTCAATTCAACTTAGGCTCCTGCTTATATAAATTTCTGGCACAGTAGGATTATTTTGCAGGACAAGCAGCAGATCAAATTCCATAAAAACATTCTCATAACTGATTTCTACAACAGACACCCTAGGTTAATTCAGCTGCCTTTGGCCCTTATCATTTACCAATCATCACAGAATCACGGAGTATATTAAGTTGGAAGGGACCCATCAGGATCATTGAATAAAACTCCTGGCCCTGCACAGCACTACCCCCAAGAGTCACCCCATGTGCCTGACAGCATTGTCCAAACACTTCCTGAACACTGGCAGGCTGGTGCTCTGACCGCTTCCCTGGGGAACCTGTTCCAGGGCTCAAACACCCACTGGGTAAAGAACCTTTTTTCTAATAGCCAACCTAAACCTGCCCTGACACAACTTCAGGCCGTTCTCTTGGGTCATGTCACTGGGCACCAGAAAGGAGAGATCAGTGTCTGCTCTTCCCCTCAGAAGGAAATTGTAACTGCAATGAGGTCTCCCCTTGGTCTCCTCCAGGCTGAACAGACCAAGTGACCTCTGCTATTCCTCATACAGCTGCCCCTCAAGGCCCTTCACTGTCTTTGTTGCCTGCCTTTGAACACTCTCAAACAGTTTAGTATCTCTCACATTGTGTCACCCAAATCTGCCCCCAGCACTCAAGGTGAGTCTTCCCCAGTGCAGAACAGAGCGGGACAGTCCCCTCCCTTGCCCGGCTGCAATGCTGTGCCTGATGCCCCTCAGAACACGCTTGCCCCTCCTGGCTGCCAGGGCACTGCTGACTCATGTTCAACTTGCCACTGAGCAGGACCCCCCAGGTTCCTTTCCACAGTTCTGCTTTCCAGCTTCTTGTTTCCCAGTCTGTACAAACCTGCAGGGTTGTCCCATCCCAGGTGTGGAATCCCCCACTTTCCTTTGCTGAACTTCATTTTGTTGCTCAGTCCTCCCTAATTTGTCTGGGTCTCTCTGTCCTCAAGGCAGTCAACAGCTCCTCACTATTCAGTATCAACAGCAAACTTGCTTAGAAATCCTTCCAGTCCTGTGTCCAGGTCACTTATGAAGATGCTGAAGAACACAGGGCTGAGGATGGAGCCCTGTGGAACTCCACCAGTGACACATTGCCAGTCTGAACTCACTCCATTCACTACAACCCTTTGTGCCCAACGCATGTGCCAGTTGCTCACCCACTGCATGACGTGTTTGTCCATCTGTGTGCTGGGCATTTTGTCCAAAAGGGGCCTGTGAGAGACAGTACTGAAAGCTTTACTGAAATCCAAAAAGATTACATCAACTGGCTGCCCTTAATCACCTAGGTGGCTTACCTTATCATAAAAGGAAACCAGGTTTGATAAGCAGGACTTTCCTTTCATTATCAGGTCTCACTGGAATTTGGTGTTGTACAAATTCCATGAGAAGCAAATGCAACTCATTTTAAATTATTTTGACAGCTTGATTGAAAACACAAAAACCCATACATTTTTGAAATCTCTAACGTTTTTCTAAAGATAGCACTTTCAAACTTGTGTATGCTTGACTTGGAAAAACAAACCCTAAATGCATATCCCAATTTCATGAACAAAAACAGTCTGGATGAAATTTTTCTAACTTAATTTATTCAGTACTCTTTTTCTTAAGACTATTGGGAAAAATTCTGCAGAACTGAACATTCCTTGAAAATTCTGTTCTCACGTTACAGATACAAGGTATTCTTTTAAAAGTTTTCTCAAAAAGTCTGCAAGGGCAGTGAGATTCCCTTCATAAGTAAATCAAATGCATATATATATATATATATATATAAACACTTAAGAAGATTAAAGAATCCCCTGAAGACAGACTAAAAAAAAAATCAATATTTAAGTTACAGGGGAAAAAAAGCACCTTTCAGAATTATCTCTTGGCTGTCTCCTTAGAAGCAATGTAATTTCCATTAATTGTTCTAGACAATGTCAAAATTAGACGATAGACTAATACAAAGTCCTAAAATTTAAAGCAGGAAAACCCATTTTCATTAACTGCAGTTACATGCACTGCCCAGCCTATGGATTTTCACAAAGAGATTCCTATATTCCATTACCTAGCTGAGCTAGGAAAATGTTTCCAAGAAAAATCTACTCATGACTAGTCTCACCTTACCCTAAAATATTTCAAAAGTAGGACTTTATGTCTGCTGAACTAATTCCTATCAATATCCTTGTGATATTTTATTAATTCCTTTATTTCTAAAAGCTGTAAATATTGAAATTATGCAAAGAAATTAAAAATCTTTAAAACAAAAACAGGTAAAACTTTTATTTTAGCCAAAGATATAAAGATGAACTTTTAACGTGGAAAAAGTCACTGAAAATCAATTCACACAATTTTAGTCAAAAATCTTTTGAAGATGTCATTACTAGAATAAGACAACATCTTTTTCAAATAAACCCATGCTAATGCCAGTGCAGTAACAGCTGCCTACTCTTCCTTTGGTTTTTCCCTGAAGTACTGCAGAAGCATTACTGCTCCTGTAGCCACCAATGTGCATTACAGACATTTGGCCACACATAGCATTTAAATTCTTTGTTGCATGAATTCAGTTCTCTGAAGGGGTCTGCCTAGTACATATGTATGTACGATTTATACCATTTGGTCACAAATGCATGCCCCATTCAAGCAAGATTATGATACCATACAACCTGTGCTGTGCTGTAAAGCTCTGTCTGATTTTGATTATTTTAATGATTGCTTAACCAGTATTTATGATATCTGTAATGTTTACAGAAAACAAATTCAGGTTTTCATGCAGATATATTATAATGATGATAAACAGCCCCAGAACAACAAAAGATCTTTTGGACCTGGCTATAACCTCATTACCTGTTTTTCTGTTTACCATCTCTCTGGGATATCAATTATCATTAAAACTGTGATACACTGGTCTTTGCAGAGTACTAGTTTTAATGAGGTTAGATTGATCAAAGAAAGCTAAATAATTTAGAGCACTAAATATGTCAACGTTTTTAAAATGTATCACCTAATAAACATTTTATTACCGTTGTTTCATGAATCTGTTTTCCAGCACTGGATTTCTTGTTGGCTAATTTCTTCCTAACTAAGCCTAAAAGTATCATGTTTCTTGATTGTCTCTGGTTATGACTCTTCTCCAGGATTTTTCTTTGGATTAGTGTAATGCTAATCTGCCTACCACTACGTGAAGCATCTTGCTTCTACTTTCCAAATGTTGCTTTTTCCCTTTCAAAGACCTTCAAGTTTGTCTAATATTGCAACATTCTAAAAATCATTTTATCATTTTTCTATCCAATGGTTGTATGGATGCTTTACTGTCTCAAAGAATTTTTATTGTCCTTATCCAAAATACCAAAAGATTGATACTGTCTCCACAGATTTATTTAGCTTTCAGATACCTACTCATAAATTTTAATTACTACCAGTTATCTTCTTTTTTTTATTCTGTTGTTTATGTTGCCATTTTCATTTCTCTTAACTAGGCTTTTTAAAAACTTTGAGATTAGCTTTTTCATTTAGACAACTATGTCTTTTCAAGTATCTAATGAGATTGTCTTTGAAATAACACCCAGTCATATACATTGCTGTGGTGGGGGTTTTTTAACATTTTCTTCCCATATAATTTCACAAGGATAAAATCTGAATGCATTAAACCAATTTATTTCACAGTTGTGACACACTGGTAGTGAGAAATGTTTATTCTTCTATTAGAAATGTACTCTGTGCAGTTTATCTTTGTAAAGTAGCACCAGACAAATCAGGCAAGGTGACTTTTTTTTGAAACTGTTCCTAAGATTCTGACATCACTAAACTGAAGGAAAACACAGATGCCATCTACATGAAAATATGAGCTTGGGATTTTGTTTTCACTGGATTCTGAATCCAATGAAAAATAAACATATTCTAGGAAAATGTAAGCAGACAAAACTGGTTTTAGAAAGAGAAATCTGAGAATTGACAACAATAAGGCAGAGACAAATATTCTAAAGTCTCATTACTAGATGTTTTCCCTCACATTACTTATCCAGTGTCTTCATCTTCCCCATTAGTTTATATATCAGGGGAAAACTTTGCTATACCTTTTAGTACAAAAAGAAAAATAACAGAAAAACCCCTAATTACATGCTCTGAAGTGGTCTTGTGATACGACTTATGTACATTAATCATAAAGCATGCAGTTCTTTCTGAATGGAGCTAATACTTGGAGTCAACTAGGCATAGAAAGCATTCTCAACCACTTTGTGGTGATTACCTAACTCTGACACTTGCAAGTTTACCAGCAAAATGGGATCTCTGGATATCAGTCACAGTAATGGCAATTCAAAGTAGATTCCTATCCTAAAACTGAAATCGGTAAAAAACAGAGTATCTGAGAGAGCTGCCTACTCACTTAGTATTTGTTCCACATATCATGTTTGTTTTTAAGATTTTGTTGCTTTTGCTTTTTTGTTGAGATGCATTGAGCAAAGCATATTCCCAGCAGGTCCAGCCCTGCTGACTCCTGCTAGATTTACACAGCATATTATGTATCCATAAAGTCCCAAAGTTGCTTTCTTCTGGATAGAAAGAATCAGCATATAATTTACGGTTTTTTTCCCCAAGTAATGCAGTACACAAGAACTCCAAAGTGTAATGGAAGCATGCACAATCACAAACTAATTTTCATGTCTTCACACCACTTAGCTGTATATTAGAGTAAGTGCTGATATTATTTTAATGTTCGTCAATGCCTTTATTTTCTAACAGCAAAAATGACAGCCATTTTTCACAGTGACAATTAGGAAAAAGTATCCAAAGCACGGGCTTTCTTTCCAAATTAAGCTTTTGATGTCTTCTACAGTCATTATTGTCAATATACCATTGCTTCAAAAATACTTCTTTAATGCAATTCTGTGTCCCTGAGTAATTAGAATACATTACTGTGGTGGACAGTGGGACAAGTCCTTAAATTGAGATGAGCGGTAACAATAAATACTGCTTTATGCATTAATGTTCTCTTCAAATAAGTAAATGCAATACAAAATTAGGAAATAAACCTGAAGGAATCACATATTTTAACCTAAGAGCCCACTCAATGCAATATGCTAAATACACTACCTTAAAGAAGGAAAACATAACAAAAATTGGCATGGAAAACAAACCTTATAAACTTTTGAATTATTAAAGTTTTAAGAGAGTTCCATTATTTTATTACAGTTTTGGACTTCTACCCAGCTGTAACTGAAAAGTACGCAAAATCTGAGTGTCCATTAAGCTTTTAAAATGGAATAAATAAAAGAACTCTACACTACAAAAACAATTTTATAAAAAAGAGTTACAAGGCAAAAATAATTTAGTTTGATGGATACTCAGAAAAGAGAGTATAGCTAAAAGAGATGTAATAAGAAACTTAGATGAATGTGTTTAATAGGAGCGTTTTTAAAAATTAAAACCGTAACAAAATGTTAATGGGTATATGACAGTGGTACTTAGAGCGGTAAATCTTTTGGGAAAAAAACCTGACTCTCATATGAAAAACAGATTGAAGTACTAGCCTAAAACTTAATGAAACAACAATAAAGCAGTGAACTGAATTCCAGACCCCCAAGAAGTGGAAGTCTGCTGATGGTCCGATCCTTATCAGCTCAAGCCCTAAACCAGTCATCTTTATCAGTTTCATTTTTGGTATTTTATTAGTAAAATTAGTCAGCTAAAACTTTGATAGATCTGCATTTCCACCAGAAGCAGAAGCCGAGGAGCACAGCATCATGGTATCTGTTTTGTCTAAGGCTCCATTTCTCCTAAAAACCTGAGAAAGCTAAAGCAAGGGTGGCCATCAAGGTGAACAAAATGACTAGAGGACAATGCAGACTGTAAAACCACTTCCCAAAGATAAGAAAGGCATGAAGATCTGCCCTTCCCTGTGAGCCTGCTTCTATCAAGAGTTAGGAGGGATAGGAAATTCCACCTCCCACAGCCTTACCCTACAGAGGTATGAAACCAAAAAGGAGACGAGTATCTTGGATCTCATCACAGTCTAGAATCACTTCTTCCCCAGAGAAGTACAGAAGAAGCTGTTGTGGGATGTGTTACAAAAGCATGAACTAAGTGTATCCAACTGTACAGTTTATTCCACAGAAGAATCTGAAAATGAAGCAACTAAAAGCTTACCTTGCTTCAGCCTTCCCCAACAACAGCTGCTCTGTATCTCATCCTTTGATACAAAAAGTACCCTACAGTCTAACTGGCGTGCTTAGAGATCTAATTTAATCATGTATCCTTTCACAGCATCCTGAAGGCACCCAGAAACAGATGATTCTGCAAATTACCAGCCACACTTATCTCCATTTGAGTGGTTTAAAGCCCTATGGCCCAGAGCTAGTAGCTAGGACAAATTTAAAAAAGCGACTTCCAATTTATAAATAATCTGATTTCATTAGCAATCAATGCTTGTGAGCTTATTCAGGCTTGTAGATATATTTTCACTACATTTTTAAACGGAGTAAACAGAAGTCGAACTTCAACTGGTAATTTCCAAGCAGCAGTTGACTTTCTCAACCTTAAAGCACCTAATCCAAACTACAATTTTTTATGGGTAAATGAGAATTAATTAAGAGCAATATAAACATTGTACTTCATGTTAAGGACATCGCAAAGAAAACTCTCTGCATCCATTTTATAAACACAAAAAAATTCCTTCCCTCCCAGGCATAGCTAATGCAGGAATAAATGTAATAAATACCACAATATGTTCAATCTTTAGTACAGCATTGCCTCAAATGATTGGCAAGTGAATGCAAACATTCTCATTTAGGTAAACAGTGATTGGAGAAGAACCTAGAACCATGAGTTAAGCTGCATGTGTATGCCAGTGTGTGTGTGCACATTTATTAATTTACATATTATCCATCTTCAGGAGTTATACCCATTGTTATCACCCTCATTGTGACTACAAATGACTTTGTCTTCTGCTCTGCCTCTACAAACTCAGTTGTCACAGCATTACAACATCTCCCAGCTATGAAAAGCTATTTAAAATATATCATGAAGCTATGCCTCAGACACTTAAAAAAAAAAAAAAAATACAAGATTACCGCCAAAAGGAAGTCAGGATCTTGCAGAAAACAAGAACAGTCAGAAACATCCAGATACCCATATTAATTCTACTTTTTCATAAACAAGTTCACCAGTGACATCTAAAGCTGGTAACGACTTTTTAATACCTTTTTTAAAGCTCACACATGATAAAAAATAATGTCCTCTTTGGAAAATAATTACTTTCTATTGTTGCTTGTTGGTAGACGTGATTTTGTGTATTCATATGGAACAAAGAGCTGAACAGCTCAATGCGACAATCATTAAAACAAAAATTATTACCCAAATTTAAAAAGGAGGTGTCCTTTACTCTGCCAAAACCAACTTAAATCAATTTTAAAATTGACAGTCACATCAACTCATACTGAACAAGAGTTATTTTTAATGTAGCTGCAGGAGAAGAGGCAATTACAAGACAGACATCCAAATGCAAAAGGCCCCTTTAAGAAGGCTGTCGTGTACAATTTCTCTGCAATTACAGAGAATGCAAATATTGATACATGGCACCAGGACTATCTCATTTCTCAGTTATATTTCTTCCTATTTTACTTTAGAGCACTGTTCACTTGCATGAAGCACACAATAGTAATCAAAAATAGCATCCAGGTTAAGAACAGAATGTGACCTTCAGGTCACTGAGTTCAAAGACAAAAGAAATATAAAGACTTCCCTTGGTAAGACTGCCCCATAGACTGTCACATGGCTTCCTTCCTCTGCCTTCTAGTTCCAAGTCACAAACAAGGTTTCAACTCCCTTTTCCTACCAAACTCCTTCCAAACTCTAACAGCTCTTGCTGAAACCCTTAATTTTTTGTTTTATATTTCAGCTGAGGAACAGTCAGAGCACTGCAATTTTTCATTATTAAAGGAATCTTCTTAAGCCCAGTGCTGTGACAGGCTTCTAATACAGACTTACGATTTCACACTAACAGGGCAGAGACACAAGAAGGTGGTAAGGCAGTTATATAAAATTGTGTTAACAGAATGCCACCTACAACTCCACATTGTATTTTTCATCTGCAAATTCAAATTTTGCTTTCTTTATAGGCTACACTTATACATTTCTTGAACTTCAGATAAACTGTTGGATGGATGGAGAGTCCCTACCCTCCAGAGACAGATGACAAAAACTTAGAATGTAGAATATTCTCAAGGCAGGCATAAAGACTCTTTGAAGTACATGCTGCTGAAGCTTCAGAAGCTTCTCTTATTGCATCTTCTCCATTGACACAGTCTGACACAATCATCCACATGCTATACCATCCTGAATCAGCTGAGTTTGGCTCAAATTCACAATTTCAGATAAATAGGAAAAACACTCTAGCACAAGTGAAAGGCTGGCAGTGCAAAAAGTAGCAACACTTCCCCGTGAGTCCCTATCCCTTTCTGGAATGGGTCAGTGTTACCGTACAGAATGAAATTCACACTACCATGTAACAATTTGTCCCTGATTCAAGCCTGTGTAAGCATTTAACAGTATCTGAAAAAGAAAAAAAACTAACGAAAAAAATCACAAAAACCTCAACCTAAAAACAAGAGGGAAAAAAAGACTGTTATGAAAAATGAATGGTGTACAGAAGACTGGTTATAAAATTTATGAAGCTCTCCACAGAGTTTGCAAAGTGATAGGGTAGTCTGGGATCCCCCAGAATCTCTGCGTTCTCACAAGATAACAAGTTTTGTGGGAACATGTGTTTTTTTTATTTGTACAAACTAGCTATAATAAAAAAAGAAAAACAGTAACTGGCATAATATGTACATATTAAGACAGAGTGAAAATTTAAGAGTGAAATTTAATAGTGAAAATTCACTCTTGCTGTATTGCAAAAGGATATTTCATGACACTTCATGATTTTGTAACCATAGATTTATTGATTCTGAGTAACTATTAATTATGCAAAATTAATAACTCATATTATTTAAATTCAATAATATATGGCAGATAGCTTCCTTGAAGGTAGAGTGGTTGACATCTGAAAACTGGGTAGACAACTTGCAATTGCCAGAAATTAATTTCTGTACCAGACCATTGACTTTTACTGTACCAGTTTATAGATCAATTCTTATTTCCAGGGAAATAATTTTGTTACTTTCTTGTCTGAATAGTGCACTCATCCATCTATTTTTCTCACTTTACATTTACAATTACAAAGGGTTTTCCTATTAGCTTTTAGGTGTGTGCTGTTGTTTTGGGTTCCTAAAGAAATCTATAGAATTTACTTATTAAATGTAGAATGAATTTATCACATTTCATTCAAAGTAGAAACAGTGTATATTCCTCCAGTTTTCAGGTTCAATTAATTTTTCCTTTTATTCACCCCTTTCCTTCTTCCTGCCTACCTTCCAACATTTTTTCTGACAGAAGCAGCTTCAGACATTTTGTCTAGATTGCTCAATCAGTACTGTCCACTTTTCATGGTCTTTTTTTGGCTTCACACCCTCTGTGAATTTACAGCTCATACCTAAAGGTGGCATTTCCAAGACACATTTAATATAAAGCCTAAGAAAACCTTAATTTCTAGGACAAATCAGATCAGAATAGTATTGACTGAAAATCATTATTTTTTGAGAGCTTGCAATCATTATTTTTTGAGAGTTGCGCGACAAAAAGAGAGTTGATTTGCCATCTTCCATCTTGCCTCCCTTCTAGTAATTTATGAAGCAAAAAGAGGTATTGCCACTCAAATATGAAGTGCCTTAAAACACAGACTTGGCTCTTTGTAGTATACATAAAATCCACTGAATGACAGACAAGGATTATATGCACTGGGAAAGAGCCAAGGATAAGGAAGGAAACAATTCTTTACAGGAAGAATGTACATCTTCATATTAGGATGATCAGGATCTTTGACAGGCACATTAGAACTCTTCGTGTTTACATTACCACGGATCACACTAAAATATCACACAGGGAAAAAAAAGTATGTTAACAGAATTGGAGAGAAACACAAATTATTACAGTTAAATTTGGACAAATGTGAGACTTTTTGTCAATATGATCTTCCTAAATATAGTTTGATAGAATTCAATCAATAATGGTTCTACTTTCTTTCTTCATTACATTGATTCTTAAATAATACTTTTTTTCTCTAATCCAAAGGACTGGATGGAATCTAATAGCAAGATGTTCTTCATTTATGCATTTTTCTTCTGCTGCTTAGCAATTGATTTCTGTTTTTCAGTAGCAGACCAACAATATTGGCAATTATAATAAGCTTTAGTAAAGACTTAGACATAAGGTAGTATACAAATCTTTCCACCCTACTTGCAATACTTGAGCTTTGCATGCTTCAACAGCTTTGCCAACCATTTGTCAACATTCTTGTAATAATTACTACTCCTGATTTATTCCACAGAAATTAGTTATTTTATGATCTAAGATTTATTTCTATTCCTTTTTCTTTTGCACTATGCAAACATACAGTATGAATACAGCAGACACTGAATACCTTTATCTGTTCAGGGTTCACCTGTCTCATTTGCCAGTTCATCTGTGAGCTTGTCACATCCACAGGACCAGCATGACAACAGCAACTTGCACTCAAAAACATTGGTACGGTTGTGGTGACCACCTTTTCTATTCCATAATGCAAGTCTGAAGTCTTGTAAATCCAGAAAAAGGAAAATCAAAACTATTTTTCATCATGTTCTGCTCATTAGGCGTAAAAGGATAATCTGTGTGAATTCTGCACTCTGACTCTCTGTAAAGGCACATGGAGTGCTTTGGGATGTAAAAGTGGAAGGCAAGGCAGTCTAAAGGAAATTTTAAGGTCCTGTTCTCATTTTAGTGAGCATTCCTATATTTTTTCAGTACAGAATCAGTGAATAAAACATACAAAATATGTAACTGTATTTTAAAAGTCTGGGGATCAAGGAATAGATATGAGATACAGTCTGTTTGCCAAATGAAGTGCTTTACCACTAGAGACATCATCCAGTTTTCCCAAAGAAACCTGTACTCTGTACCTGATGGGTAGTCTGGCTTTAAGAGGAAAGGTATTATTTAATCCCAGTATACTGTCTGTATACTACTGATGCATAGAACATCCTCTTCTGAGATGAAACATCTCTGACAGAACAGAGAAAAAAGCTCAGCCCTCACACGAGAAGTGAGAGACCTATTCCATAAAAAACAGACACTGTCAGACACCTCCTCTAACACCTGACACTTGGAAGAACGGTTGCATATGGCAACATCATCCTAAAGAACAATACAGACACCAGACACAACAAATCGAGCAGTAAGCCAGGAATCTGTAGATTTGGACTGCAAGTTAGCACCTACATGTGCTAAAAAGATACTGAATTTCATTTTTCAGCACTGTGCATTATCCTATTCATTTAGGACTCTCTCTTCCACTCTCACATTTTTTTCCTGTATTCTTTCTGTACTACAAAGTAGTCAACCTTCACCATAGTGGTGGGAACAATCGTTTCGATTGCACAAGAGGATGCGGCATGATCACCCTCCTTCACCCATCTCTAAGAGAAGTCACTATCAATCATTATGTTTTAAACCAATCTAAATAAAAAACAGTCTTATTCTTGATTGTATTAAAGTGCTTAAAGTGTTTGGTGAATACTGCGTGTGTTCTAGTTACCTAAAGGCTGGGATTTTTTTGTTATGGTATTGAACAGGGTAGTTTGAAGATTAAAACTATGTTTGTCAGCCATTCTGCTCAATGATGTAATATATGCAGCTCATCACCATGAAAAATAAGAATTATTTTGTTTTCTACTCTTTTGTAATTTTCTATCTCCTCCCTTAAATATTTCATCCCCCATACAATAATGATTTTCACTGTGTAACATTTCTAAACACCACCAGATCCCTCAGTAAGTGTACAAAGCCAAACAATTAACATTTTAGAACACTTCAAATGAGAAGACTTTTTCACAGCAAGGCCAATGACTGTAATATGCAAATCCCAAGCACAGATCACTTGAAATGCTTCCAAACAGTAAATGAAATATTTTACTCAGCTGGCATTTGATTGAAATTTGCACTTACAGATACCACAATATAATTCAATGCCTTCAACGCTTCATTTGTGCCTTTAAGTTACACTCGATAAGCAGAACCAGATCTTGTAATCTACTCAGATATGGCACAATCCTTATGCATACATTCCACAATGTGCAGCAGCTTCCATGGGGTTGGTGAAGGCAGAAAGAAAAATGGGAGTGAAAATGAATAATACATCAGTCCTCTGGCATAAGTATGGGAGTGACGTTTTGAGTCAAGGTGAAGTCAGGAGGTGAGGAAAGTGAAATACAGACACTTGGCTTGTTTGCTGCAAAGTTCCAGTCTTCCCACTTGCACATTTAAGTAAGTTACATCATCTACAAGATGTGACAAACCCTGCAACTGCAGAACAGAAAGACCTTATGTAACACTGAAAGGCTGTTAGAAACATTTTCCCTCCAACAATGAATATACTACTGTGTTTTAAAAACCCATTAAAAGGAAGTGACACAATGGCATTCTTGTAGAAACATATGGAAGAATTATATTATTCATAACACCTGAAATTAAAATCTACATAGATCATATTTTAATATAAACGGCATGAAGTTATAGATTGGATTGGTGGTAGATGATAACATGGGCTATTAGCCCTGATAAATTGACCATAACCTCAAAATATGTATATACTTCTTCAGTTGAATTGTATTTCAGAGTAACTGTACCTCCTGATTATAACCATCCAAAGGCACAATCTGGCAGTGAACAGAAACACTGCATCTTCAAGAATTTCTGTATTTCACATATAAAGTACAATACATCGTAGCAAAATAATAGTATTAGAGAATAATATTGTTCCAAGGTGTGAATCATTTGCTTCAAGACAACAGGATTTAAGAAAAAAACAGGTTCAAATAATGAATTTCAAAATTCTAACCTTTTGATTAAAGCAATTCAAAATCAAGAATAAAACATAAACATATTTTTAAAACTGACCAGAAAGGCTAAAGAAGACATGTCTTCTTTAGCCTTTTTTAAAAACATATCTTCTTTTTCATTGTGAAAATGAAGTGTTGTTCAAAATATCTTCCAAGTAAACTGTAATTTACTTCTGCACTAAAAACACTGCAAAGTGGCAGAAAGGGAATTTATATGTTTGTGATCTGGGCCATGCAAAGGTTGCTTGAGTTCTTCCATTCATCCTGTCCCTACTTCTTAGAGAACTACTTTTCCACTTTATATGTGCCGGTCACCATCTTCTGCCTCAGGCACTAAAATAAATCCAAGCTGCCCATTTTCTAGGAGTTCCCAAAATTTGAAACACAATCATTCTTACTTGCTCATTTATTTGGTGAAGAGTTAACAGTGAGACAGGCCACCTAGCACTTGTGTCTGTTTCTCTCATGACTGAATGGCAGACCCCTTCTGCTGACTCTATTTCCATTCCAATAAGCACACAATATTTAGCAGGTCAGATTTCATTTTTTTGCCTAGATAAAAAATGTTCTAGCATACTAAGGAAGACCCATATGCTGACACATAAGTCCCTCCAATTTAATTAACTATTGTGTGGTACTTAAATGGGATTTAGGTAGTCAAATGATCAGTTTTGATTCTGCAAAGCGGCAAAATAGCACCTTGACACTGGCCTGAATGCCCCCAGTTGCTGGTCAAAGCAATCAGTATTCCAAACTGCACGACAAACAGAACTGAAAAATGTATGATATTTTAAGCATGTCTGCTTTGGGCTAGTTACCTGGCTGCTAGGTATTGATTAAATAACACAGTCTCAATGCACTTCATAACAAGACAAGCACAAAATCACTAGTCCTGGATTTCAGCCTTTTAACTGCTCAGGCGTTTTTTTCCCTACACCTTCACAATCCATGTAAGACTGGCAAGCAATTGTCAGGGTTTTTTAATAATGTTACTATTATTTAATGTAAACTACCAGTAATTCTCTGAGTACTTGACACTTACAGGAACTGCTCAAGAAATAGATTAGGCTTTAACTAACACATTCTGTTAATTATGTTTTACTTTAGTTTGCTTTTTATATATATATATCCACTATTCCTTTAATACAGGGCTTAATAGATACATTATACTTGAGCAGATAGTCTCTGTATATATTACTACATAATTATATAAATAAACATTTACATGTTTACTTAAAATTAACATGTTTTTATAAAACACGACAACTTTTAAGACAATATAGAGACAGTGAATCCATTGGCAGGAATACTGCTTGTGCATGCATCCTGTTACAAATGAACACAGATAGTTTAAGCCAGAGCTGTCATGTACCAGCCAAGTTATCTTTCATACAGGAGTACCACTGAGATCACATGCAGAGAAATACACTTTATCTGTACTTTCACAACACGCCTGCACTTACCACCACTCAAATACAGGAAGGAAGGAAAGAGTTATGTGTACTCTATTAAATTGTTGACTTTGTCAAATGCAGCTTAACTTCAGTGGAGTACAGCTATAATGTTCAATACTTCATTGACTGTAATTGCAGTCATTCCATGTTCTCAAAAAGCCAGTTTATGTAACATCACACAGAGCTCAGTATTCTCTGTGACAAAGTCTAGCTATTCTAATCTAAATTATTTTGTGAGTTTTAAAGCCTGAATATTTTTTACTTTATGAGTATATATGTCTTTGCAGAGACCACAGAAAAACAGTTATCCTGTTTTGTTTTTTTTTTATATGGAATTGAGTGTCTTGCATTTTTTAAAAAGCTTGTGAGAGTACCTTAGATGCAGACAAAACATATGGGACATCCCAGATAACACATACAGCAACAGCGCCCAGAGGAAAAATAATCACATATACCTGATACTTAAATGCCAAGACAGATCTACAGCATGCAGTAAAGGTAACTTCTGTCCATAATAGACTTGTGTCATTATTCACAAGCCTTTAAGAATATTTCTAAGTTCATGTTCTTAAAATTTTTACTTCTCCACCAAACTACAGCCATCCATCTCTTTAAAGATCTTGCCTCCCCTGTACGCCTCACAACCCCAAGCTGCAAGTAATTTCTCATGTTTTCCTGAACTGAGTTCTGCATCAAAGGAAAGTGGCTATTAGCAAGTTCTGCACCAAGGGAAGGTGGCTATTAGCAGATCACAAATGCCATTTCACAAGAATTTACTGGGTTTTCAAAAAATTTCTCCTTGCGGGCTGCAGAAACTTAAAACTTCTTTCCCTGAGTCTTTTGATGAGATAAAGGTATTATTAAGGTAACTTCTTTCCATATCTAAACAAAGATTTGGGCACTCATAAAGCCCATTCATTTTTCCCTATGTAAAATTGTTGGTCTATTAAATTATCTCATCCCTCTATATCTGACAGAGTCTGGCAGAATAGAAAGCTTGAAACCAAACCCATAGTTACAGGGATTTGCCTTATAACATCATCTTGACAAATCTTGCCTAATTCACTACCTAACATGCAGGCAAGTCAGTGTAACATCCCAGTTGCTTCTACTGTCTCTCTGTTTCACATGCTTGTTTTCAAGGAATGAAATATCTAGCCTAATGAACATTCTGGGCTTAAAAAGTAAGATTTATGTTTTCTCAGACCTCATCATATAATGTAGAATTTCTATAGCAAATCATTTTCAAGTCAATTTCAGATAGTAGAGATGGGAAAAAAAAAAAAAAGAAAAGAGAGAAAATTACAGAAATATAAAGAAGATGTAAGCAGCATTAGTTTTTCATACTTTGGTGTAAGAAAATAAGTTGCAAGGCCAAAATCCAAATCTTTGTATAAAATAAAGTATAACGAAGTCAAAGGATTAAGGGTAAAATCCTCTTGAGTTTGATTTCCAATGTGAGCATAACAGACAGATTGTCCTGTCTTCACCTGTTATTTTGTTCATGCCAAACGCTGAAACACCACAGTAGACCAGTGCCTGAATGACTCCAAGACCACTGCTGTTGCATCTAAGCCTGAATTTTTCTTCTTTGCAGGAGAAAATCATACCTGTTTCAAAACTCTAAGCCTAACTACATTTGTATGTAAGCTAAGGCTTCCCTCATTCATGAAGAGACCACATTGGAAAGTCAGATCCAGAAATGCTGCAAGCTTCAAAAATCTTGAAACAGCATCCAAGCCATCAGGAGTGCAAACAGTAAATCAAATCAAGTGTCCACAATGGCTCATCATGCCCATTAGGACCTAGATATTCTTTTGAAATAGAGCTGTTGCTCTTTCACCAAATCAAAAATTACTGAATTCTAATAAAAGGAAGAACTATCTGGCGTTCATCTGGCTTTTACACATCATTAAAAATGTTCACAGCTCTCTGATGATCAGGTAACTTTATGTATGTTCCGTATGCTGCACAGAGTTTAAGGAAAGGCACCACAATTCTCAACATCTTCTTCAACCTCTACAAGCCAAAATTTGAGGCATGCTGAAAAGGCATTTAAATTGTGCTAGTCCTATTGGCACATCCTCCACAGTGTACGTAACTTCAACATTTACCTCCAGGTCTTGAATAATTGTAATTCATATACTCAAAAGGATAGGCAGACTTCCCATCAACAGTTGTTTGTCATGTCTGATGCTATTGAGGGAAAGAATCTTCTGTTGGCTCAGCTTTAGATTAGAAAGTACAAAAAATCCCAAAGGAAAATAGCTACATTATATTTGATTTATTGAAGTTCAGTGACAAGATTGCCAAGTTCCTTTCAAATAGAAGTACACAAATCTAGTGAGGTAGTAAGCATGAACCACACCTATTCTCTGAAGGTAATGGAGATCACACACAGCTGCTTCTTTCACAATATTTGGGGTTTGTCATGCTACACAAATGAAACACATTTCCATTTTACAACATAAACTCACATTTTCAAAAATTCTGATCATCTCCCACACCCTTGGAAAAACAGGAAAAGAATTGAAGAAACTGAAGAAACTTTACCACTTTTCCTCAGAAAGCTTTATGACATGTGGCAACCTACCACTTGTTAAAACACAGTCTTTAAAAGGAACCTATTTTAGATCTTACAAACCATTCCCACTCCCCAAAAACCTATGAAGGGAAGATTCCACTGGGAGGGGAGGGAAAAGTATGGGAATAGCCATGAAAAGCTGTATATTGGTGATGTGTGTTCTAGGAGACTTGGTTTATATCCCTGTTTTTTGCAAATTCAGACGCCTCAAGGCTAGTCTCATAATACAGAAAATCTCAATTTAAAGACATTATTGATTGGCATTAGATACTATCTTTGCTTTATAAATACCATGAAGCCAAGTTCCAGATATGATTCTGATTTCTTAGGCTATTTGTTTGTCAGAAAGATAGAAATTAAATTAGTTGGAATAAAACTAATCAGCAAACTTTACACAATAACAGTGGGAAATCTTTCTGCTGTTGTGAGTTCCTAGGCATGTGGTTCTCACTACATCAAATCTGCCATGTCCTTATGCTTTCTTCCCTGACACGGTAATCCTGATGTATGGAATATTTCACAGACTTCAATTTCCTGACAGGTGTGCAGAATTCTCTGCACTATCTAGATAGGTCAAAGTAAATTACAGGATGAAAACTATCATTTTCACTGTTCCACTATGAGAGGAACAAGGGTTTCCTGCTCTTATCTTCTCATGGGTTTACAAAAGTCACAATCATACTTACTTCTTGAATTTGGCTTACATGTATTTCAAAATGAAAGCTGGAAATATACTTCCTTTCCCTTTCATAATAGCAATCTTTAACTACTATCACTAAACCATAACTATAGCTGCAAGCAATATTTTACAGATGCAATTTCTTCACAGAAAAGCTGAGCTATAATGCAAATTAAAACCATGTCTTTTTAACTCTCAGTGAATATAGCTGAGTAATAAAATGGCTATAGAAGACGCTGATATTTAGTTTCTATTGCCAGTTTTGCCCCTGAAAACTTTAGTTCTGTCTTTTTATATTGTATCAACTTTGTTTGCCTGCAGTACTTGTAGCAAGCTATAGACATAATATGGTCAACATGTAGTACTCAAAAAATGACAGCACTAAAAAAACGGAAGTTCTGAGTTTTTCAGAGTAGGTCTCAGCTTCTGACTTCTTGTAGTTCTGGCTATTTCAACTTCACTTCTAGCAATACTACAAGTATTGCTCATTTTCTAAGACTTCAGTTACTGTCACCTCCACCAAGTGATTCACATGATTTGTGAATTTTGACACTCTTCCACATCTAATAAGGCATCAGAAATATAATTTTTGAAACAAACCAAATAGCTTCAGTACAGAAGACTGCTCCATAATTGTCCAAAAGGATTTAAATATGTGCTTTTCAACTCCTAGGACACTGGCCCAAATTTCAAACTACTTGAAAACGAGAGGGAAGGAGTCGGCATCTTCACGCTTCTTACTCAACCTTCTTCAATATTCTCCTGAATTCTTGAATATTAATTTGATCCAGAAAACAAAATTAAGCATTTCTCAGTTATGGAGACTAGTCTAGTCTAGTCTTTCAAAATGAAGAGTATATTGTAACCTCAACAATATTTTTTCTCATTACTATTCCTTCTTTGCCCTTCTATCGAAACAGTATTGATTGGTCTCAATTGCTGATTATATAATCCAGTATTCAATCACATTGCCTCCTTCATGACCTCCCTTTTTTCTAAAAGTACCAGGGTATAAGGCAAGAAAGTAAAGCTCCTAAATTTGGGACAGTTAATCTCTCTATTTAAACCTGAGCAAGCCTCCTTCACAAGAAAAATCAGTACCTCAAACTCGAAGTCTGAAGTTCTGTATGAAGTAAAACAACTCTGTGAATGACTGACAGAACATCTCCCTAATCAAGCTACATGCCTGATGTTAACTTGTGTAGATGCTTCCCCCAATACTTCATGTCTCAGTGGCTTGGGGTTCTGTGATAGCTTTCTTTTTTTGGTTATGTTCTTGAAATGCCATATTGAGTTAGTGAGATACAATGTTAAGAAACTTCTAGCATAAGAGAGCAGCAAAACTTGCTTGTTTCTTTACAAATATGAAAATCCTTAAGTTAAATGGGGGGAACTACTAAGTAATACTACATATTTTAGAGCACAAAAACACCAAAACTCTCAGTGTAATTAGGAAATGTGGATTTTGGAATTCATGTCTAAACATCTGATGGATGTCTGCTCAGACAGGGAAGAAGGAATGAAAGGGACCAGCTCGTGGTATTTTTATTCATAAATTCTACTTAGCAGTCAGAAAGAGCAAAATAATTAATTTTATTTGTTCATACTATATTTTGCTGTTAGAATTCAATTCTTCATAAGTAATCTATTGTATATAATTTGAACTAAATTTAAAAAAGCTTAATTTGAGGAAGCCAAATCATCATAATTTTATCACCATGGTGAAAAATTTTACAGCTAGTGAAGAAACATGAAAGCAGTTGGTTATCCTGAAGATCCTGCTTTGAATATAAGTATTTCTGCACCTAAATATAGCATAAAATAAAACATAACTGCACTTGAACTAAACAGTCATGTAAACAGCAATTGCTTACCATTTGGAAGCAAGTCTACACACAAAACTGAATATAATAATGTTTTCCCTTTTGTGATAGGGACCAGTAAATCACAGATTACAGGACAAATAGGGGTAACAGAGAGCATCCATTTATAACAGAGGTTGATTTTGGATCCAAGCTTGTTTTATCTGGCATATCAGCAATACTACAGGAAACCACACTTAGATTAGAATGCATAAGGTTGAAAGATTCACAAAGTTATCAGATTTCCCATGTGGCATGCTGTTGCTCTGGACAGCATTCTAAGACTGGTAACAAAATCCAGATGCAAATCTAGGGCATTATTTTTTAACCTTTATTTAAATTTATAACTTCCTATTTATGTTGTTCAAATATGAAGTTTACAAGAGTTTTCTATCAAAGGCAAAAAAAACAGGCAGTGACCTGATTTAGAAGGCCACTAAACTTCTATGTCTTTCATGGATTACTTGTCCTTCTGGGGCCTGACTCTGCAGGCACTAAGTATTCCTCTAAAACAATAAGTGGATAATTTTCAAAAATCCCATACTGAGCATGTAGAACAAGAACACTGAAAGTATACCACTGTTAAATAAAAGACAGTATCTCTATTTACACAACTCTTTCTACAGCCTGCTTCACCATTCTCTCTGCACTACTAAGAATTGCCTTGACACAAATACCACATTTTAAAACCACATATTGACCATCTTCCTATTTTTCTAGTCAGCTGATACATGTGGGGCTAATCACCCATATTCACCAGAACTGGAGTAACAGAATATGTGAATATGTGTGAAATATATGTGTGTGTGTGTGTGTGTGTGCATCGTTGCATGCATTGCTTATAAAGCATCAGCCAGAAGTGTTTCCTGGAATACTCCTATCTGGGAAGGAAACCTGACCCCAGATTCTCTCAAGCAGATTAACTACAGATTTTAAGGAAAACAACAATCCCTCATCACACATTTCAAATAATTGAATGCAACAATAGACTATCCAGTATCATAGAGCATCTGACTTCCGAAGTGTTGCTATTTTTCAAAAGTACATTCTGACAAGAGAGCCTCTTGATTTGCAAAAAAAAAAACAAAAAAACAACACACCACAAAAAACCCACAAATCAAACAAAAAACCAACCCCGTCACTTCTGAGGAAGGCAAAGGTTCATGCACAAACACGTTTTTCTCAGACTAGAACATATTTCCAAGAGAAGAACTACTTCTGTTTCCAGGCCTATTAAAATAATCCTCTTGAGCTTTTTTTATGAGGCTGAAGACTGACGCACAAACAAATTATTCAAGGTGTGCACACCTCATCTTTCTCTTTCAGGTCTTTTGCCAAATAAGCTGCTAGATCCAAGGATAAGTTTGTGGGCAGAAGACATGAACCTGCTAGATTTAATAATATTACTAGAATACTAAAATTAATTCAGTATTCTATTATACATCCGCTATATCAAAAGCACAATGCACTTACCTAAGTAGCAGTGTACAGACCTCATTTATGAATGTGGAAAGAACAGCTTAGCTCACCTTCCATCTGTTCTAGACAGATACAAAAGTTTTAATCTAATGGAAGTTATTCAGAACCACTCCATAGAGAAAGGGGATGAAGTACAACAATAATATTGGAACACAAAAAGGCTTCTTGCAAGGGGGGAAATACGATCTGTCTCACGTCAAGAATGTTCTTAAGAACACTATTTTAAAAACTAAAGTGCCTCAGAATAGCTACAATCTCCTTACTTGTTTCTCTTTACAGTCTCTATTGCCACAGTTAGGTCATGTCTGAGGGCTATCTGTCTGCTTTAAACTACATGCACTTTATCTCAGTCCTACACCCATAGTCTAGTACCAGAAACACAGATTTACTCAACATTGTTGCTAAATTCTGAAAGCCCTAAATAATTAATTTGGTTGGAATTTTAATGCATCTCGGCAATATGCAGTAATTCTAAACACTATGTACGTTACACCTTAGGTAAAGCAATACACATTGTGATGAAGCTTAAGTTCTCTGATGTATAGTAAAGCACACCAGGGACAAAAATTTAGTTAAGATTTTAGTACAAGAGAACATCCATTAACTAAAGATAAAATAGGTTAAAATTTCAGGGTTTTTTTAAGAAGAAAGCTACAAAGATATTCAGGAAGAAAAGGGCTTGTGTGTGTTTGCCAATTTAAAAACAAACAAATAAATAAATGTAAAGCAAATATACCAATTCACTTTCATGCAAATTATATTTCCTAGTGGAAACTAAGGATAAGAAGTATCATATCTTAAAATCTCTTTAGGTCCAATAACACTAAATACATTCTTACACATTAAATCCACCTTAAAATCTAATAGGGTGTCAGACACAATTAGTTCTGTTAATAAAAATTAATCTGAATTCTTTTAGAATAAGCCTCTAAAACACTGAGCTGACTTCTTAAGACACTTTATCCAATAAAGGCTGAATCCTTTGCTGAAGTTTCTTAGCACTAGTAAAAATTACAAGAATTATTTGTACATAAAGAACTATATTACTGTTTGGCATTATTCCTTTTCAGTTTTTTTCATAAAACATAGATACACTCATAAGTGCATATGTAGGAGTGATTAATGTTTATGAAACAGAACAGTGGGATTCCAGAAGTACCATATGATGACATGTCAATATTTTGATCCTCACAGACTTATAACAGCTGTTTCTTCAGCCCAGCTGATACAGTGAAAACATCTCAAATTCGACACAGATAAGTTTAATTCCTAACAAAAGAGACTAGTATGGATCTGTATGTGTAATTTTAAAGAACTTCCCCTTGCATACCATTTCCAAGAAAAGTTTATCTTAAATCTTTTGTTTACTGTTAAGGTACTGCTGTAGATTTGAAGGAGCTGATACAAAGATAGAAACAGACTCACTTAACCAGGAAACAGGACTAAATGCTTCTTAATAGCTCTGTGTAGCCAGTCACTCCCTAGTTTTCAACTACAGCTAATACTTCAGTTTAACAATTCATTCTGACATCCCTGGGACCCTCTGGTCCCTCTTGCTCTTCCAGACATTGTAGAAATAAATGGCTTGCACACAAAAATAGTAAGGCAGAACAAAATGTTATGTTCTGTGTTGTATACTTCTTCCATAAAGATTTGCAGTTGAATTCTTGCCACAAGAAAGCCAGTAAGAATTTCAATGTAATTCCAAACAAACCTAACTTTCCTCTTAAATGAGTACATATCACACAATTTTACTCATATATTTCAACTCACAGCCATAAAGGAAAACCAGGTAGTAATTGAGAGAAAATTGTTTCATTGGACTCTCTGTGGATTTGGTTTAACAGGGAATACACAAGTTTCATTTCACTTCCAGGAAATAATTGTAGATGAACTGTCATACTGTAGACAGATGCTAAATTTTTAAACTAATTCCAGAAGTGATTTAAAGGTCTGCTATGCAGAATATAATAGCTTTTTAACACGAAATTTAATAATTACTTGAGTTTATTAAACTGATTGAGGAAACTAATTTCAACTCATTCTAGATTGTCTTAATAATGTTGACTCACTTTGAAACTAAATGATGTATTACAAAGATACTTAGGTCAATTAATGGATTCATTCATCAGTGGATTTTCAGATAATTGGAAGTATTTATTTTCATACCTTTCAGCTAAATTTCCTTTTAATTCCCAGAAACTACACTACAGGATAAGAGTAGCTTAAGAAAGTGCTCACCTTTTATGGACTATGTGCAACATCATGCACCTGAGCAGTAAAAAGGCTCCTACAGGCACATTTTACCCTGAGGGTCCATCAAGTTACCTTAGGCACACAATGCTCAGCCACTCAGCTTCTTTGGCACAAAACTGATTGAGCCCATGCAACAGTTACTGGAAAGAAAACTCTGTTGTAACAGCAACATCAGCGCTGTTCAGCCTAGAGTAGAGAAGCTTGCGTGAAGACCTCAGAAAAACCTTCCAAGATCTGAAATGGGCCTATAGGGAAGCCAGGGATGGACTCTTCATCAGGAAGTGTAGTGACAGGACAAGGACTAAGGGGTTCAAACAAAGAAAGAGACATTTCATTTAGATAAACAGAAGGAATTCTTTACTATGAGGATGGTGAGGCACTGGAACAGGTTGTCCAGAGAAGTTGTGGATATACCATATCCCTGTCAGTGCTCAGATCCAGTCTGGATGGGGCACTGAGAAACCTGGTCCAGTGTCCCTGCCCATGGCAGAGGCATTGGAACAAGATGATCTTAAAAGTCTCTTCCAATCCAAGTCAGTCTGTGATTGTTACAGCAAAGGAAGAGAGGCAGTAGTTGAAGCCCATAATATGCATGTTACAGGAGTTTATTTCACTTTGCAACAACTTATACAAACCTGTGTTTATATAAACTATAAATCTATTTAAGCCTTACTTTTCCAAATTTATTCAAACTGCCTATTCAGTGACACTTTCTGTGCTGTGCTTCTTAATGTTTCCAGGCATAAGTCTTACCATGAAAATACTTACAAGTAAAATTAAGGAAAAGTGAGACTGAAAATTTCTTGCATGAGAAATGTGAAATGAGTTTGTTTCACAAATACGTGGAAGTGAGGTGGATGATTAAAGCACAGTCTACGTCCAAGCCACAACACATTTCACCATTTTTGAAGCAGACTGCCTACAAATTATCCCATCTTCCACAACAGTGGTGAGATACACATGAAAACTGATGATCTATAAATGATTGTCTGTAGAACCGGAATTCATGATCAGTCATAGCAGCTTAGATAAGGCAGAACACTTGCTACTTACTGGATCTCTATTAACTGAGTTGTAAAAAACTAGCTGAACTCTGTTTAGCTGAATGCTGCATTCTCTCATGTTAAGAGAAAAAGAGCAGACCACTATAAGAATGACAAAAAATTACTGAACAGCTTCCAATGTAACTAATGTTCGCATCTATCAATTCAAGACTAACTCCACCCCAGACAGGCACACAGCTTGTCAAAACCTCTTTGAATTTTCCCATAAACTGAGTTCTTTCCTTTCTTTTTGTGATACCATAGTTTATGACACTCAGACATATTCTCAACTGCTCTTCTGAAAATCAAAGTCTACTATTATAGTGCTTATTAATATGTCTAATACACATTCTTTGACAGTTTTTTTCTCCATATAATATAAAAAAAACACTGGATCTTGCCAACACAACATATTTATCCATGTCTTTACTAATTCTATACTTTAATATGTCTACAAATGTGTTCAGTTCTAACTCTACAGTTACAAGTTTACCACAGAAGGCCTTTTTAAATATGAGCATCATATTTGTTGCCTTCTATTTCTCCTCTAATGAGGCTGTTCATATAACCTGTTCAACAATCCACTGTATGATGCCATTACTTTATCAGCATTTTCATGCCAAATTCTTTACAACCTTCCATAAGCCTTGAATTCAAATACCTGTTTCTCCTAGAGCTATTGAGTTGAAAGCACTCCTCAGCTTTAATTAATTTGTATCAAAGTTGATTTCACAAACATTTTCATGCTAACAACAAATCCTATACCCAGAGTTGATAACTTCATAAAACAGCTTTTCCATCCTCCTGTATCTGCTGTTTAGATCCAAACCCCAAGCATATTATCTGTCTAGGTTTTCTACAACGCTAAACACAATCAGAAATTACTCTGTACCTTTCATTAGTCTGCTCATCAACTGCACAATTTTTCTCATCAACTATTTTATACATGTTATCCAGCAGCATATCACCTTCTGCCTATATGACACTTCTACCTTACTCCCAAAGAGCCTAGACTATAAAGACAAGGTTTCATGTCAGCAAAGGTTAATTCCTGAAGCAAAAAGCTTCACTTCTTAGCAGTAACCTCACAGAATATCTAATTACTTTTATTTTTCTTCTTACAGACAGGCATAAATAGTCTTGCCTCGCAAATTTTTACCCTCAAAAAGTACATTGTGTTCCTCAACGTTTTTTAAAATGAGCACTGACAAGCTATACATGTTTCTGTAATCTCACATGTATCTATTAGCTACATGTTCAAATGAAAAGTCACACATTACTAAAATAAAACCCAGATTTATATATAATAAAAAACAGAAACACTGTGCAAAACTTATACACACAGTTTTGCACTCTGTCCAAAGTAATATACTACACCAAGCACTGATTATCTCTTACTTATGGCACACGTGATTTTATTATTTTGAGTGACATTATGGGACTTAATTGAGGTGCAGGCAAAAAGCAGAGCAGAAGAGCAAGTAGCTACATAAAAATCTCTGAATTAGAGAAGTTTTAAATAGATATTTTGGGACAAGTATATATTGCAAGTGAAAGCAAAGTACTGTACAAACAGCCTTCAAACATGTGAGTATCATGAAGAACCAACATATTAGAATGAGGTGTATCCATTGATTCCTTTAGATATTATTCTCTAAGAAATACAGCCAAATTTGAAATCATGAATGTACTAACCCTGAACAGAGGGTAAGGTTTATCCTCAATGGATAGACAAATGACTCAGTCTAACAGCTTGAGTTCCACTTTATTCTTGTGAGACATTGTCTCATTTCCCCAAGAAGTGACTCAAGCTCTTGATGCAGATGATGATGATTATTGTTACTGTAGCTTTCCCCACCACTTTTATATGCCAGAAAAGTTCTTTGACCAATTCAAACTACAAGCTTCAAAGTTACTTTTAAATAACTCCTACCAATATGGCAGGCAGATTCAGTACTTTTTCTCCTCTAGTTAGCAAGCTATGAAGTTGATACAACCATTTAGCAATTAATTTTTCTGGCAAATGACTGTCTTACTCTCTATGTTGAAGCTCCAGTGGGGCAAAGAAGCTGAAGCTGCATGCATAATCAATGATTATAGGGCATGCATGTAAAGGCTTCCCACCTACGTTGAATGTAGAAAATATTTCTCATGTTTACTACATAAGCATACCAAAAGTGACACTTACAGACCCTAAGTCCACACAACGCACAACCTTAATACAATGCAACTAATTTAGAAGGCTGTATCCAGCTGTGAAAAGACATTGGGATTAAGAGAATAGCTGAGAGTGCATATTACAAATATATTTTTCAATTAAATGTGTGAGTGTTTTTCCCATGGTAAAGAAAACCTTTTTGTGTGAGGGCTCATTCATCTTTAAGAAGGAATGATTAATAGAAAATAATCTCCAACTGTACCAAAATCAAAAACCAATGAGAAATGTACTCTGGTTTATGCCATGAACTACATGCTGGAATTCCTATATTCACAATTGGGATATTGCCACAATTGTCATAAAAGTTGACTAAGAAAGTGATCCACAGGGATGAAATAGTTAAACATAAGAAATGTACTTGTGGTGGTCTACAATCATCTTTTTGTTGACAAGACAAAAATTCACACATAATTCACACAGTCAAATTAGATGTGCAAGTGCACCACATCCTAATCATCAGCTCTGGCATTTGCACAAACATACTTGTTCTATTCCTGATGGTTTCACATACCAAATTCAAAAATCCTGTATTTTTTACCATGTTACTTTGTACTCTTTGAAAGGCATGGATTTCTTCTTGTTCCATAAAGCTCTGTGGCTTTTAGAGGAATCCAGACTACTCACATTATCACCACTGCAGAAGTGCTCAGAAAATGCACAGAATAGTTGTCACTGCTACACAGTATTTTATCACATATATTTAGAAACATAATGATACATAAAAATAATGCTATTTGTTCCTTCTCCCAATCTAAAAGTCATTCAGCAACAAATGTATAGCAGTAGCTCAGCATTCCCAGCACAGCATAAACTCCAGAGAAGTCAATATATAATGCAATTCTTTACAGTAGAGATTATCCAGAGATTTCTGTGGAACAGGATTACAAGCTGTTGACCAGTTAGCATAAAGAGAGTAATAAATTGCCACATTCAGCATCTCCCATCAAAACCTAAAGATAGCCTGAGTGAAAGTGGCATCAAAAATTCTCAGCATCCATCTAAGGAGTGGTTGTGTATGTAGAAAACCAAACTAAATCTTGAATCAACTCTCACTCACTATCACTGGAAGTGTGCAGAAAAACAGGGCTTCTGCTTTCTTCTTCTTGCACCTCTAACCTCCTGATTGCCAATCCCCAGAGTTGCTCCATTTTCCTGTAGCAGTGGGAAATACATCACAGTATGTTTAGAGGCATTCTTCTAAATCTTTCTAAATGACCTCAAAGAACACCCCCACTTATTGTAGGTGATCAATGAGCAGATATAGTAATTTGCCATTAAAAAACAATTGATATAGCTATAAAAATAAATTTTATATACTATTTTGTTCACTTTTAGGTAACTTTCTTTTTTATTACATCTTAAATCCATGAATCATGACGGTAGTACATACATGTCAGTTGGGACAGAACAAGGCATTGTAAAGGTATTTGGATAATCCACTCTGAAGGAATGTTCACTATTCTTCTTGAGCTTTCACAAGAGTTCCCTGGCATAATACTGCTACAGCTGCTTTACAGTCTAATGTTATTACAAGGTCTGATTCAAAGATAATGTGTGCTAGAGAAATCTGGCAGGGAGCAAGAGTCCCATGAAAATCCTTGTGACGCTTAGGTGTAAGTAATGGAGACTGAACTGCTGAAAAAAATGTGAGTAGTAACAGTTATTTGAGTGCTGCAAGAATCTTGAGGGATCTTTGTTATTTGTCAGTACAAAAATCACACAAATCCAAGTTATTTTTTCTAGAAATCTTTTAATTTTTCTAATAAAAATAAATCATAAAAGAAGTCTAATCTCAACCTTACCCACAGTACAGCAGTGGTGCAACAACCTCATTTTTTTCAGAATCTCTCTTATCTACATTTTTGGATTGAAGAAAATATGAAAACTGCAGAAAAACAGAAACTAGGAATTGGCTATCAACTACAGTAGTTCATAGAAGAGAATAACATGCAGTCATCAGCAGGAGTCAGCTCATGAAATAGCTTTATTGGCAAATACAAGGAATTCCCTTTCCTATTTCAAACACGTGGATGGAATCAATATAAAGTTTAACAAACATAACATTTTGGTCTGTATTTTATATCTGTATGCAAGATTTGGTCTGTATGATTGCTAGTGTGGCCTGAGTTGCTAGTGTGTGACATATGAGCTCACATATTCTAGACAAAACTGTTAGTTAGGAGAAAAATATCCAGTAATTAAGGAGTTCTTAATGATGAAAAAAAACTGGGAAAGAAAAGGAGATAATTAGGTATGCACACTGGTTCACATTTGCATGTATTTGTGTCCTACCACCATTCACGACCTGTAAATATGAGGAGTCTGGACTTCGGAGGGAGGGGGGCAGAAAAAGAAAACCCAAAGAAAAGAAAAGAAAAATCCATCCTGCACCAGGAATTCATGCTGCCTCTTATTCCAAAATATGATAATCTCAAAAAACTGTCAGTCCAAGTAGCTGGATAAGAAATTAGAACATGTGTGGGTGGATTCCTTCCTCCAGCCTGAATTAATTAAAAATGGTTGTTTGCTGTATTATTTTAAAGCGGATTTTTGGAACAGGTTAAAGAACGACTGTTCTGACTTTTGCATTTCAAGCCTAATAAGAATGACTCATGCAAAAAACTCGGAGGAAAAAAATTAGTAATAAGGAGGTTAAATATAAAGTGTGCCTTACCAACTTATGTTCTTATTTGTTGCTTGGAGAAATTCACACATTCTTGTACAAGACCTACCTCATTTTCTTTGGCTGTTGTTATTTCTAGTTAAAGCATGTAGACAAAAAACTCATGTCTCCTATCAGTCTGGGCAATTCTACCTATTTCTAACACCTTAGGCTGGCCCTTTATTATTTCTCACATTCTAAACCTTAAACACATAATAATTCCCTCTACTTTCACTTTCTCAGGCAGTTATTGAACTATAAAAAAGTGATATGGACAACAGCTTTGAAGTAAAAAGTTAAAAGCAATCCCAACATATTTTGAGAGCAGCATCTCCCACCATTTTGGGGCTGGTTAATCTCTACTGATCAGACGGAAGTAAATACTGCTAAAAGAACTGCTAGAACTGATTATGGTCTTGTACACATACATTTAAATTAATAATAATAAAATAAAATTAATAATTAATAATTAATTAATAATAAAACAGAAATCATAACTTCCAGATCACCAAAAATGCATCTGCCAAAACATTAAACAGTATACAGACTGACTGTGAAAAGGGAGCACACAAAATGTATTGTACTGCAGTACATCTTCAGTGAACAAGGCTTGTTACTTGTAATAAAATCCTGAAGCTGGATTAAGTAAGCCCTTTAAAAATAGAAGAAAAAAATACACAGAATTTTACACATTCTAAGATACCAGCTCTCCACAATGGACATATTCTCCTTCATATTTTTGAAGCTAGAGTTCTACACACGTTGACTAACATGGACTGAATGGATTAGATAATGACTAAATTCTACCTTTCCTCCTGGAGAAGATAATGTACTTTGGGACTCTTTCTCTTAAATAGCCTTTGTTTTTCAGTGATCATATATTAAAGATTTTTGCATTGTTTTTATATTTGCTGATATTGGGTAACGGACTCAAAATTTATTTAAGTGAGAACAAGCTGATAAACAATAATCTAAGCCTTGTTTTCTCAGGAAAGTACAATGCAAAATTACCAACTAAATCTCTTACAAGCTCTGTTCTCCAAATACAGCCAGCAGAATGCTCTGAATGTTTAAATGCCACCAGCCATGATAGAAATGCTTTCCATTACAAGATTAGAGCTGGGTGGTGTTGTTTAGTTTTGAAATTGACCTTACTACAAAGAAATCCCTATGAAGAAAGAGGAAACTTGACTTTTGCTTAAACAAATTACATAAACAAAGCATTTGGGGTGTTTTTTGTCTCAGGAAAGAGAGATCTACACAACATTCTTCATTCTTAGGATCTGAAATACTAAACCTTGACTATTGACTTTTCAGAGTATAGGGTACAGTATACACACAGGTTTGTATGTGGGAAGAAATCTTGTAAGTCCTAGTTGCAATGACATAACAGAGAGAACACAGTTTTGAACTACATTCTCTGGAAGCTTGTTTAAAAAATGTACACCTACAGAGAGACTTAAAAATATTGACCTGCCTGACACCATTCACTGTCTAACAGACTGGCACTAGTCATATCCTGCTGATGTTCACCCCCCATTCCTCTTAAGAGTGAGAAATCTCACTTTGACTTTATAAGCATCCTATATACACCACCTCTTGGAGTCAACTTACACTTCCTTCCACACATGCTAAAAGCACCTGCACTCCATGAATTATCTCCACTGATGTCAGCAGCTGACACTAGAGATTAAGTTACTGTGCAGTATACCTTCCTTAGCCCTGTCCCTACTACTCACACCTTTCACAGACACATAGCTTCCCTTCTCTGTCATAACAGATACTGAGATCCTTTTATAAATGCATGAATTCTTGATCAAAAGAAATTTTACATTATTTTCCAAATTACTACATAGAAACTCTTTTGTTTCTCTCCCATTCCACACCAAATAGGATGAACCAAGGTTCAAGATTCAAAGGAATATTACATAGCACTTTGGTCAGTTTGCCTTAACTGCAAGTTATGCACACCTTTAGGAAACACTGTAGAAGAAAGCACGTGCCTTTCTGATTCTTCCATTTTCTGAGAAATTGCACTGGTTTTGAATTGGGTGGAGTTAATTTTCTTCACAGTGGCTCACATGGGGGCTGTGTTTTAGATTTGCGTTGAACACAGTGATGATAATAAAGAGATGTTTTTGCTATTACTTGGCAGGCCTTACACAGGGCCAAGGCTTTTTCTGCTTTTTGTACTGCCACACTCATGAGGAGGCCAGAGATGCCTAGGAAACTGGGAGGAGACACAGCTGGGACAGATGACCCCAAATAACCGAAGGCTATCCCATACCATATGACATCATGCTCAGTATATACAGTGGGAGGAAGAAGGAGGAAGCGCGAGATGTTTGGAAAGATGGTGTTTGTCTTCCCAAGTAACTGTTATGTGTGATGAGGCCCTGCTCTCCTGGGGATGGTTGAACACCTGCCTGCTCATGGGAAGCAGGGAATTGATTCCTTGTTTTGCTTTGTTTGCCTGCACAGCTTTTACTTTACATATTAAACTGCTTTTATATCAATCCATGAGTTTTCTAGCTTTTACCAATCTCATTTTCTCCCCAGTCCTGCTGTTGAAGAAGTGAGTAAGGGGCTGTGTGGTATTTGGTCAATGGCTGGAGTTAAACCATGACAGAAATTCTGCACGACTACTTAGTGTTCAAACAACAAAAGAACAGATAATATGTGTTACTAAAAAAAATAAAATAAAACCAGCTTGAAATTAACTCCAGGTTTCTGACCACAGTAAGTCTTCTAACAATTTAAAAAGGAAAAAAACAAATTAACCACAAGAACAGAAACAAAAAAAAAAGAAATACAGACTGTTCCCATCTTTGAGGTGCAAAATGTTCTTGAACCGTTCTGTTCTATAAAACAACATGGGAATTCATTGTGGTGTCTCAAATACTGTTTTTCAAAGCATTGCTGCTCTGTTACATAATTTTGTCCACAGACATCCAACTGGTGCTAACAATTAGTAAGCAATACTTAGCATCCAACATTGTGGTTATTACTAAATAACATTTAAGTCAAAAAACAAAAGCTTTAAGTCTGAAGATATAAACCACAGGTCCAGTAACATTCTTGTACATGTTAAAAATCCCCCAGGACTTCAGTGAAGTCAGACTTTCCTAACTTTTTGCATTACAGAGGAGTTCATCACTGCTTCGTCTGTAGTGGGCAACACAGTAACATCTACATAGTGCTAGCACCTCCTAGCAGCTGCAACAGATCTTAAAAAGAAATTTAGAAGACACTAAATGGCATAAAAATTTGGCAGGCCAGGACTTGAATTGAACTGGTAAGAAGTTCAATGTTTAGAAGGTCCCATGACCACATTAACATTTAATTAAAAGTCCTAGGATTCCTCATTGAATTACCAAAACTCACTTATAATATCAGTGATGCAGCAGATGAACACCAAACACACCCACTTTTAATTTAAAAGGGAAATAATTACCATATCCCTTCACTGTTGAGGTTAAAGGAAACCATCATTGCACAAACAAAAGGGCATTCTCTAAAAGTCTCTGTGTGTATGTGTGTGAGACAGAGCGAATACTAAAAGAAACACCGCACCAATATTAGCCAAAAAAATTAATTAGAAAAAAATAGAAAAAATCACCAAAAATAAAATACATTATGTACTGTATTTTAAATGCTCTACTTTTAAAATCCCAGTCATCAATATTTACCAATAAGTCATTATCTAAAAGTCATTATCTAAAACTCATTTTAGATGAGTTTTTATCTACACAGACATTTGATCGACTGCCATTTATTCTCACACAGTAAAATTCGCATTAAGGAGGCAGCTGCTTGAGACTTTTTCTCATGAAATGTCAATGCATCATGTTTTCCAAAGTAAACCCTAAACTGTAAAAATTCCTAATCCATAATGTTCACCCTATCACGTGATATCTGGGTCAAAGGAAAGACAGCTGTTAATCCAGGGGCTTGAATTAATTTTATTTTGACACATCCACAGTATCTTCTAACTGAATTCATTTCAGCAAGGCTAAAAATGTTAAGAGCACAACTGTAAGCACCAGAAGGAATACTGTGGGCTGAAAAATGGTTTTAAGGATTTCCTATATGAGTTGAAAAACTGACTAAAGCTTATTTCTCCCATACCTGTACAACACCCTTTTTGATCTTTCCACAGAACACTAACTGAAAAAACAAACAAAAAAAAACCCCTTGTAGTGTCAACACACCTAAACACTTGTATAATGCATGATAATGGTGTATCTAAGACATTTACTATCCATCCGGTATACAACTGATGGTGTTCCCGCTCCAGTCGTAGTTAGTTTTTAACACCGAGAAAAGCTTTGTGACGGGCTAAGTGAATCAAATTGCCACCTGAACTAAAAGCAGTCCAGGCAGCCCACACGTGCTTCAACACAGCCTATCAAGCTTCCCCTGTCACAGAGATGCCAGCAGACGGGCACATCCCGGCTGGAGGAGGGATGCCAGCAGATCAGCCCGTAACGCTTGTGCGGCGCTCCGGGGACCGGGTCACGTCCTCCAGCGGTCCCTGTCCTACATGATTTCCCCCTGCGCGTCCAGTCACAGCGCTGCCCATCTGCGCTGCTCCCAACCGGGTCATTAAGCGCGTGTGTGAGGGACCGGGAATTGCTGCGGGAGGCGGGATGTGCCGGCGCCGCAGCGCAGCCCCCGCAGCAGCCCCTCCTCGGCCCGGCCGCCGAGTCCCCTCTCTGCAGGCTGCGGGTCACTTGTCACGCTCGGTCCCTGTTCCCTCGTCCCTCCCGTCACCACAAGGACTCCCGAGCTGGCGGCGAGGTCGCCTCCCCTCCGCGGTCCGGGCCGGGCGGGCGAGGCGCG
>JANPWX010000204.1:702052-803091 GCA_024734555.1 Trochalopteron elliotii
CCCTCAGGCGCCGGGCGGGCACGAGACGCCGCGCGAGGAGGGCGGCACGTGCCTGCCCGCCGGGCGCTGCCCGGAGCCGGGAAGCGTTCCCGCCTGGAAGTGTGCTCGCCATTTAAATTAGCCTCTGGCGGGGTGTCCCACTGGGGAAAAAAATACCTGTGCTGTGGCGGGGGAGAAAAAAAAAAATAGCTCTCTGAGAAGGCACTCGGGAAACGAGGATTGCGACGGAGCCAAGTGCATTTTTCCTGCTGTGGCTGGGAGTAGTATGTCAGCCCTAGCCAGGTATGACAAGGAGAAAAGTCCATAATACTGCATAAAGGAAAAATTAACCTTGCGCTAAAATAAAATGTGGATTAAAAACTATTGCATAGTTCTCCTGAAAAAAACAAAAAAGCTTTCAAAAAAGTCCATAAAAACCAGGTTTCATCATGGAACAGCGAGGCTCCCAGCCTGTGTGTGGAGCACACTGAGAAAGGGCATCATGGACTGCTAGAACGAGTGAGCTGGGCTCAATTCACACTATATCTGTGGCATAAAACCAAGAGTGTGCTGGCAGCCCAGCTCTGAATTGGATGATCATCTTCCATCCATTCCAAGGGAATTGAACTTCCCTTGTAATTCACATCAAGATTAAGCACTTCTCTGTATTTCCCAGCATAAATACTTCAGTATCTATGTGCTCATTGCTGTAGCCAACAGTGGTGATAAGCATGCGTTTGATACAGTGTCTGTTTCAGCTCTCAAGCCACAGCATTTTCTATTGGTAAATTTGCCTGTCACTCCAAACCCAGCATTTGAGGAATGCAGAATTTTGCAGATAATAGACTGTTGCACCCAGCCACATAGTTGATTTGTTTCTCTCCCTGTCATCCCGCTCCAAGCAGACTCATTCTTTCTCTTCTGATGTGCTTAGCCTGCCACAAAACCTCTCTTCTGAGGTTTCTGCCCAAAATGGTCTGAGCTCTGCTGCTGGGAGTCCTGTTACTGAACACTCGTTCCTTCCATGGCCTTTGGGAAACTGCTCCGCCAGCACAGGACACAGGACAGCAACAAGAATGCTCTTGTATGGCTCAGCCATTTGTCATCTGTAAGTCAATGGAAAATACTTGAGTCCTCTTGCCAAAAAATTGTGTATGTGTGGTCTTCTACACTTCTTACTGAGAAACACAAGTTCAAGGTTTACCATGATGATTTTCATCTTGTCAGCTATTTGCTTTGTTGTGGAAGTATACATAATCAGGGAACTGGGAGGGACAGAGAGGGAGATGGTGTTTACGACTCTATCCACAGTTTTATCTCTATCAATATTTATTTAGTCTGTAAGGTGTTTCCCTTTCCCTACTATTACCTAGTAATAATCACTACTTTCTTCCAGCTGCTTCTCCCTTTGCAATTCCCTTCATGCAAAAATTTTGACTGCAAGGAATTGTGTATATGTGCAAGAGGAATAATCTAATGAATTAAGTGGAACATATAAACAAACATATAAACACTCCAACCCAAGTATATGTCAGTAACTTGGAGAATTTAGTGCCAGTTTCATACTTAGGGAACATCAACATGGGTTTGAGTCTAATAACATATTTATTGGTTGAATTTGGTCAAGTGTAGTGGCAGCTGCTACAAAAAAGCCATACTAGCATAAGTTGCATACTCCTCCAGCTGGGGAAATTCTTTCCAGGGCTCCAAAAGCTGCAAGTGCTGCAGACAAGTTTCAGGTAATAATCCAGAAGCAGAAACTGGAAGTGAGACCTGAAGGTGGGAAACTCTGCTGCTTTGTGTTAAGGTCTCATCAAATCTGAGGTATCTGCAAAATATCTCCATGACTTGTGATCTCATGAATTTGAGATCAATAGCAGATTCCTTGTAGGGCGGGATCCCAAAATCAATATTACACCAACATTAAATGCAACAGATTATTTACCTGAGCTTTTATTTGAATCAATTTATCCTGCTGTTGAGACTGTGTAGTCTTTAATGTGAAGATATGTTGTGAGAACTCAGCCTAGTTTCAGTTTAGCAGCATTGCTGGCATACCCAGGTACCTCATCACCTGTCAGAGCCAATACTGACTAACTGTGCACCAGAGATACAAACTTTTAATACTTTGGGGACACCAAGAGGCAAGATATGCCAGCAAGACCTGCTGACTCACTCAATGATTTTTCACATCTGAACCACAGGAAATAATTTCATACCCTAAAATTCCAAGAATCAGCAGGAGCAGGCTGCTCCAGAAAGAGAAGCAAGTTAGAAGATGAAGTGGCACCACTGAGGTAGGCAGGGCAGTGTGCTCCTTCAGTCTCTGAATGCAGAAGGGGCAGATCTGGAGGTGATAACAAGGATCAAACAAAATTACAGATCTCCAGACAAGTTCATAGGAAGGAGATGGATCTGAGGTCAAGTCTGCAAATCAGGGTCAGGATCAGTGAGGTGCAAAGTGATGCACAGGTGTAGCTGCAATGTAAAACAGGCTGGGACTGGGGCAGGGGCTAGAACTTACTGCAGCATCCACTCCTTAAATGCAGGGAGAAACCAACAAAGTTTCTCCAAGCCCTTCCTCCCACATCAAATGTGTCACCACTGCCTGACACAAGGTTACATGGCTGTGCCAGGTTAGAAGTGGCCTTGAGCACAGGCAGATATAGGAGAGAGGAGACAAGGCTGCAGAGCCTGTAGCTGCACCCAGAGCCGTGACAACCTAGATAAGAAGTTTTTCAGCTAAAGCAGTAGCAAAAGGGGCATTAATAGTAGTTGGTACTGAGGATGGAACTGCTGGGCTGAGAGGAGGATGTGAGTAAAATCAGATAAGGACTCAACTGGGAACGAGTATGACTTAATATTTTCATGACTTTGCATTAAAGAGAGGGGCTTTTAAATCAATTCTGCTGATAAAATAGGATTGGGGAGGACCAAAGTATATTTTGTAATTTTTTTGCATTTACGTATACCAATATACATTGTGAGTTTATGCAATTTTTATTCTCAATGACTCAAGTATGAAAAATCAGAAGATCCTAAAAGCTATAAAATCCTGAGTCATGCCAATGAGGACTATCTGTAACAGTTTCTTATGAGAGTGATCAATAAAGAATATAACCCCAAACTCCTGGGTGGAAGTCAGTGAGTCACAAGGCATTTTTGAGTCACCAGAATGATGCAGCTAGGAAATAAGCAAGTATAGCCTAGGATACATAAAGCCTAACATCAGGGAAAATATTTCCAGTGCAGATATGAAAATTAATACTGTTGCATCCCACCTAGGATATCACAGGGAATTACAACCACGCATGTTCAAGAAGAATTTATTCAGACTTAAACAGAGCAGAGGCCTCTGGGGAAGGGAGAGCTTATCTGAGACATAGATTAGCAGAGTTTGATTTGTTTAACCTAGGAAAATAAGATGTGAGAGAATTTTAAGTGTAACAGGGATGTTAATGGATGGAATTGTCATAAAAGGAAAAGAGCATAAGCAAGATACAGATCAGTATAGGCTGGAAAATTGAAGATAGTTTCTAATCAAAAGGTGTGGAAACAGCCTTCTGTTAGGAGAGCAGAGGGGAAAAAATAATAGATTTAAAAGTAGACCTTGTCAGATTTGTGAAAGTAATTCCATGACAAACTTGCCTGCAAAAGGTGGGAAGAATGGATTTGATAACCTGTGTGACCCTGTCCTGCGTTCTTAAGTGGACTGCAATCAAAGGATAAAGAAAATAAACATTAAAAACGAGCTTTAAAGGATAAAGAGAAAATTCGGATACAGCACTTAGGATGAGATGAAATATATAAACGACAAGAATCAAAGATTTAACCCATTTTAGGGGCAAGGTCTGTGATTTGGACCCAAGTCAGGAGGAACCAGGATGTCCTCATGCCAGGGTTGTGATCACTCAAAGCAGGTGTTAGGGAAGGGGCTGGCAAAAGACAAGTTAAAAGACAGGCAAGGGATAAAGAAATGAGATATGGGACTAGGAATCAATATAAAAGTAGAAACCAGAATTAAAGATCAAAGTAGACAAAGGACACATGAAGAAAAGAGCAAATCTAACACTGATAGAAAACCATTCTTGTGAAGCCCTCTGTTGCCAGGGTCACCGAGTATTGTCAGTTTAAAAGCTGATGCAGATAGCTACAGGTCAGAAAGCAATCCTGTAAAATTAAGGGGGAAAGAAAGGAAAAATAATCAAAAGAACAGGGGGAGGATAGGATAAGCCTGGGCCTAGGTAATAAAGAGAGGGTGACTATAATTTGGCAAGAGAGGCTGAGAAGAGAGGATGACAGCAACAGCAGTTCACTGCATGCTGGGGAGGCTAGAGTCAAGAGCAGAGTTGTTACAGTTTGATGAGCTACACATGGCATCAGGATGGAGCTCATTTCAGAACAGACCTCATTTTGTTTCAACCCCTCCATTTTGCCTTGCTCACCACCCCTGTAATTAGTCAGATTAATTAGTACACCCAACCCACTTACCGTCATTATTTATCATTAAATCTTATAAAAGCTAAATGCTCATCTGTTAGTACCTCTGTATTGGTACTTATGCATGAGGAACAGAGAGGATTCATGGTCTTGCCTGATATTGGATTCTGTGGGCCGTTTGGAAGTGCCACTTATTTCTGGTCTTGGCTTCTAATAACTTCCTTTATGCCTATATTGCTATTTTAAGTGGCTTTTGTTTTAATTTTGATCCTGGGAAAGTAGAAAAGCAATGTCAGTGACATTATGTTAGCTCATGTTTAGCTAAGAATATGAAGCAGAAAACAAATAGAATTTCTCAGCCCATAATTAATTTTTACAACCAAAGTCTTTGTGTACCCTCCATAAATAATATACCTGATGCAAAGCCTTCTGTGGCTCTATTTTCAGAGAATCAGATAGCTGCCAAAAAAAATTACTGATTTTAATAGCTACTCATTACAAAGAAACTAGAACTTAGTCTGAAATTACACATAATTGTTTCAGTTTTAGAATGCATTTTAAAGTACTTTCTATCATTCATTTATTTAGAAGGCCTGTTGTATGTGAGAAACTGTCAGAATTGTTAGATCCAATTAATAAGAAAAGTTAACGTCTACTAATTTTGCCCTGAAGTATAACAAGTCTCTCATGGAATGGAAATGAAAATTATTTGGCTGAATCACCAGTGTGGGTTTTATGTTTCCCTGCCAGCCATTAATGAATTGTAAAAAATAAAAATTAAAAAATAATAATAAAACACAAGATTAAACCAATTCTGTAGAATTAGATTGACTTGCCATCCTAAAAATGGATATTACTGCAAAACATGCAGATAGGGAGAGAAACAGATGGGCGATATCTGACAAATAAAATTTCCAGATACTGCCCCATCTGTTTCCTTCTACACAGTTCAGCTATAAGCTTTTTAGCATTATAGGGTTGCTTAGGTGATATTCCTCTTTGCAATGACGTCACACCCAGAGACTAGCAAAAGCAGGTTGGTACAGTAATCTGAGAACAAGAATCAGTTCACTAGATGATTACCATTTTATAACTTCAAATGTACAGGCATTAAATTTCCTTCTTTCATAGTGGAAAAATTTTATCTTCAAAAAAATTTTTGGTAAACTCTTCGACATGTTTTTGAAATTGTTTTGCAGTTCCTGTTGATGTCCTGTAGATTTGAAGACCATATTACTTTATCTGGTAAATTCTAAATTTTTGGCTTCTCTGCTTAAGTTGTATGATGTTTTCTTCATTTCCTGATACTTTTCTAAACAAAGTTAATTGTTCCTCCCTGAGACTCTGATGCCTTAATTTATGAAAGAAAAGTGTGTCATCAATATTGCTACATTTTACAAGACCAGAAATCATCATGGCTCTAAGGGAATAACCATACAGGACTATCCAAAAGGTAACACAATCCTCCATGTCTCCCATACACCTGGCTGGGCCTGAAGATGTCTGAAATTATGAGTATGAAGTCTTAGAATCAATGTAATCAGCTGCAGGGTTATAGTTGCCCACATGATTGCATCTTACTGATCTGGCCGTACTGTGGTTGATGAGGAAAAATCTTTGATATGTTTCTAGATCAAGGCCTTTAGAACTCTGTATCATAGTGTAATTGAAGCTGATGATGGTTGTTTCTTAAAATAGGGAAGCTTGTGACTAACTAGAAAGCAAATTATCAGAAAAGAAAGGAAGGAAAAGGAAGGCAGGAAGAAGGAAGGCAGGAACTCAGGAAAGAAGGAAAGATTGAATCTCTTAAACTACTGTTGAGTTTTCCTCAGCTGATTTACTCCAAAACAGAAAGGGCCAAGCAAGAGATCTTCATTAAAGACTTCCATGCAGCTGCTCTGCAAAGTGACAGATGGTTCGTGTATTCTTTCTTATTTTGATAAAACGTCAATTGGTACACTTTGTTCATTAGGAAAACGTGGATAATTTTGTAAAAGAGCAGTGAAGGTCACACTTTTGTCAAATTACATGTTTGCATCCATGATCAAAAGTGAAATTCTTGATTTAAGTTGTAGCATAATTTTGACATCAATAAAGAAGCATCCAGATCTCATCTACATCCTTAAAATTGGGTTCTTAGAAGTAGTTGCAGAGTAGATTTTTATGACTCACTTGAGTTTAGGTTTTCTGAAGGAAAAAAAATTGAAAATCTAGAAACTGGAAATATATAAAAGGAAGAATTTTGAATGCAATATCCTTTTTGAGAGAACAGTGTATCATATACTATTTAGCAAATGCCCTTGTGTACATCTACAAAAACATCTGTCTAAAGGTCAACTTCTGTACTGATAGAATACATTCCCTTTAGCAATCTTAAAGTATAAAATTAAGGGATGTTTCTAATGTGCATGTACATCCTCAAAGAGAAATTGTGGCTCGGTGCCATCATGAAGTTGCTTATTCTATGAAATCATAATATTTTTGGAAAAAAAAAATCTAAATGGTCAGATTAGACAAGCATCTTTCATTTAAATAAATATCCAATTACACAATCTTTATTGAGAGGCGCGCTGTATTACTGTTGGCTGGACGATTATTTTAGTCAAATAAAACTAGTCTCTGTCATGAGCTCTAAAAGCTTTCATTCATGGTATACGTGTCCATCAGTTATAGTATCAGTTCTGTATATCTGCCCTGCAGAACTATATACACAATAAAAATACTACACCTGTTCTAGGCATCCAAAATACTACTGCTTCTGCACAGAACCAATAAAACATAGGAAGAAAGAGGGATATGAAAAGTAACTCTGTTAATGAAACAGTTGATCTTGTTCTATATTTATAGGCAAGAAACAGAATATTTTTCAGATACTTCTCATCAAGCTTTAGCTTGACAGCTTGACTACAAAACAAGATACATTCCTAGATTCATTTCATATGAGGCCGGAAACTTGCTGGTCAGAAGAACAGAAAGCTCTTCTCCTCAGTCCAGTGTTGTAGACTTTTAGAACTTGCTCTGGAATCTGCTTCTTCACTACGGAAATGAGAAAACAAATGTGGTTTTCACTTGACCTAGACAATAGAGTTCTGTATATTTTATATAAGAAATGCTTTTTTGTTGTCTTCAGGTTATTATCCCAAAGATACTGAGACAGCATTACTTGATTTCTCTGCCATGTACAGTTGGTTTGTGGAGAGTTCATTTGTGTGTGCATTTGTTTCACTTTTATGCACTGGCTTTATTGTTTACAAAAAGGAAGGAATGGTTTGACATCTATGAGAGCAACACAATAAAATATGACCATATGCACTGGGCAACTGATTTACTTTTTGCTATTTTTACTGTTATTTTTTGTTGGATGTAATATACCTTCCTTTAGTAAGACTTTTGACATCATCTTCTGCAGGGAATTCACTGGGAACCTGAAGACATATGGATAAATGAACTGTTAGATAGGCTGAGAATTAGCTGGACTACCAGGCTCAAAATGTCATAATTAGTGTCTTGGCAACCAAATGATACTCAGTAGCAAAATGGACTAAAGGAACTCTGAACATCTCATCCAACCCACATTTCTGCCTGTGACATGTGTATGGCATGTTTGCTGTTGCTTCAAGAATATGATTTGCTCCTTTATAATTTGTGAATGATCTTATAAGAAAATCAGTAGATTCTCATAAATTGAAAGAGGTAGAAAAAATGCTTTTCCTTGGCATATTTTAGGTAATGTATTGCAAACCCTTCCCTTTATAGCTAGTTTTCAAACTTGCATTTTACATCTTCTTATCCAATTACTGCAGTTATAAGATAGTTGTTTTTACAAATGGATAATGAGGTATTTGACATAAACTGTTTGCTGTGTTTGGAATATTAAACCCAATAAAGTCTTAAAATACATATGAAATTAATATTAAAACCATGCATTAGGCTTTAATAGCATTAAATATAACATTAAAATAATATTGAATGTGTACATATAAATATGCTTCTAAAAGTTGGTATATATGGTTTTAATTTTCTGCTAGTCTACATATATATATGTATACATACTTACTTGCTGGATATTAAATACTACATTTTAATGAAAGGCATCCATTAATCTATGTAAATTAATGATATGTATCTCTCATAAACACTCTCCATACTATTAAATTTTTAGTAATACCATTGTTTTAAATCTACCTAAGTGAAACTTGAAAAAAACTTCAAGTTGTTTGAAAATTACTTGTAATTTCACACTTTAGGAAGCTGATAAATTAGTATAGGCAGCAATCTCCTAGCTTCATATTTTGATTTTATTCTACTATAAATTTAGGAAAATCTCACTAGGGACTTGTCAAGATTAGTCTATTGTTTATGAAAAATACTATAGTCTCCCAGTTCAGAGTATTAAAGATATATAAACAAAAAACAATTGAATATGCTAAAACATAAATTAAATTCTACCTCAAATCTACAAGAGGAGATTACTGCTCCCTTACTGCTCTGGCAGAGGATACTGTAGTAATGTTTAGAATGTCCTGTAGGATATGCATACATATGTATGCATGTATCCTATGCATACAACTAACTCTGCCAAGTCAGTTCAGTTTCCTAATCTTCACATTAACATAAAATGTGTTCATACTCCAGAATGGACTAAATCAGTTAATTTCCAGGACAGCTGGGAATTAACAGCATGAATCCTCCCTCATCCCAGGAATCTCTCTGCCTGGACTCTAGACCAACTGTGATACATTAAGGGCTTTGAGGAGATACATGAGAAGCTGCTTTAGGGAGCCTTCCTCTTATTCTCTGGACTAGGACATAAGCTCAGGTTGTCATCCTGGTGCTGTGCCTGAGTCATGCTGCAAGTATGATTGTTCATATCTCCCTGATTCTGCCTCCAATCAACACACTTGACTTTCTGACCTGGTCCCTGACCTGTCTAAGCACTATAGATACTAGATTGGTAATCACTGGGCCATGTCCAACCATTGCTCCAGTCACCAGACCTGATCTGCTTTCCTCGTTCAGGTACTGAGCTCTTTTCATCAGGGCTGCTGCCTTCCCTGCCTTGGTATTATCCTCAGCTTCAGGTTTGCCTCTGCTTGCAGGGCAGCCCCCCTCATGCTGCTCCCAAACACTGCCAGGAGAATGTGCATAGGGATTCCAGTGCTGCATGCAGCAGGGAAGTGACCTGAGTAGGCCCAGCCCACTATGGTTCTTGTACTACTGTCGTTCTCAGGAAGACTTGTACCACCAAGTTAGGGTTTCAGAGCAAGTTGTAACCCCTTCCATGGATGGAAGGCCCATGTTTTTGAGGTGCAAGGGTCAATGAGTCAGTCCTTGAATCACAGTGCTCTCTCTCGCCACTGTGTCCTGCTGGAATGGATGTAGATCCTTGTCCCAAAGGACTTGAATCATAAAAAATATATGTACAAATACATTTACATTACGTGGCATAGGGAGCATTTTCCAGCATGATAACTGAAGGCAATGCAGTAAAAAGTACAGCTTTAATGAGAGACAGCCTTGGTCTGGTAGACCTTAATAAACAAAAAAGGGTAAGATCAGCAGGGTTAAGATAAGTGGGGGATTGGAAAAAGAGAAGGAAGTAAAAGACCTGAATTTTGGCAAACCAGATTAACAGCTGAGATTCTTGAAGTATTTTTAAATATATGTGTTTGCTACTGTAGTAGTTTATTCCAAAATATATTGTATGTGTTTGCCAAATGCTATCAATATCCAGTGCTATACTCATCTAGTGCAGCCTATCCTAGCTTTAACTCTCAGTAAGAGCTCTTCAGGCAGCCTAAACATTACTCAAAAGTATCAAAATATTCTTGTTTTCTTCTTTGAAGGTCCACTTCCTAGAGGCAACTGATTTCATGTGAATATCAACTTCATTTTAAAACAATATGTCAATTTACAGGCATATTGATTGCAGAGGGAAACTTGATCTAAGTGCTTGATTTGAAAGAATAAAGAAAAAGTAAATAAAATAAAGCATTAAAAACATATTGGATTTTTATAAATTTGAGAATTGTCAGTACCAAGTTGAGTGTTTTTTTCAATCAAACTATATTTGGGTTAGTTGCCTGAATCGTTGCTAAAACAGATGAAAGCAAATCAGAATTAAATTTGCACTGTCAACCATTGAGGAAATGGGTCTTTTTTATCCCTGTGCTACATGTGAACCTGATTCTGAAAAACAAATTCTTTTGGCGGGATTAGCATGAAAAACATAGAAGATTATAATCAGAATGAATAAAATAATGATTTTTTTTTACCTCATAAATGAGAAAGAAAAAATGTGGTTTAGAAAGTACATTTATGAAAGTTTCGTCTTCTGAGCAGCAAGCAAGGATTGCTTTGGCAAGCTGTGTAGGCATTTATATCTGAAAAGCAAATGGAATTTAATTATTTTGACAAATCACTGTAGTTTTCAAGATTCATCACTCATGAAGAAAAATTAATATGCTTAGTAAGTGATCATTCTTGTTCCAGCCTAGCAATTCCAAGCTTTTAAATGCTCTTTTCTTAATTCTAGTTAGCATATTAAACATTGAATTATAACATTTTAAATTTATCATTTGAACTATAGTGGTTGATGTAGGAAATGTGTTGCAGTACTGGTCCAAGCAAAAACTGCTTCATCTCTACTACCAGGTATTAGTCTGCACGGTCTCAGCTGTGTTTCCAAGCAACATGAATTCCCTCATCTTTTTGGTGCATTTCACCTCAGTTTCTGTCACACTGAGCTCCTGCCTCACCTTCCACTGTGATACAGCCTGCTCTTGGTACTTCCCAAAAGTTCTTGACTGAGTGCTGATGTACTTTATAACTAGATTATGGCATTTGAACAACCGCAATACACAGATTTGTACCTACATTTACAGTGTTCTCCTGGATCTGTTCCAATGGCTGCCCTAACAAGAATATTTTTGGGACATCACAGCTTCAGTCATCTCCATACTTTGAATTTCTTGGGCATCTCTGAATATCATCTCTCATGTGACTTCACAGTCCTGGTTGAGAGGAACTCAAGCAATAATGTTTACTGATAGTACAATTTCATCTTTCAGATTCTGAGATGATCCACAGTAAGCTATCAATTTCAATATATTGAAGTCCTCCTTCGAGGACTTAACACTAGGTGTGGATATTTCTGGTCCATTTGAAACCTAAGACAACATTATCAAGTTCCAGTAGGAAGAAATGCCCAGCTGTTCTCAGCTTTAAGCAGATACACATTCCTTCCAACATCCGCGGAAAAAAAATCCCTGCGTTATATAAAGAACTGAAAGAAGAGACAGCTGCTCACAATATTTTAGTGTCTCTCAATCACATCTTATCAGCACTAGACACATCAACCATGTTTATGATTCCCAATATTTTTGAAATGCCAGACTACCTTACTGTATTGATGCTCATTGCATGACAGTTCTTACTTCCATTGCCAGCATTGATACATATTTGCCATTGCTGAACTTTTTACAGTGTTTAGGTCCACCAGGGCAGCATGTGATACTGGTTTTGATGATGTGGGCCCTTTACAACCCTGATAAAGCAAATGAGGAATCTCACTCACATAGTTAGTTGCAGTAAGAATTAACATTTCCTAGACCTTTGCCCACCTCATGCTGTGTTAATAACCTTGTGGATCTGGTTCCATGAGAAAAATGTTATCTATTGTAGCATCTGCATTTACACTGATTCTACTTGTTCTGATTTAATCTGATTTGTCCTGATGTAAAGAGTCCTCCTCTTTGTATCTTTTTCCTTGATCTGTTCAGCCCAGAGAAGAGGAGACTGGGAGGAGACCTCATTGCAGTTACAACTTCCTGGTGTAGGGAAGAGGAGGGACAGACACTGATCAATTCTCTGTGGTGCCCAGTGACAGGACTAGAGGGAATGGCCTGAAGTTGTGTCAGGAGAGGTTTAGGCTGGATATTAGGGAAAGGTCCTTCACCCAGACGGTGTCTGGGCACTGGAAGAGGGTCCTCAGGGAAGTGGTCACAGCACCAAGCCTGACAGAGTTCGAGAAGTGTTTGGACAATGCTCTCAGGCACACGGAGTGACTCTTGGGGCGTCCTGTGTGGGACCAGGAGTTGGGCTGGATGATACTGCTGGGTCCCTTCTAACTTGGCATATTTTATGATTCAGTGATTCAGTGACTCAGGGATTCTTATCCTTCCTCCTGTCCTTTATAATTTGTTTCCTGGAGGCACTAGATTTCTTTATTTCTTCTCCTTATTCCAGGCAGAAAATTGGCTTGGCTGACTAGAGAAGGGAAAGAACATTTCTTGTATCCCAAATGGTAACTTTCTGCTTTACTCTCACTTGTAAAAGAAGTTTCACAGCACCAAGCCCAAAGCCCCTCTCACATCCGTATGTAGCATCCTGCTGTTGTGTATGCCCAGTCCTTTTAGAAAAGCCCAGGTCCTGTGAGAGCTGAATGAAAAACGTCATTTTGTTCAGTGCATAACATAAGGCGTGGTGGGTGGCTGCCCACACATGCAACAAGTACAAAAATCTGTCGGCAGGCTGCTTCCCACACATTTCTCAATCTTCCCTTGCTCCCCTGATACCATCCTGAACCTGGAGCGTGGAGTCAGGACATACTACCTACCCCACCTTTTATTCTTTTATCATCTTCTCTGAGGTCTCTACTTCTAGAGTAAAAACTACTAGAATGTGCAGAAAGCTGTAGAAGACCTCTCTTGTTGCAGGGACTACGAGGAGAGAGGACAGACAGAGAGATGGGCTGTGAGGCATCAGTGCATCAAGAACAGGTTTATGTTCTCTTTCCCCCTTCAAAAGTTTTGTTTTATAGTACCTCTCTACATAAGCACAGAACAGAATCTTTTTACTAAACTTGTTTCCTGAGAAGAACCAGTAACTTTCCATACCAGTGTAGTCATGTGATTTGGAAAAAGAGACAGCAACTCAAGATGCAGCAGTGGAGGCTCACTGTCTCTCAGAGGCCCATTGATGGACTGGGAACATTTTCCTGCCTGAAAGCTCAATTTTGGGCTGGTGGCATTTGTCCTTAATGGGTATTAGCAGAGCAACAATGCTGGAAAGAGGATTTCTGGCTGTTACTCTGACAGTTTCTGGTGACTGGAGGCCTGAGGAATTCAGTCCCTTGCTCCTCTACACTTTGTTTTGACTGCTTTCTGGGATGGTCTGGAACTCTTACACAACATGCCAAGAAAGTCTCCTACTTGACAAAGAAACAAATGTGTTGAAGAAATACAGGTGTCCAAGAGAGAAGACAACTCCATTGAGAACTGTGAAAAAAGGGCCAGAAACAGGGGGTTGGCTGTGTGGGAACAGGCTGTGTCTAAACAGGGGGTTCAGATTTCTGTGCAGATCAACGATAGGTGTCTGCTAGCCCAGACCATGCTTGTGGGCTGCTATTTTAAGCAAAAATCAGTAGTCAATTTTTTCTACTCTGGGGTAGAAATACAGCTCTAGATTACTCTGAGTAGAGTCAGCTCATATAATTTTTTGAGGAAAATCAGCTCATTTTGTGAAATAAGAAAAACTCAGTGGGAAAAAAATGAACAATCACAAAACATTTTTATATAAGAATATTATTTTTAAGTAACTTTCATAATGTTTTCATGTGTTGAATGAACTAAATCATTCTAGGATTTGTTTACCATGATCCAGTTTTCTTTAGACATAGTACTGTAAAGAGAATATTGATCCTTCTTTTAAAAGAAAAGTTCCTAGCCTTTTTACTTGTAAGGATAGAATTTTAAAAATGTGTAAGAGTACTATTGAAACACTAGATTTAAGGAAATGAGCAACTGAACTTTACTTCTATATCAAGATACAATGAACTTTACCTTTGCGTCAAGATACAATATATACAGCATTGTATGAAGTTAGAAATATCTCTGGACACATCTTATGGCTAACCCCCAGCTCTCTCTGAAGACCTTTAGCCAGGTCTGTTCATAATGAGTGCTATAAGTGCACAGGGCTTGCAAAGAGGTGAATAGTGAGAGCAGAACACACAGAGATTGATAGAGAGGGGAAAAATTTTGCTTTGCAGTCCCTCTCAGAGGGCCAAAATTGACTCCAAAGCAAGCACACATGGTACGAGCTATACCAACACAACTGTTTTTAGTAAAAGTAAATATTTTCCTGGTCTCTGCCTAGGAAATGAAAGTTGGGTTGTATTCTCAGTATTCAAGACTCAGTCTTTTTGATAGTTTATTGTGAAAAAATGTGATACAGAGAATAGTGATAATTACACTATGCTGTGGATGTATTACCTTAAATCAACAGCAACTTCCTTTAACAAGTTTTTATAACAGATTTTCTGTGTATGCCAAGAATTATTATTACAAACCTGAGAAACTGAGAGTATCTGCCAGGCAAAACATCAGTATCAATAGGTAATTTTTTACCATTCCTCTTGCTTACATGGAACATTGTGTGAAACCCAAAATTCCTAATAAACCCAATGCTTTTCAACCCTTTTTCTCTCTGGATTGGAAAAGTGATGAAGATAACTTTTAAGGGTATCACAGAGTAACAAGTGCTCATGGTCCTTAATTCTTCTCTTCTCTTCTCTTCTCTTCTCTTCTCTTCTCTTCTCTTCTCTTCTCTTCTCTTTTCTCTTCTCTTTTCTCTTCTCTTTTCTCTTCTCTTCTCTGTAGCATGCTTTTCTCATTGTTTAACTTTGCCTATCTCTGTCAGCAAACACACTGAATGTGGGAGGACCACAACACACAAATTCATGCTTTTCTAACTACGGTAGTAATAGTTGGAGTTCTTGATGGTCTGGACATGCATAAGTGTGTGGGTGCGCATGGGATGCGCCCATCATGCCCAAGGAGTTGGCTGATGTCACGGCAAGGTCACTCTGGATAAACTTTGATCAATCATGGCAACTGCAAGAAGTACCTGAAGTCTGCAGGAAAAGCAAATGTTACTCCTGGACTGTATAAGGGCAAGGAGGATCCAGGGAACTACCAGCCAATCAGCCTCACCTTAATCCCTAAAAAGGCAGTGGAGTAGCCAATCCTGGAAACTATTTCCAGGCACACCAATAAGAATATCATATAGAATGGCCAGCAGGGCTTCACCAAGTGAAATTTGTGTTTGACCAAATTGATACATTTTTACAGTGAAATTTCTGGCCAAGTAGATGAGGGGAGAACAGTGGGTATTATCTACCTGGACTAAGGATATCTTCAGCTGTGTTAGACAAGGTATTGACCTCATGTCAAGGGAGGTGATCCTTCTCCTTTACTCAGCACTTGTGAGTTCAAAGCTGGGACTGCTTAACAGAAGAGAAGGGTGAGGTGGGCTCTTACTAATATATGTAAGTACCTGAAGGGGGAGTGCAAAATCAATGGATCCTGGCCCTTTTCAGTGGTGCTCAATGGCAGGACCAGAGGCAATGGGCACAACCTGAAACACAAAAGGTTATTTGAATATATCAGGAAACACTTTTTTGCTCTGTGAATGACCAAGCATTGGCACAGGTTGCCCAGGCAGATATAGAATCTCCATGCTTTTAATCAGAAGCCATCTGAACATGATCCTGGCCTAACAGCCCTAAGTGATTCTGCCTGAGCAGAGGGCTTAGAACCAGATGAATTCCATAGGTCCGTTCTGGCCTCAACCATTCTATAATTCTGTGGTTCTTCTCATAAGAGTAATTTAGACAAAAAACCTTAGAAGCTTAAAATCAAATTTGATCAGTGTAAGAAACAAATTACATGAAAAATTTGTCCATAATAGGGCAATACTAGAACTGGTGATAGTGGAAGTCTCTCATTCATATGTGCCCTACTTTAAAGTTACCCTTAAAAAAAACCAGAAATACTTTTCTTTAAAAATGTGTACTGATAGAGGTAAAAATGAGATATTTTGAATATTCTAAAATTATTTATGTTGTTTAATCATGCAATGATATGTGTGTTATGCATAATTTTAGTTGCTTTTTTTAGTTAAAAAATAATGAGCTAGATATTTTACATGCATAGCCACAAAAAATCTCCGTAATCAAACCACTATGTCTACTCTCTTTATGTTTAATGAGCTGGTTCACTTGGAATATACAGCAATATCCTTTTTTTATGTCTAGGTGTATAATATAAGGGATCTCAATAACAAAGAAAGAGCTGCAGGAGTTGGCCAAATGTGGTCTTCAGCAGAGACTTACAGACACATTTCTAACTTTTACTGCTATCCTGTCTTTACCCTGCTCAGATTCATAGTTTACTCAGCTCCCTTCTATGAAATTGGAGTCAGCAGCTGGATTTTGTGCATACCCAACACCTTCATGAGTCTTAATTATTTTATTATCTTATGGACTGACCCTCAGAAGTGAAAAGTCATGTGCTTGTGACTCAAAGGGAATTGTTAAGAGGGTCTGCGATTTGACAAGAAGTGCTCAGTAATTCTGTGTTTAAAATATGAATGACTTCTTTATACACAATTTTAGAAGTAACAATAAATCTTTTGTATTGCTATTCCAGTATGCTGTAACACAGCCTGTGCACCAGCTGTTCTTGTTTACAACATGAAAAAACCCTTCATAGTAAAGGCTCTTGTTTAAACAGAAAACATGCTATATACTCTGATCATGCTAGAAGCATGTAATTCTTATGAACAAATATATGATCTAAACGTATTATTTGGTGATTATTTAGATTTAATTAAGTTGAGGTTGAGTGAAACCTGATCTTTAATCTTATATTTTCCATATATGTCTGTATGTGGAGATACATATATATACAGATATAACTTAGAAATAACATGCTTATTATTATGCTTGCTCTACTGAACAGGTAGTAAAGTGCTAATGTAGAATAAATTGGTTTGGTTTAATTAACTGAGTTAATTTGCATCTTCTACTATTTTCTCAAAATCAGCCTATTTTTTAATCTAAAAGACTGTGTCTACATATGCAATATGTAGAATGCCCTTCTATTTATGTAATACTGATAATAAACCACCACACAATTCCTCTTAAATTCTCAGTAATGAAGTGCTGGCATGTGTCTGATTTTTCTCCACATGGTTTTAACGAAGAGCTTTTCAGTTTTACTAGTACATAATTAGAATATATGCATAAATCCCACTCTATTGCTCCAATGTAATTAAAGATCTTTCTTCAAGAAGAAAATTATAAAGCTTTTCTAAGCAGAGTTGCTGAAACCTGAAATCCTTGACTAAATGCATTTTTATGCATGAATCAATCTTCTGAAATAGTTCTGAAAACAATTAATAATGGTCTGCTGAAGAGAAAGCATCTTAGTTGTTTAATGTGGGAGAGAAGTTTCTCAACATTTCCTTCTGCAAAACTTGCATAACAGTGTTAAGAAAAGCAGAATGTTCAGGCATTCTTGCTTATGTATAAGATACAAAACTCCTTTGTGCTAATTAGCTTTAAATAAAACTCCTTTCAGGTAAAGTTATTTACATTTTTGGATGTCTTATAATATATATACCAGTAAAGTATAAAGCAGAAGACTCACTCTTACTCCAGAAATTGACATGATAGAGCTATATAAGTAACACTAATTTATTTAAACTTTACCTCCTTTTGCCCAGGGTGCAGCAGAGGCAGCTAACAGCCATAACACTTTGCACATCTATTTCTGGGCTTCTTTTCTTGCCTGGGTTGGTTGGAGGACTTCCAGGAATTTGTCTAAGAATTTTGAGGTGCCTCCTGCTGCTGGAAAAGTGTGAGTACTAGAGGCTTTTGCATCTAGCAAACTCAGTTTATAGAAGTATCTGCTAGTCTTTCCTGCTCAAAAGGTGCTTAGAGCTTTTGTCAGCAACTGACTCCTGGTTATGGAGTGTCAAACACCCACGGGCTAGAGCTATCAAACGATTACACCTAGGGAGCATCGAGTAGTAGCTAATGGACATATTGTTTTGTGCAGAAGAGTTGTGGAAGGGTGCTGGAAAGCTGCTTAAAACAGCATGGATCTGGTAGACAAGCTTGGGCATGTGCCACAAGACACAAACCTTGTCATCAGCTCGAGCAACTAGTGGTACGGCCTTGACTCAGAGCTCTGAAGGGCAGACGTAACCATCCAGGTCTAGGGCTTCAGGCAGCACCTGGTGGCTCTCCCTGGGACAGAGCAGGAGAAGATGACATCCTTGCCTGCAGGGGATGGGCTGTGGCTCAGAACCTGCCTTGCCAACAGGTGAAGGCAAGCAGAACGAGTGGTGTCAGAGAACGTGAAAAAGATTAACAAGAACTTCAATGATTCTGTAGAGACAAAGGCTCAGATCCTCCACTGCACAAGAGAAGCAGAAGCCATCATTTTCTCCAGTCTTCCTTTTATCACCAACATTACAGAAGCTTTTCTTGCTGCCCTGAATGTCCCTGACTGGATTTATTTCTATCAGAACTTTAACCTTCCTAACCAGATCCCTGGCTATTTGGAAAATTTCTCTGTCCAGGTCACCTTGCTTACACCCTCGGTGGGCTTCCTTTTCGTATTTGTTTTTGTCCAGAACCTTCTTGTTCATCCATTCAGACCTCCTGGTGTTTTTTCCTGGCTTTCTCCTTCTTGTGATGAATTGATTCCAAGTTGGAGGAGGTGATCCTTGAAGATTAATCAGCTTTATTGGGCCCCTCCTCCCTCTAGAGTTTTATCCCATGACACTCTACCTGGCCAATCTCTGAAGAGGCCAAAGTCTGCCCTCCTGAAGTCCAGGGTAGTGAGCTTGCTGTGCGCCATCCACACTGCCCCAAGGGCCTCGAATTCCACCATTCCATGATCTCTGTGGCCAAGGCTTCACATTTCCCACCAGACACTCCTTTTTGGTGTCTCCACAATGCCAGTAAGATCATTGCCCTGCAGATTGCACAGTGCACATTGCAGTGTGCACAACTCTAACTCTTCTTGTTTATGCCCCACATTACGTGCCTTTGCACAGAGGCATGTGAGTCCCTCATGAGCTGACTTACCAGCTGGAGCAGCTGAAATTCCTTTGTGATACTTTTCAGGTGCTCTCATGCTGACCTGATCCCTCTCCAGATGCTGGACATCTCTTACTGGCATTGACATCACACTGGTAGAAATGGAATGGATTGACATTCCTCTTCCCTGGCAACTTTAAAGTTATTCTAAAACTTAGTTTTATATAGTTAATTTTAGTTTTAATTACTATAGGATCCTATTATGAATAAAGTATTTCCTCTCTCATGTTCCCTTACCAGCAGCTGCACAAAATGTGAAAATATCATGAAGATTTTATATAGTTACTCTTCAAGTACAGAGACTTGAACGAAAACACATTTGGTATTTATTTTTAATCAGAAATGCTTCTTGGAATTGGACACCGTCACTTCCCAAAGCAACAGTGGTTTTAAAAAAAAATCATTAAAAGACAAAAAGATGAGATAAAAAGGAATAAAATGCCTTGTTTTTTTAATTGAGTTCTTGAGGAAAGATCATTGCTAAAGGGGAAAAGTTGAGATAAACTGCCTATGAAGCTCGATGCATTTTTAACCTAGGAAGTAGAGCACAGCAGTTTTATAGTCAGGAACAGCAGAGGTTCTATTTGTCTGTTTTCTTTTTTTGGCTTCTTTTGTTTTCTCTGCTTATTCTCATTTAGCCACCTGTAAAAGTTTCTATCATTTTGATTTGATTACTCCATACTGTTTATTCTAATCTGGATAAGTTCTGATATTTAATTTCGGTTGCATAATACAAGCAAGTTTAGCACCTCAGAGCATCTCTTTAGCTGTCACAGCAAGGAACAACAATTTGTTTTGCAGTTCTTTCTTTTTATTTTTCTTTGATGGATGTCTGTGTTGTGACCCTATGCTATTTCATTATTTATCCACACATTTGAACTTTGTATTAAAAAGAAAAAAAATGTATGAGACTGTGAGGAAAGTCCCAAATCATCCTTCAAAGTCTAAAATGTATCTCATCAAGAATGAGAGTAAAATATTTGGTTTCCAAATGACTGTAAACATCACAACACTAAATAATCATCTCTGTAATTTCAACTGCTCCTAAAAATAACTATTTTATGGATAACACTAAATGAAATGCACAGATAGATGACAATAATGGCATGCATATAAGTTACACCAGTATCTTCTCATATAGGGTTCTTTGAAGACAATACCTATAATGAATACATAAAATAAGTGAAGAAACTCCCCCTGTAAAGAATGAATACTTGAATGCAGACACTGTAGATGAGCACTGAGGGAGCAGAACTTGCTGATGAAGCAATACAAGTTGGACCTGGGACACTACAAATAAACACAAGAAATTGCAGCTCTGGTGGAAACACATTTGCTTTCTTGAAAGCAATGTAAAAAATCTATTATGCTGTGGAACATATGTACAAAAATATCTAGCATGGTTTTCATGTTTTACATCTCAGTTATTTCGGAAGAAGTGGAAATAATAATTTTATGTGCTATGTAAAGAATTGCTTATGTCTGCTGCTCTTCATTGTCATGGCAATTTTATTTCTCAACAACTTTCTCGACTTGAATTGTAGCCATCAACCTTACCTGTTATTTGTAGATGTGCTTTATTGCTTTCCTATCCTTCTCCCTTAAGTGGCAGATTGCTTCATCTGGATGTTACATTTCCAGGTAGTAAACTCTTGATCTTCACATCTTCACAGTTCCTATCACAAGGAGGGGGAGGAGGATGTTAGTATCTGTCCACTGTCTACTTATCTACATCACGGAATTTTTTCAAATATGACAGACTCTTTATTAGTTGTAGTGTGTGCTATTAATAAATGGCTTGCTGGATTAAAAGGCAATATGCTGTGACTGATAGTTCTTCTACCATGCCATCTAAAATTAGACTATGAATACATAATTATTTTTGTAAAACTGTCATTTAAATTCAGCAGAACAAGAACAAAACTGAATTAACATACCATCTACCATTGTCACTTAAGTTTAAATTCTTATTACTTCATCAGTCCAATATAAGAATTATGCTATTGAATCACTGTATAGATACAGTTTCCACCAGTGCTGTGTGACACAGATATTTCCCACAACCTGAGATCCTTTCTCAGTTCTATGAAACAAGTGCACCTCTTCAGAAGGGTGAATGTTTTAAAAGAGAACCTGAAAAGGCAATGCTGAAGAGCTGTAAATGCTATTTATGATTTGCTATTATAATCTTAATTTAGCTCCTTAATGCATCATTACAATAGTAATTTACCACATAATCACATATTTCCCCCCCATCTTATCTTGTGCTCAAGGGATAGTCTCCACATAGCAGACAGTTATTCAGAATCACTTTTTAGTCCACATTCTTGTACTCAAGAACCATGAAATTCCTATTCTCCATAAGATGATAAGGTGACAATTTAAGAAATGTAAGCATTCAACTTCCTAAATCAATGAGAGAAAATTTCTTCTGAATAAACTAGGTTTCAAATATTGTACTTATTGCTTTAGAAAATGAGTGAATCTTTTCCTGCTATAACATTTTGCATTGGGTTAATTATTTTAATTTACATGTATTTACAAGTCTGAGCAAATTATTGGCACAGATTATTGGCAAAAAATGCCAAAATTATTGATAAATTCTAATGACAAATTCAATCAGTATCTGATGAGAGCAGTAAGATGGGCTACACTGCAGCAGCAGTTACAAATTAAAATAATCATTCAGGAAATGCACAGTATGGGATTCACCTCACCTGCCTCCACATGACTATAGTGCAGACAGGTATAGAACTCTAAGCTAGTAATTCAGGATTTCCCTTATATACAGAGGGAGAAAATGGACAGCTTCCTGTCACTGACCTATGGCATACAACCTGCTCCAGGTGCCAACTTTAAGCTGAGACAAACAATTAGTTAGAAGCATCTGTTTTATTCTACTCATTATATGAAAGTGCCCTAAATTGGTGGCTCAGAAAATTTCTCTGCTGCTCAGAGGAATCCCATCCATATTAATTTATGTAAAAACCATGATGCAACTAATCTAACTGTAACTTAAGTGCTGCAGACAGAGAGAAAATACATTCCTCCATGAGCTATAAGATTGCCTTGTCTCTTCTGGAGATCGTCAGCCACTCCATAGTGCTAGCCTTTTCCCACATAATGGCGGTTTCTCTTCAGTGAACTATCCAATGGGAAGATATAAATCTCTAGACATTTAAGGACTTCATCATGATACATATGTACAAATGGCCCGAATAAAGGTCAATGTCTACTTCTAGCATGTGCATCTCTTGAGAGCTTGATTTGTAGCACAAATATTCCTTGAGGGTCATCCCTGGGATATGTTTAAATAGCCACTCACAATGAAGTATCTTTCTGTCTTTTTACTTGGCACTTTCTCTGATCCTCAAAAATTGCATTTCTTTTTCCAGAAGAATATCCTTAACTGTGAAAACTGCCAGCACTGATTCTCTTTTCCTCTAATGCAAGAAATAGAAAGAATATTAGCATGCAGGTACTTCGAGAAACTCAGAGAAGAATCCACAATTCTGGTTGCATATGAAGATTTTGTGGCATTTCTTAGGAAATATTCTACGTAAAATAAAAAAAAAAATCTTCATACTGTGACATCCTGTCCTTGAACGTTTGATCTTTCCAATTTTCTTTTTGTGTCTATGCATGTTCTTATCTTCTCTTACACCATGCAGACCTATGTTTCTTATAATCTTCATTCCTACTGTTTTCTTTCTTTTTCCTCTATGGGCTTAACTCCTTCCATGTCCCTTAGGCTTTGAATAGTGCCTTCTCTTTCTCTGACAAGAATGGTCCTCTACAAATTCTGGTTTGTGATCAAATTCTTTCAAGAAACTTTCAAGTACTCATCTGTTCACTGTAAACCACTTCATTCTTTCTCTTTTGTTTTAAATTGGCATCACAATAATTCTTTCTCTCTGGATTACAGTTTATCTTCATAGGGCAGGGACATTATCTTTCATGTTCCTCTGAAGTGCCACAGGCATTTACACTCAAATACTTATGTATATTTGCATGCTTGAACATAATACTGAATAACTATTTAAAGAGTTGCCACAGTAGTATGCATAGAACACTCCACAATACAAAAAAAAAAAAAAATCCTTACAAAAGCATACAAATAAACATAAGTGAATTCAAAGAAACCTTTTCAAACACATGCAATCAATTACTAGTGTTATCTTTCATCATGTGTTGTGACTTTTCTGCATCTGCTTTTCAAATTTGCATATGTGACAGAAACATCTGGAGATGAATTTTGCTAAGAAACCTGAGCATTCAAAGAAGCATCAGTTAAAAGTGTGAAAAAAAAAGTTGCAAACATTTATTTTAGGGATCCACAGTACTAAAAATTAAATCCTTATTCCAAAAAAATTCCTCGTGTCAGCTGTTGCTAACCTTCACCACTCAAAGGGTGGGTGGATAGTCTGAGGGTTTTTTCTGGATGTATTTTTCAAATGCAACAATCTCTTGTTTCAGATACTTTTTGATTTTGCACTGTCATCTCTTTTAGTTTGAAGTCATTCAGGTGTCACCAAAAGCTGGACTAATACACTTAAAGAGTTTCTTTACCAAAAAAGGGCCCTATTGAGCTTCTGGGATAGTCTGGGATAGCACATAAACTGTGTAACACAGGCACTCAGCAGTGCACCTGCATTCCTGGTTTCTCCACCATACAGCTTTGGAGTTCCATGGGAATACACCACAGGTCTAGCTTTGCCTAAGGTTTTCATGGTCTCAGACCCAAGTTTATACATAGGCCTAGTGCACATTGACATGGAAAGACTGAAAAAGCCCTTTAGTTGCAAACTGATTCCATTTTGGGAGGTAATAGTAGTGCATACATTTGACCATTTATTTATTATTCTAGATAAAACATCTCACATACCTGGAAGTGCTGTGTTTACCCCACTTACCCTCAGGAATAACAGTGGTGACTTTTAAGTTTCCTTCTTTGTGGAGAGAACTCTTCTCCATTGTGAAAGGGTGTGCTAAGAAGCAACATTCTTACTCCCCCAATACTTGAACCCAAACCATGTACCACAGCAGAAGTGAGCTTATAAAGAGTCAACATTAAATAAATGCAATGCTATGTAGGATAAAAGCATATGGGACTGATAAACTGTTTTGTTGGCCTACTTTTTATTATGGCTCTAAAATACTCTTCTTGATGGGTATAACTGAGGGTTTTACAGTCAAACAAATTTTGAATACAACCATGGCCAGCAGAAGTGGCTGCTCTGAAGACCTTATTTCCTTGGGCATAAGCTACTGCACTATGAAATTCTACTGACCAAGAAAGATGTCTCTTCCAAGCCTATTCATGTGCTATTCCTGTTCCTGAAATTCAGCTCTGTCAAGCTTATGATTCACAGTGACAGTTTGCTGCTTTCCAAGAAAATTTGAATCTCAGTTTAGGTACTGAAATAGAAATAGGTGAATAGGCCAAAGACAATGAGAACCACACTTATGGGCCTACCATAAATCAGGAAATTTTTCGTAAGACCAGACATAACATTTAATTAAATTTAAAATACTGACTTATCTGGATAAAGAACATCCATAGAAAGAATGTCTAGCAGAATTACTGCATGGGAAAAGTAAAGAACCCTTCAACTGAGTCCAGTTCTCATTTGTTGCCTTTTCTGCTTATTTCTAAGGCTTGGAAGTAGCACAATAAAAATGAAATTTACTGCAGTCATCCAGTCAGCAGCTTTTAATACAATAATAAAACCGGTTTTGATATATCTTCCTTTGTTCATTATTTATTTCAGTGAAAGAACCAGTAAATGTACAGTGATGTGACTAAGAGCACAGTTTGCCCTACTGGCTGGAAAAATCAAAGCTGCAGAGAATGAAATACTGGATGAAAAATGCATGCCCAGCAGACGAAGAAGGATAGACTCCCAGACTGCCATGCATGTCTTCACTTGCTCAACTGTTTGCCTTTCATAAAAAAGCTGTCTCCTACTTGTTGATTTTAAGGCACTTAATTCAAAGGTGGCTCCTAGGATCTCTAAGCAGCATTAAGCATAGACAATAATAAATATTGTACAATGATGAGTGGGGTTCTCCTGTGCTATGCTGTATGTCAGAAATGAATAATGATATTTCTTTGAAACAAGTAATCCAAACAGTATACCAAGTTTGGGATATCTAATGGAAATATTTTATTAAAATTCAGCTAGTTCTGGAAACTTTTAGACTTGCTTGCCTTTGTTTTGGTAGTCAGTAGGGAAGCAGTGAATTTAAACCTAAGCTATTTTTTGTTGAAGAGATTTTACATTACTTTTGAAGTTCTGTGTAACCATGAGAAAACAATTTTAACAATTATTTAATTTTTCTGACTTCTGGATGTGATGCATCTGGCAGATAAGAGATCTGAAGATGGGATTCCTTCCAGTGCTGTAAGAGGGTCTTGGATAAAACTGGATAATTCCTCTCTAAGCCTGTGCAGTCAAAAGAAATGGTTCTGTACCTAGAGATATCTCTCTGTTTCTAAACTTGCTTGCACTTCCCTTAATTTAGATAGCTGCATGAAATCCTAACTAATCTACAAGGAAAAACAAAAAAAAACATAAACCCCTAAATAAAATAAAGAATAAAAATAAAACAAAGAAAAACAAATACCCCCTACCAAACAGCACTCATTGCTATCTCAATGAAATAAAGATCTCAATAAAATAAACAATAGAAAATAAAGATCCTACAAGCACCAGATAAACAATGCAATTTCTTATGCAATACTTCATTTGTAGCAATCAACATTTACATTTGATGGAATTCAAGTCCTTGGGATGTTAAAATGGTTCTTATCTGCATTTAATTGATAAAAATATCTTTTAAAATGCTAATTATCTGTTCTATGACATTATATAAATATCACATAAGATAAAGCCAATGACAACAAAATGGTAATTTCCAGAAATGTAAACATCTACAGAAGCAGTGCTTCAGAACAGACTGAAAATACGTAATAATGTTTACCACTTCCCAGGATTCCATTTGTGCATCTCAGACCATTCTCCTTATATTAGGAAAATTAACCATGTGACTTCTAACATTATTTTTTTCACTTTATAGATACTGTTGCCAGGTTTGCTTAATCTGAGCAGTATCTACACCTATCACAGAACATTCCTCTCAAAAATCTTCCTGAAGCTTGCTAGTGGAAAGGCTTCCATTAAAGGAGAACTAAACCAAGGTCAAAATTTGCTGTAAAAACCACTTTTGTATTTTCAAGCACCTTCCAGGTCACTCCAGAAGACCATGATATGTTTGTAAGATGGCTAGCAACATTCACTTCGGTCTTCAGAATTACCAATAAATGGATATTTTAACATGCAAGAGACACTTTTTGTTCAGTTCAGGTCAGAAATCAGCAGATTTCACAATGTGCAAAAGAATAGTCTAGACTCTAGAGCATTGAGTGATAAACCCATTGACTTGGCACATAAAAGAGTCAGCCATGAGGCTTGAACTAAGTAGGAATAGGAACATAATTCCAGACTGGTAGTGTCTCTGAAATATTTTTATTTTTTAGGACAGGTGATTAAACTGTGGAGAGCTTCAGAATATTAGTTTTCTGATGAGAAGAAGAGAAATTTCAGTGTCTGATTGTAAAAGACAGAACAGTGAAAGTTGTCTCCATGATGTTTTAATCCTGAGCACATAAGAAAAAGGAGACAACAAGGCCTGCATGATTCATTTTGGAAATAGTCAAGTCCTGAGGGCTGCTAATGAGACTGTAGTTCATAAATACATACAATATGGCAGAAAAGTCATTGGTTTAGAATTCTTGTTCAGAATTATAAATTTCTAAAAATGTTTTGAGAATCATTAAATTTCTTCTAATGGGAAGGACATGCTAGGGCAAGCAGACTGTCACTGCCCTCACATGCTACAAGGTCCCCATGCCGACCTTTTATAAGTGAACACTTTTTTCAGCATGATCAGCAGTGTTGTACCAGTTATTCAGTTGTTAATGTAGAAAATCTTAGTTGTTAAAACCCAGTGCTCAGAAAGGAAGAGAGAAGGGGAGTGTAGGGCAGGTATAGCAAATAACTAAAAAAAAGGGTATAACAATGTAACCCAGTTCTCTCTCTGTTCACCTATCTTCACAAATTCCATGGGCCATGCCAAGAAGGAAGAGGATACTTTTGTAAATATTATTTTTAGGATTTTACAGTGTGAATAATCATAATGCATCCTTCACATCTGTAACATAAATGTATCATCATACTTCTAGTTCTTTCCCCTAAATGTTGCTGGTAACAAATAGAGTTATAAACAAGCTACTTTTCTTTCTCATGCTACTTAAGCTCTATTAAGAACATTTTTAAAGTTCTACTGACCTCTGTAGATACTAAAACACAGCAGAAAATTCTCACATCTGTGAAAACAAACTTGTTTACATGAATTTTCTTAGCAGTCAGTCCATCAGCTCAAGTTTTTAATGAAGCATTTTTTTTTTTCCTTTTGGCAGAACTATTTATTTGTATTAGAAACATGCATAATTTCTGGGAAAAGATTCTTGCAGCCACCTGTAAATGCTTCATGAATGACTGATCTACATAGATGCCATAGGTAAAGGGAAAAACAATTTGAATTGTAAATTGAAGCTTGCAGACTACTAAACCTTGCTGCATGCTACTCTGGGCAGTATTTTGAAGACCCTGGAGATATTTCTTTAGCTGCCATTTGAAAAAGGCACAAATAAATGAACCAAAGATAACAAACTACATTAATCACAGCTACACTATCGAGGCTATCCTACCGAAGGGATTGACAAGGTACAATTGCTGAAAAAAATAAAGGCATGTAACGAAAGATTTTACTTTTTCACTTGGTATTGAGGATGGCTCACCTGAAGCAGACTTTTTCATCTCTTTTCAAATGCTTTAGGGATACACCATCTCTTTTTTTGGGACTGGTGAGGTGGGACAGCTGCCTAGACACCGATGAAGAGCACATGAATTTTGCTAAAAGCGATGAACTGAACAGAGCTCACAGTGAGAACAGAGAGGAACCAGATGGACCCCTGAAATTTGAGCTTGATATTTGTCACCAGGATCCAGAATACAAGTCCCCAGCTCCCTTGCCACATGCCCAGGTCAAACTGATCACCAGCTGGGAAGCAGGATGGAATGTAACAAATGCCATTCAGGTAACCTTTTATTTCCACACTTATTCCATTCATCGTTTGAAAAACCTCGTCATCACTTAGCCTGCTCTATTTTACTTAGCTGTACCATCACTTTGCGTATTCTAAAAGGTTTCTGTGAATTTATTACTCACATATTTGAATCTTTCTGCATAAGATTAGCACTCTGATAAAACAGAGTTCCAAAGGGAAAAACTATACATATGTTATCTGAAGTTTAAAAAGTGTTTCAATTAGGTAAAATTGAAAAGGTGGTGATTGCACCTGTTTTGGCAGTGCTGACATTATCTTTAATAAGCATATTTGAATTCAGTGACAGAGATGTTTGATAGAAATGTGAGGTAAACATCTAATAAAAAGAGAATGGTAAGAGCCAGACTGACGTCAGACATAAATTTACTGACATGTAAGTTAAACTAGAAATAAATTGAAGCACGAAGCACAAGAAGTGTAATAATACTTGTCAGTGTTAGAGAAAATAGGTTGAATAGACTGAAAGCATTTGGTACCAGCATTCTGTGTGGAATTTGAGTATCTTTCCAAATCCTTAAATTTAGCATTAAATGTTTCAGAATCTTTTTCTCACTTTTCATGATTCATTTCCTTACATAATTATATCATTAGCACTAACTTTCTGTCTGACATAGTAAGAAGAAAGCAGCATCCACAGACACATCTAGTCCCAGTAACTGTTGCTTAAACACTTTTTTATGCCACTTCAATTATAGAAAGATAATCCTTCCAGTGTCACACAAGTCTGACTATGCTGATGAACATTTGTTTACATATCCAGTTCATTCCTCAGCTCTGCAAGGAGGAGAAAAAGGACATATTTCTAACCCTGGTGTATTTTCAAACATGAGCACCACCACATGAGAGCCAGTGCAATAACAGGGCACTGTAGCATATCATACTCTGAAAGTGTTCAGCTGTCAATGTGTGAAGTTCTAAAATACCCCAACTGCATTCTAGTAACACATTTTATCTTCAATCTCCCTCAGCAGCATCTAGTCAGGACAGGAGTCTGGGATGCGAGCCCATTGTCTCTGTGAGTTTTGCATTTGATTTTACCAAAGCCAAGATTTCATTCTGGAAGTCGGTTTTGTCAATATTTGCTGTATGACCTTTTGGCAAATCACATTCTCTAACCCATTGTTTTTCTTTCTGAAAAACAAATAATAATGCCTCTGTAAATACATTTAAGTGCCAAAAATATTCCTAAATATTGTTCTGTATAAAATTACTATTGATTATTAATAATATAGCTTTCAGTTAAAAAAAAGACTGATAACACATTTTAAAACACAATCAAATATGTAGTTGCCTATTTAAAATCAGGACAAATTCAAGCTAAATTATCCAAACAGATCAGTAACTATGGTCTTAGCCAAAATTCTCAGCATGCTGAGTGTTACCTACTATGGCTCTCCTTTGGTAAAATATTTTAGAAATTAGCATTAAAAAGTAGTTGGCTACAGCTGTATTGAGGTTTCCTCCTAAGGCAGGTTGAAGGTTGGAAAAAGGTTCCAAAGCATGGAAACTGCAGTTTCATTAATAGTGTAACCAAGCACCCTAATGACACATTATTAAACCGTGTGCATGTGTGACCGTGTATGGGAATCTTATGTACACATGTTTATATTATTCCTATCTCCCAATACCTGGGATTGGGAGCAAGTAATTTGGTTTAGAAAAAAAGCAGAGAAAGGGAAGGGGAAAGGCAGGAGAGGAGAGAGGGGAGAATATTGAATGGGCATCTGTCAGTAGAAAATAACAGTTTGAAGAAATTTCTATGAATAGCTTTGAAAAGAAAGTCAGAGTTGTGAATAGAATGATTAAAACACTACAAATGTTCTTGACTGGTGAAGACAATCTTTGATAAAATGACAGTTGTTTTGCCCTACCCAGAGGAAAGGGCAGAAGTGTTTTGCATGGCAATTAGAGGTAAACATTTCAGCAGAATTTTGAAGCACTCTGAAGAGTTATTCCAGTGAATATAATTAGTCTAAAACTGAAAATATTTTGCAATCCAGATTTATTATGGGAACGATTAAATCTTTGGTCTCTGAAATTAAATATAAGGGGTTTCTCACAGTGTTTTAAATATCAGTCTTTTCAAACAAAGAAGAAGAGATTTTTATTTTGTTCTTAACTTGGACTGAAAAAAATATGCACTTTTGGTGGTGATACTGTATGTGTAAATGATTGCTTCAGACATTTAAGTTTCCAGGGAAACATGTTTCGTATTCCAGCACTGCACAGGCAAATCAAAACCTGTGTTCAGTTAATCTGGGTGAGGACAGAGACCATAAAGCTGAGTTAATTCAAATGGGAAAATGTACAGCATCATCTGGCAGAGTGATGCAAGTTTCATTAGTTTGTATGTAGCAGTAAAAGGCCAAAATTATTTGTAATGACTTGTACAGTGGTGCTGGATAGATAAGCAAAGCAATAGTCACAAAGAAGAAGGTAGTTAAATTCTAATGTTACAGTATTTCACAGCAGAAACAAAGGACAATAAAGACTATTCACCAGTCACATGTAGTCAGATTTTTGCAAACACTGTGGAGAAAGCCAAACTAAAAGAAAAAGGCATTCAATATATTGTGTTGTGAAGGAGCACAAGAGAATGAAGAAAAAACTAGAGAGAAAGTGAAGTGAAATAATAGAAAAAAATGAAATAATGGAAAGAAGTTAAATAATGCTAATCTCCCCTATAATTGATACTTATGTGATTTATAACTGTAATTTATACCATTGTGAGTTGATCTCTACTTAGGTCTTAGCAGGACCTACCTAACACTTTAGGTAAAAAAAGAAAAAACATTTAACAGAAAGCTTCAAGTGACCTTCAGTACTATGATGCCTGAACAATTTTTAAAATAGAGGTTAATAAAATCACAAAATTTTTCTCTGAATGTTGGGTAAAACATGATGTATCAAATCTGGCTGGAAAGCAGCCCAGCAGAAAAGGGTCAAGGGGTGCTGGTCAACAGCAGCTGAACATGAGCCAGCTGTGCCCAGGTGGACAAGAAGACCAATGGCCTTCTGGGCTGTATCAGCAATAGTGTGGCCAGCAAGTCCAGACCAGTACTTGGCACAGGGGAACCACACCTCAGATTCTGTGTTCAGTTTTGAGCCCCTCACTACAGGACAGACACCGAGGTGCTGGAGCATGTCCAGAGAAGGGCAACAGAGCTGGGGAAGGGTCTGGAGCACAAGTCCTGTAAGGAACAGCTGAGGGAGCTGGGGATGTTTAACCTGGAGAAAAGGAGGCTCAGAGGAGACCTTGTGACTTTCTACAACTACCTGAAAGTAAATTGTAGCTGGGTGGGGCTACCCAGGCAGCCAGTGACAGAATGAGAGTACAAAGCCTCAAGCTGTGCCAGGGGAAGTTCAGATTGAACATTAGGAATTATTTCTTCACTGGAAGGATTCATAAGCATTACAACAGACTGCCTAGGGAGGTGATGGAATCACCATCCCTGAAGGTGTTCAAGAAACAACTGCACATGGCACTTAGTGTCACAGTCTTGGTGGCAAGGTGATGATCAGTCAAAGGTTGGATTTGTTGATCTTAGAGGTCTTTTCCAACTAAAATGATACTGTGAAATCATATTGAACGTTCTCTTTGATTCAATGCATCTGATACCTAATGTTGCCAACATTCATATCCTTCCCTCTGCAAAAAATTAGGTTGTACAAAGATTAGAAATTCCTGCAGCAGGCAAAATTTTCTTGTTCCATGATGAGAGAAACACAATGGGGTGCTTGACTACTGTGAGTGCTTCTAGGAATAACAATACTTAAATTAGCATTATTAATCGTTATTTTTCAATGTGTAAATAATAAATTATCAATTATTGCAGTAGAAATCATAGCTATTCTCATTATCTTTATATCCTGTATATTATACATTAGTTTAGAAAGGACTCAAGACTTCAATAATCATAATTTTAAAACCTGAATATCCATATATCTTTCACTGCATGCCTTTATAACCATATTTCTATTCTGGATTCTTATGTAGTTCATTTTAACTTAGGTAACTGCAACTCCTAAATACTTAACTGGAAAACACACTGATGCTGAGGAACAGAATTAGCAGACATGCCTCTAAAGATATAAAGGCAAACATCTGAACACCCCTTGCATTAAGCTTTACTGACACAAAATTTAAGCATTTTCTAAATATAAATATGTACGTGCTTGAGTGCTTAGAAAGAAGGTCATTAGATATATAATGATATAAATCCTCTCATCCTGAACCTTAAATTATTTAGTCATGTTGGGATAAACAGCCACTTGGATTTTAACTGCAGCACTTGATCTTAAGTATTTATTTTCCGATGTGAGAACAAGGGTCAATCTTTTCTCGAGCACAAAGCAGTAACTTCCTTGAATTATCCACTATATATTGAAACTCAAGGCATATGCATTGAAGCTAAAGTCGTAGTCTGAATTAATTATAGACATCTGAGAGAAACCAACTTCTGCATTTCATATCAAGATGTGATACTGAGAATTGAAGGGAGATGTCCAACGCTGATATCTAAACTACGACCAGAAAGTAATTCAAGTTTCCAAATGAAATGTCATAAAATGACAGCACAAAGTAAAATTCCAAGGTACTAGGACTATTGTGATGGGCATAAAAATTCCAAATAGTGAACATGATTTTAGCTGAAATGCACAGGCAGTACTGGAAAATTTATTTTTCCAAGGCTTGCAACCACAATTTTATAGCCAGAATTGCGGACCCCAAAAAAGCCTGGTGAGAGCCATCTAAATTCAGATATGTTTTTTCTATGATAGAATGTCACCATTATGCAATGCAATTGATAAAAGATATATTTTAGGGGAGAAGACTCTATAACTAATGTTTGTGCCCTGGTTTTCCCTTCTGATTTTCTCTTGAGGGGAAAAAAAGATTCCATCACTACTTTGTATAACATTTTATTTAAGCTCAGACCCTGTGGTAGGCTTCTTTTGTGCACATATTCATATAGTACAGAGAAGGCTGCATTCAGGATATATATCTTCTCTATTCCCAACTCTATTTCTTATCACAAAAGATCTTTATCAAAAATGTGTTATCCTGCAACAAAGAAATAAGATCTAATTCAGAGAAATCTCTTTATTTGACATATAAGCACAAGTGCAGCAGACTGGTTTTGAGTTAACTAACTGCCATTCCCATAAATCTCATTAGACAATGCACTTCATCAGTCTGCTTTTTCCTTGGTCAGCTGCAAACACTAAAAAATGTTTTGAAGACAGAACTCCTAAACACAGAGAGGTGGCTCATCAAAAATTGTTCCAGGAATAAATATTTGGATAATTCTCATGGGATATAAGTTGCCGTTTGGTCAGTTTTGATTTTTATGTAGTTCAGCACATTATTTGGGCAATGATTGGGTGTGAGGGAGGGAGTGTTGACTGGATTTACATCAGCATAGTCTACTGCAGCTATTATGGAAATGTTAGAAGTGTCAGATCAGTTTTCCTAAGCCCCTCCATATCAGATTTTCCATCAAGTAGAAAAACTGTGATATAACATAACTAGTCCACAACATTATTCCTTGGACATACAGATAGTCCCAGCATACAGACTACTGGCTCAGAATGCACCATACTAGCTCTTGAATCCCAGAAAAAAAGTACATGAGTTACACAAGCAACAGAACAAAGAATTGCAATTCTTAAAGACTTCTAGGTGTTAAAATGACATATTAAAATACCTTTAGAAGTTAAAGCAGTTCTTGGATGATGCTTATCCTCACTGTGTGTTCAAAATTGCATTTCTCAACAGATGAGTCACAAGACAGTTACAGGAGGTGTCTCTCTCTGTGTCTCCTTCATAAATGATTCTAATAGTCTCAGAATTTTGGCTATGACTGATATACTTTATTATATAATTTATTGTCTTGATCTATTTTAAGTTAATTAGCATATGCGACTTTTGTCTCATATGAGATGAGAGGGAAACATAAGTATAGTACTCAAAAAACCCATGGAATTTAATATGCAGCCTCAGCCTTACCTTAAATCTGAATATCTTGATTCCACTGAGTGAAAGATAGATATATTTTAAAATATTTATTCATAACCAATACCTTATTTTATATTTTTAACTGATTTTTACCTGAGTTTTACAGACATACCTGTCTAAAATTTCATTATTTTGATAACAGTAGCCAGAAGCACTGCTAGGTTTAAATAAATGAATAATGAATAATTTTGTTCAGAACCTCAAATAATAACCTTACATTTCATTAAAGTATTATTTGACACTATTTTTAGCAACATCAATTATCTATCATTTCCAACAACTTCAGCAGAAACACTTCTTGCTTTGTACTTTTGAAATCTGTATATTTCAGCATCTAAATTTCAAAACCATCATATTATCTTCAGTTTACTCCTAACAGCAGTTAACTCACTTCAATGTATAGTATACTTATCCTGGGATTGATGTTGTTTGTCTCAGTCTGGTAAAAAAAGTGCTGGAGAATTTGCAAGTGGCTATTTCTTATGTGAGGACTTCTCGTTGGCTGTTCAATTGTCATATAAATTTGAAAATTGTTTTATCTGGAAAATCTGTTACTATTAATCTTTTAGAACAGCTATTTTATAGATGTGAGTCCTCCTACATGAAGCAGTTGTTAATAGAAATTATGTGCATGTAAAAGGACAGAAGAACTCGCAAGTAAGCATACAGTGGTGTTGCAAATAAACTGGGAGAGACCAGCTCAACTCCTCTCCTTATAGTGGTACTTTCCAACAAGTAATAACATGAATTCTTGCATCAACTGGAATTTGCAAGTTGTTTTAGCATGCTGGCAAATTCAACTTGCCAACAGATGTCCCTAGTGAGGACATAGAGTCATAGAATAACAGAAGATCCAGAGATGAAAAGGAGCCATAAGGTCCAACACCTTGCTCCAGTACCTTCAAGATGCAGTGCAAGGTCCTGCCTCCAACACTGACAGAATTCCTTGGATGGATGCACTGGAGGAGCCTGACAGTATTTGAACTATTTTATATCTCTCTCAGCTTAAGTACTTCTCCATCTAAGAGCTTTAAATCCTGCCATTAGTCAAAGGTGAGTTACTGTCAGTGGTGTTGCTAGAGTTCAATAGCCAGTCTGTCAAGTGACAGAGTATTATTTACATATGAATTTACATATATTTGCAAAAAGAGTGGGTTCATTTCCACTTCTCCCATAACACATATGAAATAAATGGTATGTGTAAGTACTTCAGAAATCTGTACGTTGTGCCTCCTGCTCGCGAGAGTCTTTTTTTTTTCCATTTCATCATTAGGAAACCTTCAGAGCACTCTGGAGATGGCCTGCTCTGGTGGTGTTAATGCCTAAAAAAAGCTTTGTGTTGGTGCACAGATAACTTAGAAGCACACACACACTACACCATTCTTTTTACTTTTCACTCAATTTTTTGTAAGGAAAAGTCTTACATGAACTAATACATAGGGTCATGACCAGCTTCTTCTCCTCTGTGCTGCTGTCCGTAATGGGGCACACAGCTCATGCCAGCAGTCTCTCCTGGATGTCTGCCTCGTGTCTTCCTCCCTGAGGTTGCACGAGGCTCAGGCTCTTGGGGCTCTACAGACACAGCTGATAGACACCACATCCTTCCTCACCTGTGGGAGTGTGGGACTGAGGCAAAGTGTGTTTTCCTGGGCCAGTTCAAGTTCACATCTTATTTTGATCCCACTGCTGCATACATAAAATACTGGTCTGTCTTTCCAGCAGTCGAGCAGCAGAACAGAGCTCCTTGTCTTCTATCCAGTGTCTGCCCATATCAGAGTTCCTTCACTGCCTGTATAAGTCTTTGTCCTTGCTACTGTGCAGGCCTATCATCTGGCATCATCTTTCAGGCCTCTTTCTACATCCTCATACTCAGACTACATCCATGTCCTGCTTGTTTTTACTGTAAAACTACATTAGCACATAGTCTGGTTTACCTGTCCACAAGGCTAAAACTGATCTGAGCACAATCCCCCATCTGGGTCACAGTAACACACTTTTCCCTAACCTTTTGATGCTCACTTCATGCATATCCACCTGGAAAGCTGATGCAGTTCCATTAACTCATGAGACCACCTCATGAGTTAAGAGCTCTCGCAAGAAACTCTTCAACCATCAAATCAAATGTGAGTTGCTCATCTTTTTTATAACGATCTACCATTTTTGTTCCTGCATCTATTGGCTTTGATCTCTCTTCTTCCAGTTAGAATTAGCATTTTCAATTCAATAAATGCTTAAACAAGCATTCATCTGAACTTATATGAAACTATTTCTCTGATACTCTTAGAAACACCCTTTTGATGAAAATTGCACATTATAAGCTACATTGAAACCACCATTTGCTCTCTTGACTCACAGTATCTGGTATTGACTCAAGGTTTCCTCGACTCCCCTCTCTGTCTGTATTTGTATCCTGGTTTAGGGCAAATTTGGGAGGAAACTTCCAAAGGGGTCCCTCTAGAAAGCAGATTCAAGCAGCCCCTCCCACAACTGGTTCAGGAAAAGATCTCCTTGGAGAAAAGTGGAAAAAACCTGTTTATTTAACAAGCAAAGTATTCACAAGCATAAAAAATGAATAATATTAAACAATAAATCCTCTTGCTGTTCTGAAGAGATGGCAAATTCAGAAAGTCCCTGTCGTGAGGTGCAGCTCAGCTCGCTCAGTCTCTCATCAGTCCCTCCAGTGCTGGAAAATGCCTCATCCCGGGCCCTGGTGGGACACAGGTGTGAGCTCCTGGTGCTCTGCTGGGTTTTCAGTCCAGAGCAGACTGATCAGTTCCAAGAAAAAGAAAAAACACAGCCCAGGGAACTTCTCTGCCTCAGCTAACTAAAAACTAACTAAAAGCAGAGGAGAGTTCTCTCCTGCTGTCTGTGCTGCAGACAGCACAGTCGGGGAGAGGGAATGCAGGGGAGTGGGTGCAGGTTCTTCAAACAAACCCCGCTCTGCTTCTCCCGCCCTTCGCTCTTGGACCCAGTCTTAAAGGTGCAGAACTTAATAACCAGCATGAACAGAACAGACATCATAAAGTCGCCCTAGTACAATTTGTTTCTTGTTATCTTACCCCTGCATTTTAAATACTTTGGAGAGGAGACCATATTTTTGTGCTTTGTTTGCACATTGCTTTACACGATGGGATTACATTCAAGGACTTCCAGGTGTTCCAACAATGAAAACAATTTTAAAAGTGAGTCTCAAAATTTTTCCTATTTTACAGTAACTCTTTACAAAATAATGATTGTTTAAATGTAGCCTGTGATAAATCAGCTTGACATTTTATTCAGTTTCCTCTCTTTTCTCTATAAGGAATTGATTCTCTTAGCTATTGAGACTCATTGTAGGAGTTGAGCACAAGATAAATCAGAAAAAGAATGTGATAAGAGTACCTTTGGAATATTCAGCCATAAAAATGGGCATTCCATCTTAAAAATCCAGATGGCCAAGAAAGAAGATGACAGAAATATGATATCAGAGAAAAATGGTTAGTAGCATTATGAAAATTATACTCTTTAAAACAATAAATGTTACCAGAAACAAAGGATCAAGTAACTGTCAGCTGCCTGAAAGCAAGGATCCCTTTATTACATGGGAGAACCCAATGTGCCATGACTTGTTGCAGAACAAGGATCTCTGGCTCCCTCAGGTGAGGGGAACAGCTGATGTACTTTGCCACAATACTAAAATCAAATTAATCTACCATACTTTTTGGTGTCATCAATCCCTGTGAACATTTTTAACAAGCGGAATTAAAACAGATGGTGTAATTTCTCTTTCTCTTTTAAATTCATGGCAGGTCACATGGTATTTAAATATGCTGTTATTAGGCAGCTTTGAATTTCTGTATCTGTTATATTTGGCTAGTTCATTGTTGTGATGTTACATTTGACAGTTAACTTTCAAAACAAAACCTAAATTACCTATTATAATTATTCACCAGCTTTCTGTGGCTGAGGTAATTTGTATACTTGTTCCTCTCTATAGCATATGCCATTGACCAGCTATCACAACTGGAAAACATTCTTCTTAAATATGTCCTTTCTGCTCCTATTCTTAAACTTGTGACATATGCAACCTCAACAAATTTGCTTAAATAAACCATATAGAGTCATATAACTCCTCCCAGGATAACATTCCTCCCAAGATGGCAAGAGCAGAGTGACAGGCAACAGAAAGTAAAATATTTTGTCATATGGTATTCCTCTCATTTTTTTCTAAATTTCCTTCACTTCCATCAGCAAATTTACAGCAGGGAATTCATTTTTTTTTATGAAGTAAAAGAGTGAGCCCTAGGGTTCATCAAGGAATGAAAGTCGACAAGCTCAGCACTTGCAAGTGCATATGAGAATTTAATGCTGAAAGTAAAGGACATCTGAATTATTATAATGTGCTGGTAGAATCAGAAATAATGATGTTTCTCTGGCAGACTTTCCATCTTCTTCCACGCAATCCATAGATAATTAATCTACAGTTTACTTCAGTGTATACAATTCCTGACAGCAGTAGATTCACTGAAATGGTACAAGCTCTGTCTGAATGAGCAAATGAAGCTATTTGAGAAAATAAAAAGCCCTAAACACAGGTGATACACAGTATTGAATATGATATATTGTAACCTAGTTTTATCACAGTAAGCCGTTTAAAACATTTTACCACCAAAGCTTAATAAAAGAAATTGTCTTCTATTTGTATGTCTTCCCCCTCTTCTCCCCACATACACCATGTTTCTTGGAAGGCAATGTTTCTCTCTGTTCTTGGCCAGTGGCACTAGTTTTGCCATATGTACAATGCTGTGTTACTAAATAGCTAACAAAAAAATGAAATTTAATATTTACTTCTCAAAAATGTAAACATATGAGTCAAAGTGAGGAAACATTCACTTCAGCTCATACACACAGACTGCTATCCCTTTCAGTTTCTCTCAGTCTATTTCTTGAACTGACACAAATAACAGCACCAGTGGATCATATTTTGTAGTCTCTACAACAAACATTTTTTGTTGTTTTATGTTATCAGTAGCAATAGTGATTTCAGGCCTTTTTTCTTTACTTTACATGGATATTTCAATTCATGATGGGTTTTATTACTGTTTTCCCCTTCAGAGTCATTCTTGATTCAGGCTAGTTCCTTCCTGATAAGCAGAGAACTTTTTCCTTTCAGCTTTAAAACCATTCTAATTTAATTATTTCAGACTAAATCTGGATACTTCAGAAATTGTGGGTAGTTCTACTGAAGCTTGAAAAAACATGAATTGACAACAAAAATTATATGCAATATAGACTCAATATATCTTATTTTTGTAAGGAATTTGTTTCTTTTGTCTATAAGAAGTTAAGTAATTTTTTTCTGTTACAATACATGTTATTGCTGTCATTTTACTGTCACTTTAGAAGTTGGCACTGAAGTTTATTCTATCTCACTACATTTTGAACCCTTTCTCTCGTCTCATTGTTTGCATGATTTCTGCAACTACAAATGACATCTCCTCAGCCACCATGAGGGACTTGAAAATCTCCTTCTAAGATTTAATTGGAATCTGGAGTTTAAAATGAGTTCTTCACTCCTGCCCTTGTTGCCTTTACTTGCCTGCTGATTTCTTTCACTTAGGCTGGAAAACCAACTACTCTCAGACAGAGAGACAGAGTTCTTCCTTTTATATTTTTTGTTGTTGTCATCTCAGGCTAAAAATAAAATACCTGTACAAAACTGTAGGCCTCCCTCTGCTCCTGGGATGGGATCTCAGAGACTCTTTATTATCTCCTAAAATGTGAGGAGCTGCCATTCCATCCCCAAAGGTTTCCTTTCCTCATCAGAAAGCTGTATAATGAATACTTTCCCTCTAGCTTTCTCCGTATTCCTGTCTTATGCTTAGAGTTAGGTATTTTTCAGATCCAGTAATTTTTCCTCACAGCCTCTTGCTCATCGTATTCTCCTATCCCTTGTTTCTGCTCCATATATTTCACAGCCTTATGTTTTAATGTCCTGCACTGTACATAATGACACTTTATTGCCCTCTTCTTCCTTCCCCTGGTGCAGTCACGTTACCAAATTATCCATCTTATTGCTCTTCCTTTGCTCTTCCAGGACATCCCACCATCTCATGGCCTTTGTAAAGGAATTCACCTGACTCTACAGATGACAGAGTGACATGGTCACCTCTGATGGAGACTCCCAAACCTAAAACAAGTGCCCTACACTGTGGGAACAAGTAGACACCTGGTGATCCTTATTTCTGTCCATCCTTTCTGGAGTTACAAGATTCCTTCCAACTCAGATAATCTGTGATTCTGTGATTAGATTAACTTTTTGCTACATTTAGCAAGGAAAAGTTACGAATCTTATTTCTAATAAGAGTGTATCAAAGCAAGGCAGATTTGTCATATGTGTCTTTTCTGCTACTCTGCACTCATTCACTGAACGTCTGTTTTAGACAGAAGCTGGGTGAGATTGGCCCAATTCATAGATGTTAAGAAGTGATAATTTCATTGGGTACCAAAGACCGTAAAGAAAGTAGTCACTTTAGTAACTTCAATTACAGCCACTGAGTTTTCACGTAGAAGTCATTAATTACACCTAGTGAATAAATTTTGATTTTGCTAAAAATTTGAAGGTAAGAAATTAAGATTATTTAGGAGAAAGGAACAGAAGCTAAATGTAACCTTGAAATCAATTTATCAAATATGAGATCACTACAGATCTCAGCACCAAAGTATAAAAAAGGATCCAATAGAGCTGAGAAGTTTTCTATGCACTATCAGAATGACTCAGGTTAAGGCAAAAAAAACCAAAACTCTTTTTTTATATACAAACTTTTATGGCATATGCTTAGCTAACTTTGTTTTTATAATGCAAGGAATGATTTTATTTCATTCCATACACACAGTTTTTGTGTAAGTTAAAAATAAACCTGAGGTCCTCATCAAGGGTCAAAAATATTCAAAGTCCTTTTTGTCATGGATCAGTAGAGGTCTAGGACCTCTATCAAAGTCTGTACGACAGAATGAGAAATACCTCTGCAAGTAGCGATACTTCAAGTATTTTACATCTAGAGACCTTAAAAAGATGTTTTCAATGTGTATTTTATATGTCATATGCCTGGTTTCACAATCTATAACCATATTATTTTTTTTCTTTTTGTTTAAACAAGATTTTACCTAACTTTGCTTTTATGATGATTACTCACAGCATGCCATAAAACCCACTCATAATTCTTTTCTGACCTTTATTTTTATTCTTTGTTATTAATTATGATTGTTTGAGAATGTTTGTCTAATCTACTTGAAATTAGTGGAATTATTCTACTTCGTTAAACATTAGGAGTTATTGTAGGACAGAGACATCTCCATTATGTGAGTTCATTTGCAACCTCGACTTTATCTGTATCTGTGCATGATGACTCATCAGACAGTAAAATCAGTTGCTGTTTCTTTTATCCTATAGGCAGAATCCTTCAGGGGTGCCACTGAAGTGGAAGTGAGGTTAAGAGAGGAAAAGCAGTAGAAATTTGTTGACTATACCCAGCCTAATGGTAAACCAGCATTTTTTTCTCATATATTCCAGAGGAATACAGTATGAAACTCTGTATCATTTTACTGATTCCTGGAGACCAAATGTAATCTTATACCACTATTTCTGTCTATCATCTAGGCTATTAACTATATTCCACCCAGGCTGGGCTTTAAGACAAGTTTCCCCTTTATATACTGAACTCTAGAAGTCATTATAGCTTGAGTAAGAATCCACCTAAATTTGGTAGTTCAGTATGTGCTGAGGAATGAACAGGATAATATCAGCCGTGGGAGGATTCAGTCACCTTTTATTCACAGCAAATCATATGCCAGTGTTCAGAAAATATAACTCAGCTTCTAGTAGATGTAACCTGGCTTCCATTTCAGGTCTCAGAGGTGAACAAGGTTTTTTTCCAATGCCAAGTTCTTTGTAGTATGGTGTTTTCTTCCATTTCCTCTTCAGCATTGCTTGTTAAAAGTGATGGGAATTGAGGCTTGTCCCATCCAGGCAACATTCAAGAAAAATCCTAATGAGCCAAATGCTTTCTCACTGCCTGAGTTTGAACTTTCTGTGCATTTTAATTCTTCCTTTTGTTATGTCAGTGAACACTCAAATAAAGTTATGTGACTCCCCACTGCTTTGCTTTGCTTTGCTTTGCTTTGCTTTGCTTTTCTTTGCTTGTAGTGTCCCAAAGCCCCCCTCTGCTTCCCCTCAAGCTCTTTTGGCCATACGTTCATGGAACTCACTTGCATATTGCTGTACTGGATGCTTGGATCACTTGCCTGCCTTCAGGTGAAATACTGGTCTATAATGAGAGAAATGAGTAAGCAGCCAGCGAGTCCGTGTTGCTCACAACTGACTTTTCGAATAATGTTTGTTTTAGTTTTAACTGCCTTACTTTTTTCATCTCTTTTTCCTCTTTGATACATAACGTGTAGTAAGAACCTTCATTCTTTTTATGAAAGCCTTCTTTCTCTTTTGGGACCAAGAAAAATAATGTTTTCTTGAAAGGTAATTTGCTTGGGATATTTTCTTTGTGTGATTCAAATCATTCTTGCAGAGAGCTCTGGATTTATGCAAAATAACATTTTCCATCAAACCATGAGGAATTAAGCATCAAGCATACTTTGGTTTTGGAACAAATATTTAAACCAATAGCAAAGCCTATGGGAGCAGCTGTCACATTTAATAGCACAATTTTTTCCCCCTTGTTTTCCCAGACATTTTCTTTCCTCCATTCACTTATCTTTAGGAGATTCTTAAGACTAATATGTCCACTAGAAAAAGAAAAAAATCAGTGGCTTCCGGCAGTCAAATGGATGCATGCATTTTGCAGACCATGCAGCTTCTTTACCTGCTCACCTTATCACAGTATCTTCTGAGCAGTTTATATCTGCCTGATCATCTACTTATGGTACCTGAAGGATTGACAGGTAAGCACTTCTAAAGTTTCTGTCAGTATATAAGGCAATTGAAGGCATTAATCACAGAATAAACACCTTAGTCACTGTCCTCTCTGCAGCTGAAACAGGCTGGTACTGGCAGAGAGAAAAAATAAGAAAAGTCAGGAAAAACAAGATTTCTGAGGTCTAATTCAACCATCCCTGAAGTTAAAGGAAGATTTTTCACTGACATTAGAGGAGATGGATCTGCTGCTAAGGTCAGACAGGCCACAGACAATATTTGAAGTTTTCCACAGCACAGCTCATAGTATTTTTGAATTCAAACTCAGCTGAGCTGTGAGCAAACTGTGAAGCGAGAGAGAAAGCAGATGAATTCTTTTCCTGACATCTGTACAGCAGTGCCAAGAGTTTGGGTAGCCAGTCAGGGAAGTGGAAATTCTTACTGCTAAGAAGTAATAGGATATGACTGATATTGCAAATACATGATGGGATGATCTATGCAGCTAGAATTTAAAAATAATTACATAACGCATGTTTACCTAAAAAGAACAGGCAAAAGAAATGAGGGTGGCACTCTCTGTTAGAGAGATGATTATCTGTATTAGAGCTATTGTCTGGAAAGAAAAATTGTACTGTTCTTGGTGACTTCATTTTAAAGACCTATGGTAGACATTGTATCCATTATGTAGTAAAACATCATTGAAGTTTCTAAGGATTATACATGATAATTATCTAACACAAAAGGTATTGAACCTAGCATTAGATAATTCTCTTTTGGGCCTCATTAAATTGGATAAAGAGGAACAAAATGGAGGATCTAATTACATTAATTATGGGAAAACAGAGGACAGTGATAAATCTAGTTGGTACATCAAAAGTGAATTTTTCAAACCTGGAGAAAATTATGAGAGATAATTGATTAGGAAGAATAAATACAGACAGCCCATTGGGAAAGAAACCTTAAAGTTGTTTAACAAGAATTTATGAGATGTCCAGAAGCCACACTTCATAATTAAGAAATAGTATACCAATAGTATACCATCCTACTTCAGGAGTGAAGTGGATGTATCAATTATATATTTTTTTAAATATATGTATACCAAAAGGGAGAAATAAAGGTGAGAGTAATAATTATATGTTATGAACAGTAACAAAGAGAAGAAATAATGCATCTCCCAGTAGTTAGAACAATAAGAAAACAATTTTTAGGAATTAGGAAGAAAAGAGGTTATGTTTAGTGTAAAAATTTGAAACAGAGATAGTAGTCATGGCAAAAATTAAGTATAAATGGAAGTGTATGCCTATCTATGTGACTATGTATGCTTGTCTGAAAATACCAGCAATAACAGCAGAACAAAGTTAAAAGGGAAAATATGCATTAACTACTAGGAAGCAGCATATAACTGATTTCATTTAAAAGGAGAGGTAGAAAAACTCACTTATGGATAAGTGTTAAGGGAACCAAGTAGAACACAATATTTATAAAACCTGCATATAAGATAAACAACACTTCTGTTAAAAGTTGGGAATTTTACCTAATATTTATGAGGGATGAGAGAAAATAATGAGGCAAAATATCTAAAACTGCATCGGTTCCAGACGAGTATAGAAGGTAAATCTATACCAAAAAATCTCTTTGCATCCCTATCCAAGATGAACACCAGAGACATAATGAGCACTGGAGTGATGGCATCCCTTGTCCCCCTTGGTGCACACAAATGGTCCTGGCCAAGTCACTGAGACACAGACACCAGAATATGTGGGTGTAAGAATGAGAAGAATTAATTTAGAAATTTTGTAACATAAAATCACCTTCATCTTCTCTGAGATCTCTCACTGATATTTCCAACACTGATTTTCTATATTAGTAGACAGGGCTTCTAAGACTCTTCTTAATTCTGAAAAATAGATGCAGCTGTTCATAAGTTGTTCCTGGAGAGAACCAGGAGGTCATGCTCATAGCACAGGAGAAGAGTGTGGTATTTTGTAATTTTTCAGGATAGGCACTATACTATTTTGCATAAGATAAGTGTCAGAGTTTCTACACTGTGTGTGCACGCTTCATTCTCAGCATGGACATCTCTGAAAGGAAATCCATCTCAGCTCTGCTAATTACCTATCTTAGCTAGGTGTGAATTTTAAATTGATGTGCCTAATTTTTCCAGGCTTAGACTTAGACAATTAACGGTGAGATAACCACACTTAAAATGGATGTTAAAATGTATCTCAATAGAATTTTGAAGGCAGAATGCCCAGCAAGTTTTCACTTGGGAGTCATAACAAAAGTCACATCTGATCAGCTAATATTCTTATTTAATTGCTACTACATGCAGAATTTTCAGGAGATTGTGGATATCATCCCAATATTTTAAAAACCATAGAAATACTGACTAGTGAAACCTGGCAACAATGCTGAGAAAAAGAATGTAATTGTTACTACAGGTTTTAATTGTTAGAGAATAAAAAGCTAGAAATATAATTAGCGTCAATCATTATATTTCTTGAGAAAGAGTTCTTGCAGTCCTTATTAAACACACTTCAAATAATTCTTTTATGACATTGTTATTTAGGCAGTGAAAGATAAATAATATATTTACACTTTTAAAAGGAATTTTGACACATTAATACACAACATGCTGATTTAAAAATTAGCGCAACCACAGAGTACCTCATATATAGATTAACAACTGCCTAAGTGACACCTTCCAAAAAAGTAACTGTCAATGTGTATGTATTGTCAAAGGAATGAGTTTCTTGTAGTCTTTAGGAGGTTACCTGGTGGAATAATCAGCATCTGCTCCAGTATTATTCAATGTAGTCAACAGTGGTTTGGAAGAAGATGCAAAATCACTGATGATCATGGTGATGGCTGAGAAAGGAAGAAGACCATGGAGGGCAACAAACAAATAACTTTCTTATCATGGCATGAGATTAAGGGATTTGCTATGTTTTTTAATTTATTACTAATAAAGTTCCTTCTTTGTATAAATACCACAGCAACCAAGCCTTGCATCTGTTTGGGAAAATTATTTATTTCAAATAGCAACAAACATTAAACAACATAATTAAATATTTTGTGGAATTGTACTGAGAAGCAGGGATCTTGAATATATCTTCCTTCTTTTCCAAGAAGATTCAGGTAGGACACTTTCTGGTATAGTTTCTATGTCTAACCCATGTTGCTACGTGGAATCAGAAGCATAGTCGGGGAAAAGAGCCACACTCAAATGAACCATTCCAGTAGAGTAACTACAGATGGGGAAAAAGGCAATTAGAGCTAATTTGGCAGTCTGGCATGTCAGCATGTATTCTACATATAGGAGAACTGTCCTAATGGAATAACTTTCAGGTAAATTCTTCTTTGTTTCTTATTTTTTTTCCACATGATTAAGTCTTAAAGTGAAATAGTTTTCTCTATCTTTTTTTTTTAGCATTGCTTTTCACTCCGTTTTATTTCATTGTCTTTTGGCATGCCTCAACTCTGATCTAATCTTCTTTGCTTTTTAATTACCTTTCAATTTGCTTTGTTTTTCAAAATGTCATATTTCAGGTTAAAACCACCTATGAAACAGAATATTTTACTTGGGTCTAAAAGCTTTAAAACTGATTACTTAAGGAATTTTGATATTTTTCTCTGGGTGCCTGTCCATGCTCACTTTTCAATTTTTGAAATAAATTTTATTCCTTGGGGAGGCACTTGCCCTGAGGTAAAGGAGCACAATATAATATAGTATCATACTGCTATAATAATAGGAGAAAGCCCATTTTTTGCATTCAGCACTGATCCAGATGTCAGGTATTTTTAAATGAGCAGCCAGCCTTGCTTGTGTGGGAAACACACATGTGTAGTTCAAATATTGTAGTCAAACCATCAGGAAAGTGTTTTCACGTGCAGTTGTAATTTGGAATTCCCGTTCTCCTTGTTTTTTTGCAAAACCAATTGTAAGTGGATTTGTGATTCCTAGTGACACCTGTCATGCCTGGATGCTTCTGCTTGGGGGTATTCTGACAAGGCAAAGAGCTGCTGGCTGATTTCTGACCATTTCTTTCATGCTCTTTCTTCTCATCTCCTTGCTATTTCTTCAAAGGCTGGTCACCAGCTGAGCCCTCAGTCATTTCTCCTGCATTGGCCCAGTTGCCTACAGCTAAAGTCTGCTCTGGGTGTTTGACAAGGACCTCCACCCAGACACACTGATTGACAAAGTGCAGTGCATTTCCTTCCTCAGTCTAGGGTGAAAATACCCAAGTCTTGCAAACCTGTAGGACACAAGGGAAGACACAGCCTGCTGGGCAAATTTGGGCTCCTTTCCCACCCAGGGTGGATGGAGTGATGGTAAATAGCACAACCACTCAAGATACTCCACAGCAGAGGATTGTTTCAAAAATTCCATCTCCTCTGTCCCCAAATATGTGAGTGCTTTTCCCCTGTGATATTCTATTTGATAAACAGATCACCTTAAAAGAGCATATTTAGAGCTAACACATTTGACTTTGCTCTAGAAAGCTGGAAATTAAACCACTCAAAGTAGAACACTTCCCAAATGGAATGCTGAAACTAAGAGTTATGAGACAATTTAGGGAACAGTTCCTTTTGCTGCTCATTTTTAACTGATGCCTCACAGCTAAGGCTGTCTGTGCCATAATTTGGACATGGGAACATACGATCAGAAGATTCAATGACTGCACATTCTGGGGTTAGGCTGGACAAAATGTACAATGACAAATGGTGCAGGAATTACCTGAGTCCCTTTTCCACTAGCAAGGAATCAGCAAAATATTGCCATGCTTTATCTGCATTCTCTGTGCACTCATTTCTCATGAAAGGGGCACAAAAGGCACCTTCATCAACATCCATGAAAGAATTTCTTTACAGAGGAGGAATTTTCCATATAAAAGTCACTTTAGAGCCACAATGTTCTAAAGTTGCAGAACAGCTGCAAGCCAGAGAATACAGCCTGATGATTGTACCTGTTATATTACATTGACAGTAAAATAATTTATTAAAGATACCTTTTTTTTAGCTAAACTATTTAAACTTGATAACGTTCAGGAAACTGTCCTAACAAAAATATTGCTTTGGAAAGATAGGAACACGAGAGCTGATACAAAATGAGTTTTGAAGTCTAGAAAACTTACATTTGTTCTTTGAGTACTTGTGACCATCAATAACATTTTGGTTATTTTGTAGAATTTTGTTATTACTATTTTTATTTTACATAGAAAAAAAGTTTCCAAAAAGGCAGAAAAAGCACTGTCCTTTCCCTACAGACACAATTACTGTATTGGCATGTTCAGTGTTCTCTCATTTCTCTTTACTAACTATGCTCTATATCCACAAAGCTGCAAAACCAGTTATGTCCACGATGTTTGTTTTCATTAGTAATTGAGAGCTTAAGTTTACAAACTCTGGAAAAAAAGATGTCGAAGACATCAGCTGAAAGAAAAACTTAGAATTTCTGTAGAAATGTTTGATTTAGAAATTCTAAACTCTAAATTTTGGGATAGACAACCACTGATACATAATTTTAAAAAAATTTATATAGGCAAAAATGTTTTTTTGTTTAATAAAGTCTGAACTTACAAAATGAAAATAAAAAAATCAACCCAAAAAAACCCTGCCTCTATTATGCTGTGGTCTGTGTTAGGAACTGAATTAAATTATTTAGTATGAACAACAGCAAGGGGATGTTAGAGGTCAGAATTATGTTATGCTCTGATTAAAATAACAATTAAGCATGGAAAAGCAGGCACCTGTGGGAAGGACTGCAAGCAGCTGTGATAACATCTCTCAAAGTCTTCTGCTTTGGTTTAGGCTGAAGCTGGTCGTCCTTAACTGACTGAATTCAGCAGGGGAGAGGCCATTGTGTGGGTAAGACCTGTGCTGAGACTTACCTGCAGCTTAATTATACAGTGGCCCTTAAGGTCAACAGATACTGTTTGAATGCCCAGTTGCAGATTAGACAGCAAAATAGCAACACTGTGAGTATGGCACAAATGCAATAAGCTTGGTAGAAACTGCAAGGAGCCGAGATAACATCATTGTTCTTATCTTAATATGGAAGACAACTCTGTGGCTTCATCTTCTTGATTTTTTCTTAGACTTGGTTTATTTGTGATGCTTTTAAACTCAGTTTGTTATGTAAATGTTCTCCAAGGATAGTTTTCATAGGAAAGAAACCAAATTCAGTTCTTTAGGCAGCTATCTAACTTTCTAGTTAGTGAAAGTTGTGATTAAAAATGGCATCATATCTAGAGCTAATGTTACGTATGTGCTACCTGCAGCCTGGATGCAGCCAGATATCTAATCTTTTTAAGAAAATAGACTGCTTGATGGGAAAAATGGTAGACTTTTGAGCAGTTATATGAAGTTCCTGTACAAAAGAAGCGCTAATTACACTGCAAGGTAATTGGGTGATGAGAACTGTGTTAGAATGGAAACATTGAGTGGAGAGATTTGGGTGACTAAGTACCTACCACAAGCTGTGTAGTTGAACGTGCCAGCTCCTAAATGAAATGGCATCTGTGATTTATAAAAATCCAATGCTGTAAATGAAGTAATGGAAAACAACCAAAAAATATATCTGGTAAATGACTTTATTATTACTTCAGTAATAATAACTGAGGTACTTCTGTTTCAACACATAAAGGCATAGACCTTTCTAACTGAAATATATTAGTGCGTGTATTTAATTCTCCCAGCTCTAATTCAATTGAAAGCTGAATATACCTGCTTCAAGAGTGAAACCTGGTGAATTAGGCAATGATGCTCTTTCATATAAAAAACAGTCCGTTTTCCTGATTGGCTTAGAGAAGAAAACACTGCTCTAATTTAAGGATCTCTTTCTTTCATAATTGATTCTCACCCCAAAATCTGGTCAAAAAAAAACGGCAATTTTGTGGCTAGAAGAAGAGAAGAATACTTTTTATATATCAATGATTATTTAATGCTTTAAAAAATGCCTATGTTCAGAGCCCTCCTTATGGATCAGGCTTGGGAGTGCTTGAATCACTCAGAAGTGGGATGATAGGTATAAGGCCTACAAAGCTGACTGAGGCGCCTTCCTCCTTGACGAACTCCATCAGAGATGGGCTCCTAGACTGTCTTCACAGAAACTGTCTGATAGGCATAAAACCTGAGGGAGTTGATGGAAAACATCAACAGCAAAAGCATGCTGAAACTCTGGTTCCCCACATGGCCTTGTGTTCACAATTGTGGATGGTAAAGTCTGAGATTAAGGTTTATACCATTAAGCTCACTTCTTCTGCTTTGGCTCCTGAAAGTCAACAGCACTACCCACTCAGGAAGTGAGACAAGAGTGGGTCACCCCTTCTGTGGGGAGGGGTTTCTGTCAAGGGTTCATAGGTTTTGCAGGGTAGATAGGGTTGCTCAGGTTTGGTCAGAAATAGAATCTAAGGGTGTGGTCCAAATCAACTTCTTCTGTCAGGCCAGAATAAAAAGCATGAGCAAAAATACTCAGATTTCATCATGTCATGGGTGCAGTAAGAAATATTGAAGTAAAAATTTCTGCAGAACTACTTGTATTTCTGGATAACTGTGTTTTGTTTCCTCCTTACCTTTCTTCAGTTGTCATGAATAAAAATACCTGACCAGTCTGACTTGTGTGCAATTCCTAATTTCAGGTTTGTAACATAAAAAGAGAAATGTCACAAAAGCATCTTTCTTAAATTGGATGTTTTTATTAATAACTACTCTTCAAGGGGTTTGTTGGTTTTGTGCTGATGGAAATGAAACCACACAGGGCTGTAATTTGTCCCTTAATACAGAGAAGAAAGAAGGAAAAAGACAAAGAAGTGTTCATAATGTTCTGTGAAAGTAAAATTCCTTCTTTATTTTACCAGATAAAACAAGTAAAACAATGTTCTTTTCAAAAACTGCTTAGTGAAAAGATGTTTTGCATGTATTTTTAAACACCTAAATAAGTTTGCACAGACTAGAATTTAGCAGTTAGAAAAATCACTTTATCAGTGGACTTAGCAAGAGCAAAGGCTGCATGAGGTGGACAAAAGCTGCAGAGGAAGCACAAGTATAGTCTGATGCACTCAAATACCATTTTCTTTCCAGAGGTCTGTTAAAAATTTTTAGAATGAAGAGAATTGTCATTACTGAATCTATCTACACTGTTATTTTTAACTGGAGTGAAACTTGTACAGATGATGCTTAATTTTACTGATACTGAACCTGTTTCATTAATATGCGTGTTCACTGAATAACTAACTATGAACCTTCTAAAATCTGCTTCTAATCACATCAGCGTTAAATATTAACTAGAAAGCCGACTCCATCATTCAGTCACATTCTCATTTTCCCAGCTTATCATTACATGTGTCCTGATAGAAGTAGTTACTTATGCTGGTAATTTCATTTATCATAAATAAACACATTTTTCATGGTTGTTACTTACCAGAATGGAGCAATACTTACACCATGCAGGTAGGTGAAAGCAATGTTCAGTGGAGGACAGGTTTAGGAGTGCAACTTCTCATAATCATTTTGCCAGAGGGATTTTGTGCTATCTTTTCTCTCTCTTTTTCCTCTTCAGGGAATATTTGTCCTAGGATTGCCGTATGCTCTTCTCCACAGTGGATACAGTGGTCTACTTCTTATTGTCTTGGCTGCAGCATTATGCTGTTACACAGGCAAAATTCTAATTGCTTGCTTGTATGAAGAAAATGAAGATGGGCAACTGATAAGAGTGAGAGACACATACGAAGATATTGCAAAAGCCTGCTGCAAAAAGCTGTCTCCCAGTCTAGGTGGCACAGCTGTCAATGTGACCCAAGTAGTGGAACTGATCATGACATGTATTTTGTATCTGGTTGTTAGTGGGAACTTGCTGTCACACAGTTTTCCATATGTACCCGTAACTGAGAAAACTTGGTTTGTAATTGCATTTGTTACTCTATTGCCTTGTATATTTATCAGAACTCTCAAAATTGTTTCCAAACTCAGCCAGCTTTGCTCTTTGGTTCATTTTGTTATCATCTTTGTAGTGATAACTTACTGTTTCACACAAATGCATCAATGGTCCTGGGCAAAATTCAGACTCTCCCTTGAGTTTGAGAACTTCTTGGTCTCTGTGGGGGTGATCATTTTCAGTTACACTTCACAAATATTTCTTCCCACACTTGAAGGTAATATGAAAAACCCAGAGGAATTTAGGTGTATGCTAAATTGGACTCACTTTTTTGCCTGTATCTTGAAAACAACCTTTGCACTTACTGCTTTCTTGACCTGGGGTGAAAAGACAAAGGAAGTTATTACTGACAACCTGCCATCATTTCTTGAAACCCTAGTGAATTTATGTCTCTTAACCAAGGCTCTTCTTTCTTACCCTTTGCCCTTTTTTGCAGCCACAGAAATTGTCTATTCTTGTATTTCTAACGACAACCATTCCAGTTACAGATCTCCACTACTTGCTCTGACTGTAAGAGGCTCATTTCTCTTGTTAACTCTGTTGATGGCCATGTTCACACCACATTTTGCCCTGTTGATGGGTTTGTCAGGCAGTGTAACAGGTGCTGCTATGACTTTTCTTCTTCCTTCTCTCTTCCATTTAAAACTTCAATGGAAGAAACTGTCTTTCTTAGAGAAATGTGCAGATATCTCTGTTTTTATTTTGGGCTTCCTTTGTAGCCTTGCAGGCATAGTTTGCTCAATGAAAGGACTGCTTGAAGTATTTGGAGAAGTGTAAAAGATTTCCTGAAAGACAAATAAGGACCAAATTTTATAAATGTCTTTACCTTGTTAGTAAGTATATATGAGATTTTGTTACTAGGTAGAATTAAGCATATGCTTAAATGTTTGCAGATTCAAGTCTTTAACTGGAAAATTATGTATCTCTAAGCAAACTGGAAAATAACCATAGCCAAAAAGTACAAAATTAGGCCTCTCTAAAACATTGAAAAGAAATATGTTGGAGATACTTTAACATGAAAATAATTGTAAGTAATCCTACATGGTTTTAGTCATACATGTCATGCACATCCTGAAATTACTACTGTAAGTGATTTCACCAATTTAACAAGAATTCTTCATAGGGTTAGATACTGTTCAGTTTCAAAGCTATGAAAACTATCTTACAGGATGTGAGTGAGAGAGACCACAGAATCATAGAATTCTATTATTAGATCTATTATTGAAAATAGATGAAATATTATTTCACCTCATTGGCAGACTGCAATTCAACATGGGAACAGAACAAATCAGTGAATTTTGGGGTTTATGTAAGACAAATTTTACTATTTTTTTTAAATGAATAGGCAAAAAGAGTGCTCAGTTTAGAACAGCTTTGAAAACCTGCTCTTATCATGACTTCAAATGGGAATACAGTCAGAGTAAAAGGGGCATTCTAACAGTTCAAAGCCATGAAAAAGAGAATTTTTTTTCTGAAATAAGCTATAGCCAGTGACTGCAGCTTTTCTGCAAGTCTAACTCCTAAGATTCATGTCTCTGCAATGCAGCTATTCTATTGGGTGGGTTACTAGAAGTCTTGCTTTTCATGCTGGTAGCATGAAAAAGTTAGCATGCAGTTCACTTTCCCTCTTAGACAGGAAATTTCTTTGATCTGTGTATTCTATCTGATTCTATTAAAAGCTCAATGGGGTGAATCAAGTTCAATAAACAGACACACACTTAACTTCCTGTACAATTTGGTAGATCTTTAGCTTTAAAAGATATTGACTTAATAAAAAGATCAGCATTGCAATGTGTTTCACATTAGTGATAAAACATTATGACAAGAAGCAATATAATCAGAGTGCTCTAATGAATACATATTATTTTATCGTACTAAATCTCTGTTATAATACATAATTAAAGTCATTATTTCAAAGAAGGAAGTGTGCATTTTGTTATGAACAATTTCACACAACCTTGTACTGTGTCATATGGAAAAGTCTTTGAATGTCAGTGTTAGACTGGGTGACAAAGAGGCCAGAAGTTTCTGCTTAACTGAGCTATTTTTGCTGTGTAGTTTCTCAGCATTAATGCTTCTGTCCTGCATGAGCAACAGTTGCCTCTCAAGGCTGATTTGCTGAATGATAAAAAACATGCAACTTAACTAAAGAGAGGAGTTCTGGAAAGCCTTTTTTGCCACCCTGTTCCTTCCTTGTCTGCTAATGTACACCTGTCATATGTAATAGTGATGGAAAGTTTATTAAAACAGATCAATTGCATTGCTACAACATTATCAAGAAAACTGGAAATAACTAGTATCTCAGAATTTTATTACTTCTTCATGCAATGGGTCAAATTCTGCACTCAAATCCACAACAATTTGAATGACATTAAAGTTTGTGCTGGAACAAATAGGAGACTTTTTATCTTTATGTAGAATGCCAAAAATACATTGCTCTTTGAAAGAGTTGAAAGCTTATTATTACTGCTACAATATAGTCAGAAAGATAGTATTACTTGGATGATAATAATCAAAGGATTTCATTACTTTTTGTCTGGAGAAGTTTCATAGATAAACAAACACGTAGGAACAGTATTTGTTCTGTTTATCCTGTTTAAATCTCTGAGGACAGGGGGAGGTTGTCCGAAGAGTTTAGTAAAAAATTTTTCAGTTACTTTGCTTCAGAACTCTCAAAAAAACAAAAACAAAAAACCACAAAAAACCAAAACCAACCAATCAAGAAAAAAAAAAACCAACAACCCTCATTTCTCCTACTTTTATTTAATATGCTTTGTCTCTAATTCTTTGGAAAATCTTGGGATTGCCGCAGTGCATTTGCTGTTGGGGAAAGCTTGGAAACCAAGATAAGCAATTTATTTTGTGGCAGTCTTAGGAATTCCCTAGCTCATTACTAGCTAGTGATTCAAAATTGGCTTTAGTTGTACTTTCTTCTCTTAGCCTTTTCAAGGAGTCAGTGCTCAGTCCTTTCCAGCCAAAGGCAGTCATTCCCCACTTGATCACGCTCCCTCTTATGTAAGAGCTTTCCTACAAGGATAAATGTTTCCCGCTTTATAAAATATGTCCTATTATTGTCCTTATTTAGTTATGTATGTGATTTCTGTTAACATCAGGGAAATAGCAAGGGCTATGGTTAACAAGTCAATACAACTGTAAATGCACAAAAGTGAAAGTCATCCAGGTGCAAGACCTTTAGAAGTCACTTAGAAAAGGCACTAGATTAAGAGGGAAAGCATAGTTCAAGACTTTTTGCGGCCAACACTCAGCAATTTTGAAGTGTGCCACTGTTGTGGCTCACATGTATGAGCCTTGCTTTAAAGCCATGCCCAGACATCTTGATGAGAAACTGTCTTCTGGGGTCAAGATTAAGTGAACCTCCCAACCTGGAAAGGCAGAGATGCATATGCACACCTTACAGAACAAACTTGAATGTGATGTTCAGCACAGGATAAAGATAAATGTTCATGATGTAAAGCTAACTCACTGGATTTCATTTCCTAAAACACACAATTGCATATTTTTAGATACAAACTTATTTCTGAACACTTTCCAATGGCAAAATTCTATTAAACGGATACGTAAAACATTTGTAGCTCTCTATATTAGACATTAAAATATAATCTACAGAATATGTTTAGATAATCTGGAAAGGTGGTGTTATGATAAATTAAGAACCAAGAGAATCTATATTCATCTAAGTAATGACTACTTGGAATTTTTGTCACTAAATTTATACTACCAATCATTAGAAACACGGAAGCTAGGAAAGTAAAAGATTGACTAAATATTAATGTATTATTTTGGCCACTCCTTGATTATGCTTATTCTAATATGATAGTGTTTTATTAAAATTAATTCTGAAAGCAAAAAACTGACAGTAGTGAACATGAAGAAAAAGCTATGGAAAATATTATGTGCTGTAATAAAGTAGTTTCAAACACTTTTGCTTCGTTTCTTCTGCCAGTAGAAGTATGAATAAAGGAGCCTTCTTCCTTTCAGCAGCAATAACACAAGCATTGCCCAAAATGCTTCTCCCTTTTTGTAGGGATCACCAAACATTGTATTTCTACGTCTGACAGTAGTAATGCAGATTTAAGTCAGTCAGATTACCCTAAAATTAAAATATAAGCTCAGCTAAGTTATCTTAGAAACTTCAAGTGTTTATTTATGAAGGCTTTTCAAAGCTTAAATCTGAAATTCAACTGAAATCCTTGCTCTACTGACTCAGTGGGAGAAAAATAATTTACATAAGTGGAACAATGTTCTAACCCCTGTAGTCCGTTAACAACACTTAATTTACTTTTACACCAAAGTTTGGTCATCACCTTACTTTGTTACTGTTGTTTCTTTTCCATCTCTTTTTTCCAGCAGTGAGATAAATATTTTTCCTGCCAATACTACTAAAATGTTACAGAGATGTCAGAACAGCTACTGAAAAAAATCTTGAGGGTAACACTATTTCATTAACTCTTCATCCTTGATGGCTCACTTTAATTTTTTTGTGAATTCTGAACAACATGTATAAAATGCATGTCACAGTAAATGGTTACTCTGAAAAAGTGATTGTATAAAAATGGAACAAATAAGATGTCCTGCAAATGCTTGATTAAGTCAAGTTACAATTTTCTCTACTTAGTTTCAGAACTACTGTATTTTAAAAACCCATAGCTGATTTCCGGGAATCATTTATCCAGTTTTTCTGCATTATTAATAATTATCTGAGTGATATGTTGGTCTTAGAAAATATTCATCTTCTAAAATGAAGTAGAAAAAGAAATATTTCTCAAAAATATTTTTACAGTATTCTGAGATTTAGTTGTCCTACGGGTTCTTATGTGATATAAAATGCTGGAAAATTTATTGTGCTGTTTAGTTGCTGACAATGAATATAAAAATACAGTTTAAAATCCACCTAAATATTTTTGTTTTCAGCGTAAGTATTTGTCAAGCTGTTGACACATTGAAGTTAACTGCTATTCATTCTTCCTCAGCATCATTACCTTTATGTGGTCCCCTCTTATATTAGACATCTAATATATTTGTCTTCACACTGCCTCTTAGAGGGGTGGGAGTTCCAAGATCTTAATTTTACAATTTTGAAATGAATTCTCAGAGCAGAGATGAACCCAAGAGGGAATTCTAAGGAATCTCTAGGTTAATGCTTGCTATTATACCATGCCTTCATGGTGGTCCTGACAGTCAACATTCCTTTCTTTTTCTCTTCTTCTTCCTTTATTTTATCTCCTTTGTCAGTTTTTGCCAGGATAATATGAAGGTATATAGCACAGTAAGCAGCCCATTATGCAGCATAAATATTTAACTGAAAGCTGCCTTTCCCAGGTTTTTCCTCTTTTAAGATAGAAATATAAAATTAAATAGCTAAAAAATATATATAAAGGGATGAAGCATGTGGGAGAGGAATTAAAGGCAGAGTAAATTCAACACAAAAAGCAAAAGGGGAGATGATGGGAAAATGTGGTGAGGGACTGGAAGAGGAAAATTGAAAACTGGCCAAAGTTTGAGAAGAAATAAAAAGGAAAATAATCGTCATAGAAATTTAAAAACTCAGAAGGAGAGAAGGGGAAGATGAAGTGGGAGAATTCATTTAGTGTATGATTTAATATAGTCTAGAAACATTTCCTGCAGTTTTAGACAAGCAGTAATTCAAAGTATTCCAGTTAATATAAGTCAATATATTCTGTGTGTGAACAGTTTTCCTTTCTTTCATTTCCCAAAACCTCTTACAAATTCAAAACATTTGAAATAAAATCATCCTCATTTGTGTGGAATTACCTCTATGTTCACTGTTTTCTGTTACCCAAAGGAATTTGAAAACATGTTAAATAGGTAGTATTATAAACAAATTGTTTTTCTTTGTGTGTCTTTATCTATTCCTCTTCTTGACCTCTTCTACAGCAATGATTGAGGTATGCACTGCTTCTAGGCAGTTATTGCCTTGCAGCCCCAAAACCAGTGCAAAAAAAGTTCTTAAAATGGGTAAAAAAGGTTTCACAATGACCACCACAGAGGCTCTTTTGCACTTTAGGCCAGAAACAAAGCTAATATCCCCACAGAAATCCCAGTCTGGAAATGGCTTAGATTGATTTATATGTCTGGTAGCAAACAGAAAGCTAGCACTGAGAAGTCATTGATAGTATTGCACCCCTGTTGCTCCTCAGGTGACTCAACAGGTAAAATGGCAAATTGTATCAGTATATAAAATAAAATATCCTTGTGAGCTCCTTCACACTCACAATGGGACCTATTTAGACAGTTCCCCCAAAATCAGCAATGTGTGGGAGTAAGATCCAGTTCCCTCCAGAGAGTATGTAATGGGTCAGCAGGAGATCAGGATGCTGCCTTTGGATGCAACATGACTACTGATCCAAATTCCGCATGGATGTTTCAAAGCAAATTTTTTGTTCCTACATTAAAAAGGAGTTTTACTATATGCTTTCTGTGCTGTTACAAAGTGCTAATGATAGCACAAAGAATTGCAAGAAACCAAGGATTTATTAAATTAAATTAAAAATAACAAATTAAACTGAAAGGTATAAGGTTAATCTTAATTTTGTTATAAATGATCAACTAGCCAATCAGATAAAAGAATAAATTTTATTTTTCCATTTTAAATCTATCTGGGACAGCCACGGGAAACAACATTCGAATGTTGGGTGAAACAGATGACTGACAGCAGGGTTGCTATCTCGCACTGTTCCACGATTTGCTGGTAGTTGAGTCCAGGTTCTTATACCGTATTTTGTGCCTCCTGGCAGCAGAGGTATTGTGTTTTTTTCAAATTCAAACCCAGTCTTTTCACTTGATGATGAACCCTGAACAGGTTTCCGGGTACTGGGCCATGTCTGAAAGGATTTTCTGGGAATCCTCTTTTGGGATGATGATGTCTTCAAATTCAGGGTCCACCCTCGGAATGGGTATCGATGTGTTGATGGTGGGTTGATGGTGGGTTGATGGTGGGTTGATGGTCCAGGTGCCCAAGATCTGATTAGCTCAAGGAGCTACATCCTGGCAAGCCACCCTCCTTTCTGGTGTAAATCGAGATGTTAGATTGTATACAAAGCATGTCCTGGTATTTGGAGAACGCCTGTCCCATTCTGGGAATCAAGGTTACTTTTATACTCACAGGGTTACAGAAAATATACATTCTATCATCTACTATAACTTCTACGTTGAATTGCACGAATTTATGATCACATCTATTGCAATCATCTATTTAGAAATAATAGACCTAAGTTATATTTATTTTACTGAAGATTTCTCTCCCAAATTAAATAGCCGAAGCAGAGAGCTCTGGAGAGAGATAGGTGCAACAAATCCATAAACTAAGACAGAGGTCTTTGATAAAATATGGAGTTTCCCTGACTACAGTATAAATCATAATCTTTGAAAACCTGCTTTATGGAAAAACACTATTGCATTTAATTTCATATAAGAAGCCTGTAATATACTCTCCTTTAAAGCTCTTGACAAAAACAGTTGACAAAATCATCTAGGGCTGTTTTATGATGCAGCCTACTACATGAAAGGCAAAACAGAGAGCAATCTGTTGTTTTAATTACATGCTCGAAGAAAATGCAATATCTGCAGCTTTAATAAACATTGACCCTTTAACTGAATGTGCCCTACAAACACATTAATGCCCATCTGGGAAATAATCCAATGAAATAATCCAATCACACCAACAGAGAACGACTGTTAGATTGGCAAGTGAGGACTCACACACTTTGGTCAGTAGCAGGATGTTCGCTATTATCTTGTTGCCAGAGCTAATAAAATTCCATAGAATTCTTCGTCCTTATAAGCAACTTGAAAATCCAACAAATAGAGAGGAAAGTTTTCTCCCTGTTACCACACTCATGTTTAATGCCACCAGTTATGCCTAAACTACAATGAAAGATTCAAAAGTTTCCAAATTTGATGTTAAAATGGCTAATGAAGTCGTAGAACTGCCTAATGTCTCACAGCTAGGTAAAATGTCTCCAAACCAGTGAGGTCCAGCCTCAGCCTTGTAATGGATGTGATGGATAAATTCGTGTATTAAAATATAAGAAACGTAATAGATGTAGCGAATGAAACAATGTATTAAAAATATTGTACTTTGTAACTCTGAAACTGAAAAAGTAAGCCTTGGTTCCTGGAATGGGAAAGGTGTTTCCAAATACCAGGGCTTACTTTGCAACTGTGAAGTAACAGATTGGGATTTAAATTTACAAGAGAAAAGGGTTGGCTAGCCAGGATGCAGCTCGTTAATCAAATCAGACTCTGTGCACCTGGACCATCAAGTAGCTGATGACAATCTGGAGGGAGGACCTGGAGATGTGAAAAAATCCCCATCCCAAAAAGAGGTTCCAGGAAAATCCTTTCAGACATACCCCAGTGCCTGGAAATGTGTTAAAGATTCATCACCGAGTGAAAGACTGTGTTTGAATATGAAGACTGAACAGAAACACAATGAACTCGCCACTGGGCACAAAAAACAGTATAAAAATCAGACTCAAAATCCAGCAGGTGTGGACAGGGCAGGATTGCACCCTTGCTGTCGGCCGCCTGTTTCACCCAGCATTCAATCAAATGTTGCTTGTGGCTGTCTCAGATATTTGGAAATGGAAAAATAAAACTTTGGGGGTTTTTTATCCGATTGGCTAATATTCATTTATAACAACCTGATATCGGTTATTACATTAACTTAGAGCCACTGCATCCTGTTAGTTATCAGGAAATTTCAAAGTGCAGAGGAGTTACATTGCTGGTATGATACATCTGTTGGCATATATACAAAGCTGGCAGACAATTAAAAAGAGAGGAACAAGTGAGTGAGAGATTGGCCTGAGATCAGCCCAAGACTGAGAAAGAGAGCCTGTCTTTCTGTTTCCTGCCCAGATATTCTATTCATTCTGCCTAAAATGTAATGATGTAAAATTGCATGTATAGGTCCCTACCCACTGGTCAATGCAAAATGTTTTTATTTTTAAATTAATTGTCTCCAAAGAAAAAAAGTGAGATCAGACTCCAACTATTTGATTCATAGGAATTTGTGTCTCCTAGCAAAGTTTTGTTTGTTTTCAAACAAAATTTCAACAAAATGTTGATTCTAGAAACCAAGAAAGCATTTAGTTAATTCCTCTAAGGTCTTCAGCAACCAGCAGAAGACAATAGCTTGCCTACATTTTAACCTTAAAAAGCAAGGGTTTTCAGGAAAGTCAAACACTCATCATCAAAGTGCAAACTGTAAAGGAATATTTTATTCCTACTACCTTCATCAGAAACTGTGGAAAATGGCCACACTGAAGACATGAGACCCTCTTTCCAATTAAAAAGTAATTTGGGAACAGGGTTGCACAGATAAATCAATTTTCTGTTGGAAATCATAAGTGTGTAATATTTACAGTTACTAAGCATTAAAGGAGACCTAATTTTGCTGTATGTTGACAAATAAAGCAACTACAGAAAAGTTTTGAATTTTTTAACTTCTTTTTATTTTTCACTCTCACTCAAATGATTCCTTTAGGATATTTTGGAATATTTTATTTTTTCACTATCCTGATTACACAGAATTTCACACACAACTTTGCATTACATTACACATTAGAGATTCACTTCACATTACAGACCAACACTTTTTTTTTGTTCTTTTTTTTCCTCAAGATCTGATGAAGTAGTTTGTATTCTTGGGTGACCAAATATTAGTAGTAACCATGCCATTCCCTTCATACCTAAAACCCACCCACATTTAAGCCTAAGACAAACAGAAGGTAGATTCTGACTGAGAGTCTCCACACATAAACAGCCATGAAAAACTTCAGAAATTAACCTTGATAGCCCTTGTAATTTTGTATTAGACATTCCCATTCAAATGAGGGACTGTAACTATAGCCCACAATATAAGATCAAAAGTCCATTCAGAAGTGTAACACCTCTCTGTCAGTGACCAAATACAGATATCTCGGTAATGGTGTGAAAACAAAGCCAGAATATGCCAACACTTCTCCAAAATAATTTTGCAATCTCCAGTGGTTAGTGGTTCAGCAAATTCCTGAAGGAGAGATATTATCTTTATTTGTGTATTGTCTGGTGAATTTTTCTTCTGTTAATTAGCTTTCTGAACAGCTGTATAATTTTAATATTGAAATTTCCTGTGGGAAAGAGTTCCACAGTATAACTAATTTTGTTAATTTTCAACCTATGTCTCAAAAATATCATTTGAACTCTCACTTGCTTTTGTAGCAGAAAATTAATATTATTGACTCTCTTGTCCAGGCCATGATTGTTGCCCGATATCCAAAGTAAAACACAAATCAACAAAGTTGATTTATGCCGGTGCTTTATTTTAGGGCCCGGGGACCTGAGGACTAGCGTCCCAAGTCAGAATCCCGAAGACCCTCAGTTTACAATCAACTTTTATATTCCTGATTACTTCATAGTATACGTGCAAAACCCCACATCCCAAGTTACAAAATCAAATTACACTCCTTGAAGTCATAAATTTCACATGGTTGTCTGCTCCAGGACTATAGTTTAGCTCCTGTGGTCAAACTCCCCCCCACCAGATATCCATGGCTACATTATACTTTAACTTGATCTCATGGAAACAGCTAACAGTTTCTACCTGTTTGTTCTTAGCTAAGCCTTAAGTCTCAGGAACCTCAGTACATTCCCATGGCACATTCCCAGAATTAGGGCCTACTTCTAATAAAAAAATCTTTAAGCCTTAGCATGACTACTACTACTTCACTATTTTATGTCTCCCAACCCCCCTTTAGTAACATGATGACTGCACAAAATTAAGTTGTCTCTCCTGGGCTGAACATTTTTAAACAATTTTGTTGCTCTTCTTATGGAAGCTATTTAATCTCTGATCACCACTATTCTCCTTCCTTGAACCTTTTCCTAGCTCTGCCCTGTCCCTTTTGGGCATGAGAGATTGGAGGGAAGACCAGAAACCTAACACGGTATTTTAAAACTGGACATAATGTGACATGCTGTTTTGTTCTCTATTTGTGTTGTAATCATTTTCTGCTCTTTTATTGGTAGCATTGCTCCTGCTGTGCAGGCCCAAGGACATATCAAAGCAAGCAACTTGGAAATGGAGGTAATATGGTTATCAAAACAAATGGGAAAAAAAGAGATACTTTTGGCATGTGTTTCACAAAAGGCATCATATGATGAAGAACAAGTGTAATACCTAAAAATTGTTTTATTGTATACTTGCTCCTTTGACTTTTACTGAACACAAAATTGACATTTTCACAGTATTATGTGTTACATATCCAAGACCGTTTTTTGTTGAGTTGCAGCAGGAAGTCCAGAGTTTGCGACCCTGCATATAAGTTAGGATTATTTTTCCCAATGTAATAGATGTAATTATAAATTCGTGCAATTAAAACATAGAAGGAAGTTGTAGTAGATGATAGAATGTATATTTTCTATAACCGTGTGAGTATAAAAAGTAACCTTGATACCCGGAATGGGATGGGCATTCACCAAATACCAGGACATGCTTTGTATACAACCTAACATCTTGATTTACACCAGAAAGGAGGGTGGCTTGCCAGGATGTAGCTCCTTGAGCTAATCAGATCTTGGGCACCTGGACCATCAACCCACCATCAACCCACCATCAACACATCGATACCCATTCCGAGGGTGGACCCTGAATTTGACGACATCATCATCTCAAAAGAAGACTCCCGGAAAATCCTTTCAGACGCTGCCCAGCACCGGGAAATCTGTTCAGGGTTCATCATCAAGTGAAAGACTGGGCTTGAATTTGAAATACACAATACCTCTGCTGCTGGGAGGCACAAAATACGGTATAAGAACCCGGACTCAACTACCAGCAAATTGTGGAACAGTGCGAGATAGCAACCCTGCTGTCAGTCGTCTGTTTCACCCAACATTAGAATGTTGTTCCCTGTGGCTGTCCCAGATAGATTTAAAATGGAAAAATAAAATTTATTCTTTATATCCGATTGGCTAGTTGATCATTTATAACACGAAATTGTGTGTTACTTCCCAGAAATCAAAACCATAGAATGATAGAATCATAAAATACACTGAGTTGAAAGGGACCCATCAGGATCATTGAATCCAACTCCTGGCCCTGCACAGAACACTCCAAGAGTCACACCATCTTTCTGAGGGCATTGTCCAAATGTTTTGCAAACCCTGTCAGGGTCTTTCCACCTTCGAGGGATTCTATGGCTCCTCACAATTTAGTGTTCTCAGCAAACTTACTTATTACTCCTTTGAGAATAACTGGTCTGCAGTCTTAGAATCCCTGACTGAAATGATTGTAAAAAGGTATTGTCACAGTCGCCATCTTCTGTGTCTTTCTTATAGAGGTAGTTTTCAGGAAGATAGTAGTTCAGCTATATTTCATCCTCAATTGCCTTTAGATCTCCTGGGTAAATACCATATGGTCCTGGCAGTTTGCTCCCGGGGGTAAAGTGTATTGCTGACTTGCCAGCTGGGGTTAAACCATCACAATTTGTTTTACAACCTCCTCCACAGACAGTTCAGTTTAAAAGAGATCTTCAGACTCGTCCTAGTAAAGGTGACTTCTGGAGTGTGAATTTCTTAGATCTTCCAGGCTGAAGAAATGTTTAAGAATACCTTTGGATTTTCTGCTGTAACTCCTCCTCTCATTGATATGTCAATTGACCTTAATGACTTCAAGGGAGGATCCCCACGCCGCAGGACTTTGAGGAAGAGTTTGCTTTTAGTTTTATGCGTTCAGCAAATAGTCCCTAAAACATTAATTGTTGGCCTGTGATTTGTGTCACTATGTTTAATTTGACAGTTTTCAGGTTTTCTTCTCTTTTGCTTGCTTGGACACCATTTTTTTGAAGGGTCTTTTCTTACTTCTTTCAGCACTTCTTTTGCTCATTTTCTGTCCAAATCAAGATTGTAAAATGACACAGGTAGAAAAACCGGAGAAGTTCCTTTTGTATATAATTCTTTTTAAAAAGTCTTTAACCTCCCCACCAACACATTACTATTTCTTTTATTGTCTTTCTTTACTACTTTTTAAAGACTGTTTCGTTAATTGTTTTCCTTTTTTGACATGTCATATATTCACAGTAATTTAGTTTATTTTTCTGCTCATTCTTTCCTTCCCTCCAAAAATTTCCTGCTCTTAATTTGGTATAAATTGCTGCATTTCTTTACTCTTTGACTTCTTTATTTTATGTTGGCTAGAATCTATGGAGCACATTTTTACGTTCAACTATGTCACGTACTAATTGCAAATGTTTAAAGTCAGGTAATTGTGATTAACAGGCAACAATTCATACATCAGAAACAGAATGTGTCATGTAAGCAAGAATTTTTCTGAGGTGCTGCACATAGTCAAAGTATATGCTGCAATCTACATACTAAATGAAAATCAATAGATAGCTATGAAATGAAAATACCTAGGGGAGACCCAGTTTCTAGTTAACGCATTCTCTTGGGGGAGTGCAAACATTTCAGACACAAACAAAAGCCATTGACTGAGAGCTGAAGAGAAACAGAATTCTAAAAGTTCCCTTCAGGAAGCTTATTGTTAGCACCCTACAGATAAACATCAGGCAAGTTTAATGTTTTCCTTCAATTGGCTTAGCCACAGAGAAGAATGGCTGTCCTAAGAAAACATGAGAGAAATGCCCAGCCTAAGATGACTCATGTAATAAGAACACCTCTAGTTCTTGCCTTTATCAGACACAGAAAACAAATTTTCAAAGGATGGAGTGTCTGAGATGACTGATGTAATGAATTACCTAATCAATTTTCTGCTGAAGGACTTGGCAATTTCCTGTCTAGACTATATTGTAAAAGTGCTTGATATTAATTTTCAGCAAGCAAAAGAATGCCTGTGACTATTTTCTGTTCACACAAAGCCTGCAGAAAACACTGCAAGTTTTTAAAAGGAGTACTGAGATGACTAAAAGGCAGGATACACAATAAAATGTAACATCCTGCTCTCCTTAGTGTTTCTGTTGAGAGCAGGCAGTGTTTCTTTCCAACTTATCAATTGAAAAAATTGTGATACTAAAGCCAACCTTGCCTCAGGTCCTCTCCTACAATCTCAAGGCTGCATGACTGAACTCTCCTATCTGTTATACCAAATTAATAGAACTATTTGTGAAACAAAATGCTTTTTGAAAGTAAAGGTATCACAATTTGACTGATAGGCTGCTTCCTTTGCTCAGCCATTTTTGTCTCTATTATTAAACTACAATTCAAAGGACAAATCAAGACAATTTCTTTTGTTTATGAACTGGATTTATCTCATTAAATGTACTATTACTTTGCAAACAATTCCATTTCTTTGATTATTTGTCACACACTTGTTGCCATTATATATGTTCTACTGGGTATTTGCTGTATCTCTCTTACAGGAGGATCACCTCTTTAATGTTATTGTTAGTTTATCAAAACAATTAATTATTGAAATCCGGCACTTGCGTGTGTTTTTTCCAATACAATACAGTAAGAGTATTGTCAGAGGAAAAGCCAGAAGAGAAATATTCTCCATCAATTCAAGGCTGAAAGACTGAATGGTAGAAATGCTCTGAAATTTCTTTTAAATGTTGAGAGTATAAATAGAAAGAGGTGCTAAATGCTTTTCAAATTAATCACACTACAAAGTAGGTTGGGTCTTTTGGGGGGTGGGGAGGAATGGGTATTGGGTTGGTTTTTTGGAGAATTTTTTAAATAAAACAAAAAAACATAACCTAGGTTGGAAGGGGCATATAGGGGTCACTTTGTCCAGTCTCCTGCTCAAAGCAGATCCAGAAGTCAGGTCCGAAGAGGATCTGCCTTTGTGTTTTCTGCATCCTGAGGCTGAGGTACTTAGATCTTGATTACATCTGCCCTTCTGACCTCCCAGCTTGGTCACCTGAAGGCAGAACCTGGGGCAGTGAAACACCAAGCTGAGCTGGGGACCATTAATGGGGGAGAAGGATCAGGCAGAATGGCAGATCCCACATACTTCTGCAGTCCTGGGTACCACAATCTTGGTCTCAGGAGCCAAGGAAACCTGATCCAGAGCTGCCTCAGAGCTGTGATGGTCATCTCCCCTATAATCTAAAAAGTAGTAACAAGGACTCTGTTTTAGGGATTTTTTTTTTTGAGCATATAACTTAGTACAGTGTTGGATACCGTTTGATAAGTGAACTTCACATGAGATAATCCAATAGGTTTACAATTTCTGAGCTGCATTTCCATAGGAGGTTTCCTTTTGGTGATTCAGTAGGTTGTACATTTCAGCTTGTATTTCCTTGCATTTGCGATAGTTTTATTTCACAATTACAAAAAAAAGGATCTTCACTGTAGGACCTGGAAAAGAGAAGAAATTAGAAAGAAAAGATCACTCATTAACAAAGGTTTTGTAATCCTATCCTGAAATTATGGCTATTGCTATGACCTTACAGAAAATCTGGAAGAGTTTTGCCCCACAAAATGTGGAGCTATTTGAGTTAGTCTGCAGACGCTAGTCTGAGTATATAAAACATTTTGAATGCCTGAGAGAGAAACAGTAACACACTTAACAGTATTGAGCACATTTTTGTCACTAAAATCTATAGATGTTATTCCTGACATATTTAATCATTCCTATTCAGGAAAAAAAAATCTTTAGGGATAACCATGCTGGAATAAAAAACATGTATGGACTTCATGGTTTAAGCCTGTGTTAATGAAAAAATTGAATATCCATTTCAGAGCTATTGGGAGTACTAGGACGAAGCTGTAAGATAGGCAGCTCTCTACTATTTCTGCACAAGCAAAGAAAGTTGGTTTCTGACTGTAAAAGTATTTTCATCAGCTCTAAAGATCAAGTTAAAAGGGTGTTTGAGATTTTTCAAACTTAATTACTATGTTCTGTGATGACAGAAGGAGTAACATAGGCTGTCAGCATACATCTCAAAATTAAATCTTCATGCTATGTAAAATAATACTCTTCCACTTCCACAGCACTACTGAGGACTTCCTGAAATGAAATACAAAGGAATAACACAGTTAATCTTATTCTGATATCAGAATATGATTAACTTCTTTTTCAGAAGAGGTGAGTTTAAGAATCAAACTTTCAACACCACTTTCCTAGTGAAAATTGTGTCCCAGTTATAACCTTCCTGTTAAAGAGTCAGATCACACTAAAGGAGCACCTATACACATCTTGCTCTTGTATCACAGGTGCAGGAACAGTGGTTCCTTAGTGCCAGAATGAGTGTGACTGTAAGTACCTGTGGAGCTAAAGTCAAGCTATGGTCAGCTGGTACAGCTCAGATTTCTATCCATCTTCAGGCAAAATCTATTCAGGGTGAATTAATTTCAGATTTTAGAGTTTGTGTACTTACAAATCTCTCAAATATTGTATCAAAATGCCTGCCTACTAATCTAGGAGTGATACAGCCATTACACACTGAATAGTGGCAGAAGTGTTGAAAATATGGTGTGTATGCATTAGGCAAATTGATTGGCAAGTCGGTGTCAGTGACATCTTTGCATTAAGCACATCCACACCTTGACTAGACTTGGAGGCAGTGGGAGGGCACTTCCAGCGTTCCAGTGGCAATGGTATATTACACAGGTTATCGCCATAAGAAAAGGTTAAATTCTGCTTTGTCTTGTGCATTATGCAGTCATTTAAATCTGATGGATTGAGCACAAACATGAATCAGAACAGCAGTGATGCAAGTACACACAGTTATGCTGGAGCTGAGCAGTGGGTAAGTTTACATCAGCTGAATCACCTCAAGAGGCTGCCTCCTCTTCCTTTCAGGTGCTTGGTTCCAACCCCTTGACTCTCCCAGCAGCATGCTGGTACAAGTACTTCTTCAGCCATTCATAGATCCAGCACAGATTCTGACTGAAAAAGTTGGCCTTTGATGCTGGAGTGGATTTTTTTTTTTTTGATATGTCAGTCCCCCATATTGTTCCCATGCAGAGCTGTGCAGACCTGAGAGTTGGCACAGGAGCTGAGGCAGCAGCACTGCTGCCAACATCAAATCACTGCCTGAGGGACAGTGTCTTGTTCCAGCAAAAGGTGTGTCCAATAGCCAAATACCAGTTACAGGGAAATCTGTCAAAACTGGAATTACATATGATATTTCCCATAACAGCAGAGAAAATTACTGGAATCCCTCATCTCAGGCAGCCGTTATGTGGTTGGTATCATCGGACTCCACACCTCCAGGCCTGCGTTCCTGCAGGTTGGCGTCACTGAACATCCACAGGTGGAAATCTTGTAAAACTGCCTTAGGAGAATGAACATGCATGCACACGTAACACACACTCATGCGTGTGCTTTCCACAAGTGAAAAAACTATACGAAACTTCTTTGAGGTCTGTGAAGCTCTATAAGAAAGGTGGCAAAATGTTTCAAAATAAGACTCAGCCACTTTAGCCTTCACATTCTAACTGACTGGTTGCAAATTTTTGGATTGCTAGAGGAGGAAAAGTATAACAATTTTTGTTGCCAAAAACCAGTGCAATGATAACACTTGACTGCTGTTTCCCTGATGGCATTGTGTTTTGTATCCTCTGTGCATGAAACAGCAGCAGCACATTAGGTGTATTACAACAACCTTCAGTAAGAGAGGATATGCACTTGTATCGCATAGAAAAAGTCTATGAATGAAGCTGATATAATCAACATCCAGTTTGAAGACACTACTTACTAAATAAACAAAACCAGAAACTAAATAGTAGCCAGTGCATTACTTTGTGCACAGATATTTTCAGCCATTGGTATCCATTTTATTCTGGACTTGATATTTTTCTCTTCTAACTTAGCAGAGTTCTGTGTCTTTTCCAACACAAAGCTATATGCAGACATGTACATTTCATCCTGATGCCAGTATAGATGATACCAGTATAGATAGCAGTAGATGATATCTCTGGAATAGATCAGAAGCTGAAGGAAATTGACTTCAATGTATCCCTGACAGTTTATATCAACTGAGAGACAAGATTGCTCTCTCTATGTGAAATGGAGTTTCAAAGACGCATCAGAACACTTTTATAAAATGGCCTCAGTTTCTTCAGCAAAGAATTATCTTTATACTCCCCATCAATCTGTTATAAATGGAATCACAAAATCGGATTAATATAAAAACAATTTATTAGAAAAAAACGATCCCAATCACTAACAAAGAGAGAAACCACAATAAGGACAGACAGCGCAGCGCTGGGTGGACAGGGATCTGTAACCTAAGGTACAGATTTCCCAAATCCACACAGAGAGAACTGCTGCTTGGGGTCTTATAGGGTTTTTCATGTCCCGAGGCAAAACAGGTGTGGAGCATAGTTCGATAAAGAGTCCAAATACAATGTTGAATGAATTTCTCGGATTCGTCGAGCCTTGTGAATAGCGATACGGGAAGGCTCTTTTCACCTGCGTATCAAGCTTATCAATTTTTGATTGCATTTGCGGGTGGGTTCTGGAGAGGAGTTTTCTCAGCCCAATGTGTCGCTGATCATTATCTTAGCTGGCCAACTTCTTTGTCCCCCTTGATGGTCCTGGTTCTGGTCCTTGTCTTGGGCTGATGAGAGGTTGTGACTTGAGCAGCCGCCTGACTCGAGAAGGAATTTTTAAACAAACTACACTTTTTGTATCTTTATACTAACATTAATAAAACATATATTTCTATATTTTTCTGCACAAATTTTTACCCCAATGATACATTTATTACAGCTCCAATAGGTGATTTTCAACTTTTTCTTTCATTTCTTCTAACAGCTAATTTTGTTGATCTTTTTCTCTTCAGTTTTTTGTGATATGAAGTTAAATTTGACTTGCCTTGTTAAGGTTTGTTCGTAACTGAGAGGTAAAGACATGCAGCAGTAGGAGAGGATCCAGGGCAGTTTCCTCCTTTCTGAGTTGGTGGGAGATTCTGCATTTTGTGGAAGCCTCCCAGCCTGCCAGAGCTGCCTTAGACAGTCTCTGACCTGGGTCCTGGCTCACTGTGCATGGAACAGGTGCTTCATGAGCAGATATACAGGACTCTACACTACTTTCAAGTTCTAACACAAACACAGAAAGGCACACTATTTCATAGACCTTAAAGACCAGGATGCAGTCTGCACAGGAATTTTTCTGAAACAAGATTTTGGACTCTATCTTTCCCATTTGAGTCTTGTTCGTCTTCCACAGTTATCTCCATTCATTATCCAGATAGCTCCATGTAACAGGAGTTTGAAAGGCTTGTTTTATGGTCTAGATTCAAGATTATTCTTTGTCCATCACACAAAATTTTACTATGTTTGGTACTTCTTGGTTTCTAAAAAGATACTATTTTTTACTTTTTACTGACCTGTGCTGATAACATGAGCGAGGCTTTTCTCAAATACAATACACCCAAGTCCTGATTTCTGGGTTCCTGTTAAATTCTTTAAAATACTGAGGTGCACCAAAGTAACTGAGCACACACTGAACCTTAAGCATCCTCTCAAAGCAACCTCTCTTCAGAGGGAGTCTTAAGAAACATGTTTAAGTCTATGTTAACAGCTGGTTTGCTCCCTAGAGGATATACTGCAATAGATCCCATCCTGCTCTGGCTGAAGCCAGTATAAAAGGATTTTGTCTAAAGCAGTGACTATTGAATTGGTCTGTTAACATCATTGCTTTGAGACTAATCTGGGAAAAAGTCTCACGTGCTTAATTTGACCATAACTCTTCAGAAACTCATGAGATTTTTCCTTACATGTTAAAATACAAGGTATCTTATATAATGAAAAATAATTTGTACCCTTGTTTTCTTGAACGAAATTTCATAAAAAAAAAAAGCAGCCAACAATGTACAAGGAAACTTCTTGCCCTTAGGACATCTTAAAATAATTAATAATATGAATTTATATCATCTTTGTTGAGCAAATATATTAGAACAAACTTTGTGCCATGGCTGTTTGGACCAAAATGATTAATCCCAGGTACACTGGCGGAGATCACCAATGCAAACTACTCTGATGGTACACCACCACCTGTGACTTGAGTATATTTAAAGTCACCTGATAAATTAATGGGGTGTTAGCCTAATTAATACTTGTGAAGTGTCCTGACTGCCTAGGATGAAATCTGTCAAAAGAGCACATGCTTTTTTCTTATTATTTTGAACAATGAAAAACAAAGAAATTTACAGAATTGCAAATAAGTGCTTGTTAATCAAGAGCTTTAATTAATGAAAAATAACAGGAATTTTCTGCACTACATCAGTAAATATCTGCAGAAGAAACAAATATTTAGGGGTTTATGTACAGTTATTAATCTCTAGCAGAAGTGCCATTGGGTCCTTAGCTCGATCCTCATTTCTCCTCAGCTACACCCTATTTTTCATAGCAGGTGTAAGAGGTGCTAAGTCAGCTCTATTAAAATTGAAGAGACTGATACATGAATGTGCTCCTTTCACTGCTGGGAATATGTATCTTTTTGATGTAAAGAATATAGAATCATTCAATATTTGTTTAATGGCCATGTCCAAAGAGCTCTTCACTAGTCGGCTCACTGCATTCTGTTGTAGTCCATAAAACATCAGGGCTTCTCTGCAGAACTTGTATTCCCATGCTCATTTTCCCTTTTACCACATGCTCATTTCCAGGTTCAGACATTAGGCTTCACCTGAGAGTGACAACTGTTGACACAATTTTACTGAAAGCTAATGGACCATCACATCCTATTGTGTAATTTTCTCACCATTCTTTGAATTCTTCAGGATAAAGGTGAGAATGGCTGCATAGCAGGCTGCCGGTAAACCTGCAGTCCATCTCAAAACGGACAACTTGTGCACCTGGATTTGGAGACAAATGTTTTCATTTTCATTTTGTAAATTCTTCTAGACTACGTTGGAGACCTAGCACTAAAACTTCAACACTGGCTCTCTGTGATCTACACCATGTGTTTTTTGGCAACCTGTCCCTGACACCACATTTTACTGCTGTGATCACTGCTTCTTTACCATGGCATGTATGAGATGCAGTAGAGACTTTAACCTGAGAGAAGGTATATCTTGCTTTTTGTCCACCACTATTATGCATGGTCATCCAAAAATGGTGCAGGTTATTATACTGAGTTTAAATTCTTAGAGATTTTTTTTTCTAGAATTTAGACAACAAGCAGTTGGCCGGTTCAGTCTACAAGACAATACACAGTTTTCCTGCTCTGGACAAAATCCACGTCCTAACTGCAGCAGTCTGAAGAAGATCCAAATAGAGGTGCCTAATATTCACTGTAGAGGGAGAAAAGGTCTACAACTGCTTTTCTCAAAATACCACAGATACCTTTATACCTTAATTTATCTATGTTAGTTAAGAAGAGGGAAGAATCTGGCAAACTAATGTGCAATGGCCTGCAAAGTATTTACTGCCTATACAAAGAAATTCCCACAGGGAAAGTTCAGGCTTTCAAGAAGGAATCCTGCAGGAAATAGGTCCTTATCCAGCCACAAGCACCACTCCCAAAATGAAGCTCTGTTGCTAAAGGGATCCAATATTACCGAGAAATTTATTTTTTACAGAGATATTCTTACCTCTTACTGTTTTCTGCAGATTTGTGAATTTTTTAGTGTATCTGTGGGTTAAAGGAACCTCGGCACTGGCCATATCAACAACCCAACTCTCAAGCTTCAGCTCTCTTATTTAAAACCCATTTTCTGACTGTAACCTCACTATTTATACGTATATTGATGCTATATGGGAAGAAAAATGGCCAGTGCAGTTTCAAATGGCACTAGTACTCCTTTCTTTGATAGATTAGTCAACAGAATAATAGATTGCAATGTAGGATTTTTTTCCCCCATGGGTTAATTTCACTCAGTTGTGTTCAATATTATTAGAATTGTTACCAATGCACCTGATGTATGGCCTGTGATATCCCATTAACAGAGTGCCAATCATGTGTGTATGTGTGCATGAATACTGGCTATTTTGTCTATTGTTTCAAGTAAACTTAAAAACTACACATGAAGCATTGCTTCCCCTGCAGCTGCATAGACCACAGACTCTTATTTAGTCCTGAAATATTTAGAAAGGTGAAGTCAATAGAAACTTTAACCTTCTGAATTGAAGACTCTTGATTTTATAGGCACTATGCTTATTAACTTGGCTTGGAACATATAGGATTGTGCTCTTCACCATGCTGCAGTGCTGCTGTTGAGGTTACATGAGGGTTTGGTAAGCATAAGACTTGTCTGAAAAATCTCCCAGCAGTCTCTAGCTCTAGTAAGACAAAGTAAATTTAGAGTGACTTTCCACCATTATATTGGAAGCAGGCTCTCTCTTGTGCATTTTACTAAAATAATTTGCAACCAAAATTAGCCTTACTGACAGAACTTCATTGTCACCTTGCTCATATCTTCTCCTGTCAGCCCTTGCTTTTCTTCACACTACTGGAACATATTTCTAATGTTTTTTCAACAGTTTGAGTGTTTATGAGATGAGATGAGATGCACTTCAGATTTTAAGTGGCAAATTACTTAATTATGGATATTTTGCTTTTTGAAAAAAACATTGCTTTTAAATCTGTTTTTAGGTCCAGGTTTTAGACCTTCATCTCTCTTGTAATCTATTGATTAAGGCTGCCAATTTAGTTCAACTAAGGATGCCCAAGGATACCAGTTATTTCAAAGTTTAAGCATTAAGATCACTAACATACTCTCAAAGTACCCACTTTAAGTCTTTGGCAAAACTCTTTTGTTTTCCACAAAACTAAGCAGAACCTGAAAGTTAGGTGTTTCTTGTCCCTGATTATGGCTTTTACAAATAATGTTTCTTTTCTGGAACTGTATCTAATGCAAGTAAAAAACAAAGAAAAGACCAATTGATCCCTCTAATTACATCATTAGCACCGTCAGAGTGTTTACCTGGAAGGTAGGCACAGGCCTGAGTACAGTCTTGATCTGCATGGAGAACTGGCAGCTATGACTGCACTTGGCAATGCCAGTATATACACACCCCTGGCAGCAAGAGAAGAAGCTATTTCCCACTTCCAGCTCCTTCCCTTACAGTGCAGTAAGTCAACATACTTAATAGACACAGGAACCTTTCATTCATGCTTGGCTGTTGATCTCTTAATCTATCAATAAACATATTTTTCACTAGGTTATAGGGGTTTGGGTGTCTCCTGCTCTCTTCTTTGAAGGTTTTCTCTTGTGCACAGATATGGAAATATGGCGAATCAGAGAGCATTTTGCCTAATAAAGTACCCATAGATGTCGTAGTCTTGGGAGGCTCCTTGGGTTGCCCTATAGCCTGTGGTTAACACATTTCTTTGAGAAACTGAAACCACATTTGAACTCCTGCTTCAGCTCAGGTAAAGGACTGAACTGTAGTTTGCTGGATGCCCCCATGATCTGTGCTCCTCAAGTCCCTCTGTGAGCAGAGCTCTCAATCTCTCAATTCTCTGCTGTGTTAAAAGTCACTGAAAATTACAGGCTTCAAATTTCTTCAGGAAGTTAGGAAATGTTTTGGATGTCATGCTGCTCATCGTAAGCAAAACCTTTGGGACCCAAAACAGAGTAGCAATAAAAAAGACATTTTATGTTCCACATTCTCCAATAAAAAAGGGGTAATATCTGCTTTGGAAGGAAGGATTCAGAGGAGTAACCTGAGACCTTTTGCTCGGGTGTACAGAGACATGCATTTGGTAAGGTCCAATTTAAGCCTCCAGAGCAGCCTCACCACTGCAGCAGTTCCCAGTGTGGAAAAGCTTCTTGCTTGACAGAGGATGGGTGAAGCCACAATAATAACCATTTGCTGTCTCTCCACAAGCAGGTTTATAAACTCTTTGGAGATCCTGGACTCCTTGAAGATACACTACACTCCTCCTGATCCAGGGAAAACCTCTCTGGAATACATTTCAGTCATAACTGTGCTAAATTTCTCTCTGTTGCCTTCATTGTATGATTTTGTCTCATATGTAATTAATAAGAAAATGACCTATGCTACTTCTCCCTTCTGTATGTCTGGGATAATATCAAGGCTTATTTCCTTTAGCAAATAACTTTACAGAGGGAGTTCAACTTCCTTGTTTCCCAGATTAACTCAGGTTAATTAATAACAAATTCTTAGTCATTAAACTAAGGATAATTCCTTAGGGAAAAATCCCCTTTTGTTTCATCTCATTCTTTTATCATTGTCCAAAGAGAATTTTCATTTCATAGTGACAAACCTGAAACAATTCTCTTTTGATTAAAACCAAAACGTTTTGTTATACTTATTCTCATGCTTCTGCCATTCCTGCAAAGCTCTGCAGGTAGCAAAACCCACCCCTAATCAGCCTCAGTCCCAACAAACAAACTGAAACTTGCCCCTTTCACCTCCCCCTTCTCTGTTTCCACAGACTGAGGACTACTTGTACCTGGCTTTTTGGAGCAACTTGTGAGTCAGGCATTGGAAGATCTGAATCTAGATCCTCTATTCAGAAACAACCAGTTATGGGAATCAGAACATTTAGTTTCAAAACATGTATTTTGCATTACAGTACTTTTGGAGGACCACAGTCAAGGAATGCTTGTGGAATACTTCAAGTGAGTAGAAGTGTCCCACGTTATTTATTTGTGATTTCATTTCAATAGATTTAGTGACATTTTGGCAGTGACTGATGATCTAGGTATTTAACCTGTCTAGATATAACACAGACAAAGTCATATTAATCAGCAAGTTAAATAGTGAATTTGTAGTAGAGGTCCTGCAAAAATATTAATGGCTAAAATATGTCAGTCTCAGTTCAAGTAACTCCAGTTCCAGGGATATGTGTACATGTGATGGGTGAAACTGTGTTTGTGAAGGAGGATCTTATAAATCTTATGTTAAAGCAGTCTGTTTCCACCACAGTATACCTTAATGTTCATGCGAAACAGGCCCTGCTCCTAATGGCTCTATCCACAAAAAAAAAATTCAATCACTTTGTGTTGATTGCTTGCTCCGGATACCAAAATCCCCTCTAAAAAGAGGCAGCTAAAGCTTTCAACTTTTGTGTTTCCTGGCACGGCACTGAGGGAGGTGAGTGAGGTTTGGGACTGCAAATACTTTCATCTGTCTCAAAGCTTGTTACAGAGGAAGTAAGGCAATTCACGGGGCAGAATACTTTGTACTCCTGGCAGCAATATCTTTCCTTGTTTAAAGCTGCCTTGTTTGCAGAAGGGCCACGCATGGGTGTATATGAAAGCAACTAAAGCTGCTGTTCACAAGGTTCCCTAAATACATTAACCTTGCCTTCGAATGGGGCAGGAATTTTCTTTAATTGTTACAGCAGGGGCAATGACATTCTTGAATTGAACTCTCGCTTACATCAATATTTAACTTTGAGGAAGGCTAGAATTCAGAGAGATATTGGGTTTTCCCCCTTGTTTTAATTGGTATCATCCTCCTCTCCCAAGATTCTTGAAGGTTGTAATGAGAAATATTTAGATCCCCCTTTCCATATTCACTGAATATACTGATATTATATTTTATTAAAGAGTCTCAGATAGCTTACATCCTCTTCTTAATAACCCTATGCATTACAAGCTTCTGTTTCCTCAAGCTACAGACAAATCCTATTACAGGGAGTAGATTAAACTGGGCCTTGACAGATCTTTGCAATTCACTGACAAAAAAGGACAAGTTGTCTTACTAATAAGACGACATCATGATCACACTAATATTATGCATCTCAGTGCTCCCAGATGCAAAAACTTTTATGCAAACCCCCTCCAGCAGGCACATTACCCAAATAAAACCCAAGCAATTTTCTTCTAACAATAAGCTAAACTATCTAGTAGAAAGAATTACTTCAGTTTCATATTGTACCCAAAGGAGCCATCAGTCAACAGCTGCATGCTTGATCATGCCCTCTGGCTCCACATCCGCAAGGGACCAGGCTCATCCAGATTTTCTTTTGCCACTATGAATGATGTGTATGCTTCTGTGTACAAACAGGAGCCCTGAACAGAGGGCAGAAACAGGGCTAAAGAGAGAGAGTACAAAGAAGTGTTTTGTTCTATTTTCTCTTAGGCTCCACAGTGTGGCAGAGAATAGATCTCTGGTGATGAATGCAAGGGAAGAGGTTCACAGTGCACAGAAAAAATAGCTGTACCCTTTAAAATGCTCTGAGCTCCCTAATACTGCCTAATTCACAAGGATTTTAATGAATATTTTTTTAAATCAACAGAAACTAACCTGAGAGATTGGGTGCTTGCATTCAGATTTCAAAAGTGGCCATGTGATTTCTTCAAATTATTTTGAGGTGTGCAAGGATAAAGGGAACTGGTGGCATCATCAAGAGAGTAACTGACCAGCTCCCAGGGCAGGAGTCTGGGAAGAACCTCATGCAGCAATTCTGTTACCCAGGATTTCCTCCTGGAGAACACCCATGACAATTAGTAATCTTTGATTCCTTGGACGGTGCTGCAGAGAAGTTAATAAAACCACAAATAGGATATGCTTCTGAGATCCTGCTCAGACTTTCTTCACGTTGCTGTTAAGTGAATAGGGCATAAAATTCTCATGGAGTTATTTCAGGCAGGGATTATGGCTGGATGGAAATTAGAGGCACAGTAATGAACCTTCTCCATCAATATAAGCCCCTTCCTTTGGAAAGATTTGAGATAAGTTATAAGTCTCAGGTACTTTGTCCATGGAGCTCCCAGGATACCCAAGAAATTTCATCTCTCCAGGCAGTCCGAATGTGCAGCTGAAAGAAGAATCTGTTCCTTATTGAGCAACTACAAATTTAAAATCTCTATTAACTTATCTACTGCTCTATCTTTACCTTTCTAGAATTATAAAATAGTACAGTGGTCGTAACACTTTCTTTACAAACTACAGTGTAGACTGTGCAATGAAGACAGGTAGAACAGAATGGCTTCAGGATAAATGAGAGAGAAAAAAAATAAAAAGAATTAACTTATGTAAAAAAATTAACTTTTTACCATATTCAACAGGTATGTCTGAGTCTCCACACAGGAGTATAGATCCATTTTTTCTGTTCCTTTTGATAGCTATTTGTTTTGTGACAGACTGGTAGAAAATTTATTTTCAAGTGCTAGTTCAATAAAATTTGGGCCAGATATATAAAATTTGAAACAAATATATACAGCAGTATAGGATCCTGTTGCCAGATCCATTTAGTTTTATTCAACCTCATCATGTTTAGCCAATTTTAATTATGTTTACTATTTAAGACTGGCAGTATCTTAGGTTTATTATTCTCCCCCTCATGCTAATCATCCTTGAGTACCACTGACTTGAGTTCTGTCCAATATTTTTTGTCCATGATCTTTCTGTAGACTTTTTTTTTAACAAAACATCGTATAAAAAAGTCAGGAATTCAAAGTCATGGTTCCCATGGTAACATTAAGTCTCTCATGTTCCATTATACATGCACTAAAAATAAACATGTAATAAAGTACTGTATTTTGTATGTCAAGGGGAGCAAGTGAATGAGGCCAAGTGCAAGGTCTTGAATGTGGGCCAGGGCAATCCCAAATACAGGCTGGATGTAGAATGGATTGAGAGTAATTCTGAGGGGAGGGACTTGGGATGTTGGTTAATGAGAAGCTCAAGGTGAACTGGCAATGAGAACTTGCAGCCCAGAAAGCCAGTTGTATCCTGGGCTGCATCAAAACAAGTATGAAATGAAGTGATTTTCTCACTCTACTTTGCCCTCCTTGGACCTCTCATGGAATACTGCCCCCATCTCTGGGGCTCACAACACTAGAAGGATGTGGACCTGTTGGAGCAGGTATAGAGGAGGGCTATAAAGATGATCTGAAGATGAAGCATGTCTTCTTTGAAGACAGACTGGAAGAGTAGGAATTGCTTAGCCTGGAGAAGAGAACACTTTGGGGAGACTTTACAGCAGCCTTCCAGTAGCAACAAGAGAGCTGAAGGACAATTTACAGAGACATATAGTGATAGGACAAAGAATAATGGCTTCAAACTGAAAAAGATTAAGTTTAGCTTAGATATTAGGAAGAAAATCTTTCCTGTGGGGGTGGTGAGGCAATGGAGCAGGGTGCCCAGGGAAGTTGTGGATACCCCATCCCTGGAAGTGTCCAAAGCCAGGTTGGATGGAACTTTGAGTAACCTTATGTAGCTGGAGGTGTCCCTGCACATGTCAGGGGTGTTGGAGCTGGATGATCCCTAAGGTCTCTTCCAACTAAAACTATTCTATGATTCTGTGAAATGTCTGCAACTTTCATTTTACTTGCCTGGGGTTTACAGATTGAAGTTCCCAGTCCCAATATTGCAGAAATGTGATTTTACACTGACACAAATCTATAACTTGCAGCATCTATTTACAGCAAGTACATACAATCTGCCGGATGGGCAGCACTGATTTATTTCAGCTGAGCTTGGGACCATCTGTGTGTGTACATTGGGGGTGTGCTGAGTCTGCAAAGGGGTAGGGACAGCACGTTCCTGTGTGTTCCTGTGCAGCACACAGGCATTCTGGGGAGTTCCCTTACAGCTTCAGCAGTGCCAGAAAGAGGGGGCAGGGGCGCTGCAGACCTTACTCAACCTGTCATTGGCATATTATCACAAATACCATCAGGAGCAGCAATACATTGATAGGTCAACCCACTTTTCTCTACAATTTGCAGCCCCTTGGCAGTTTGAAGGTATTTCTAAATGGAAAAATATATTTTAGAAGTAATTATAAATTCCATGTAAATTGAGACCTACAGTGTCTGGAAGAGCAAAATAAGGAATAGCAGCATGAGCAAAGATCTCCCCTTCATATTGGGAAAGGGAAGAAGTGTTTTATACATACTTACTGTCTTCAAAGGGACTAAAATAAAATCAAGAACTTGTGGGAACAGAGAAGGATTCCGAGATTTTCTCTCCAGTGATTGTAGAAACCAGAATCCAAAGTACATAAGCAGTTTCAATATTTCTTTTATATGCAAGGCATGAAACCCTTTATATGAAGGTATCCTCAAGATCATATGGGTGTCTGATGTTCAGTCACTGAGACACAATCTCCTTTTATCTCCAGAACGTGTTTGTACATGCTTGGTGTCCTTCATCTTAGACCATCTCATCTTTAAAGGAGGTGTTGTTTTCTCATGCACTGAAGATGCAGCCTGAAATACCACATGGCTCTAACTCATGACAAGTCTCTGAGATGCTGTAGTACTACTAATGCATCCCATAAACTACACTAATACAGTTTTGTTTGACCTTCAGTTACTAAATAAATATTATCCCATGCCTAGCTCCATTTAAAATAAATGGATATCTGAAGAGTAACTGTGGCATGAGGTGAGTTTAGCTTAAAAACAAACAATTCTTTGTGTTTGAGGTTGGGTTTTGTTTGTTTTGTTTCTAATGATCCTAAAAATGAACATACAGAGAAAGACAAAAACATGCATGGTTTTATTAAACGAGTTTAATGTAATGGCTGTATCTTAAGAATATGATTCCAGTCCTACAGGGCAGAAGCACTTTCTGAACATTTCCATGTGACTGGTATGATGTTTGGACTCAGTCAAGTACATTTTGACTCCGAAAGTAGTTTTGAGTCCATTTGCTACACCTCTAACATGAAAAAAGGACATCTCCTACATGTTTAATGCCCAGATTATTTAGAGGCCTCTGAATTTGTGAATGTGTGAAAATCAGATGCATGAAATGCTTTGCTATGAGTCATCAGAAAGGAGAGATGATTTTAGAGCTCTTCATGATGCATGCTTGTGCTAATGATGATGGGTGAACTTCTCTCAAAAGGCTGTGTTAAAATTACACACTTGCAAAACAACACATGTCAACAGAAAAAAAAAAAACCTGAAATGCTGTGACCAGCCCAACTTCTCACCTACTTCTACAGTAATTCTAACACTACTTTCTGTAATACTGTAATTCTCAGGAGAATTCATGATTTTTCACGGCCTTTGTCAGTTAATTTACTTAAAAATTAAGTAAAGAATTACTTAAATAATAAGTAAAGTTAAGAATTTTCTCACATCTATGAAGCCACAGAACTCACTGGGCAGGTTTATGCAGCCATAAAGATCAATTGAAAGGTGTATGTCTGTGTTGGGGAGTATGTGTATTGCTTCTATACCTTAGAGGCTAAAACTTTGGGGTTTTTTTTGACAGAAAGCACACACCAAATATTTAGAGCAGTGACATTCTATGTAACCGGCTCTACTGATATAGCTGAAGTTTTACTGATGATTGGCACAAGTTTTCAGGAAACATAATGCTAGACTGGCCCCCCTGGAGTGTGTACCTCAAATGAACTCAGATGTAGAAACATTTTCCCTTTTCCAAAGAGAAAACTGTGATGGCAGCTGGATAGTAGAGCTGTTTCACACAGATGTTATTGAAAGCAGGGTTTGCATCCTAAATGCAAATCAACATATGGCATACTAGGTACAATTTTATTTTTCTATCTTTGCTGCTGCTGTCTAAAGTTATTTATTGCTGGCAAGGCTGAAAGAGGAACAAGCTAGAAAGTATTCCACAGCAATCGCTGTGTAGGACACAGGGATATACTCTCTTTCAAATGGATGAAGCATTTTAAGATACCCCCAGTGTTCTACATGTCTAGTGGCATGGATTGCAGGTTTGTCCTCACTTGCTTCCCTGCAAACTAGGTCTGCTGCAGGTAACTGTCAGATAAGACTTACCTGCAGGTACTGCAGTGAAATAGAGAACACTCAGTTACCTTCTGTTCCTCTTTGGTAGAAGATAGTGAGAAGTGGTGATATCTTTCTGGTCCAGTTAGCTATATCCTGACAGAGGTCCATGCTAGTGATCACTTAGGGAAAATAAAACCAAAAAACCATGAGAGTATTTTCTCTTTGTCTGTTGGACTCTTTTAACTGTACAAGTCCTATCAGACTAACTGTAAGTGTAAATTCAGTGTAATTAGATGCATTTTAACCCATGTCACCTAATGCTTTTATCCCATCACGACCAAGGATATCCCCAGCTGGGATAGCTTTATCACAAAAGCCTATGCAGCTGGGATGCTTCTGTGAGTTAAGGCAGTGCAAACACTTGGCATATAGAGTCAAGTATCTGACAGGAGTAATCAGTCAGAACTTGGCTTATGATTCCCTTGATCAACCATAAACAAACTACCATTTTAACAAAATTTACATAGTGCTTTTTAAGGGAAATTCTCCATCCAGTACTCCTCCATCTCTACAGTACTGACCTCAGCTATAGGGCATTCACAGTCTCCACATGTCCTGCTGCACTCCTAAAGTATTCTGTAATAAGATGTCTTTTCAATTGTTTGTCTTTCTGATTATAACAGGTGAACTTCTCCAGACTTTGCCTCTCAAGGTATCTCATTACTTTCTTCTTTGCTCTGAGACCCACAGACCTTACTGGACATCCATCTCCAGTGTAGAAAAAAGCAAGAGGCTGTTGCTCTGCACCCATCCTGCTCATCTTCCTGTACCCTTTCCAACTTCTGCTCTTGGCATTGCATTTGCTTCCAACACTCTGGAAAACTTGGTAAGCTTTTTTTTCTTTTCCTTCGATTCTCATTTTTTATGGTTTCCCATCTATTTACATCCTCTGGGAGACTCTTGCAAATATCTCAGTCTCTTACTCCCAAGTTCCTTACAATTCCTAATAAGAAAATGTGGGTATGAGAACATATTAATTCACTGATGCTTGTGCAATGTATGTTTAATTCTTTCTTTCTGTGTATCTAACACTCTCGTTTCTCTGTAGTTCCAGGGGAATATATCATTTTTTCATGAGATCCATGCCAAGAACTACTTATTTTAGTTCAGATCATCTGATTCTTGCTAATTACTTAAGGGAAAATGATCATGTAAGAGACACCTGAAAGAAGTACAGATGAACTACTGGACCTTAAATGAATATTTCAGAATATTATAATTGAGCAGTGTACATTTGTGACATATCAAATCTAGTAATTATGTGAGCACCAAAGTTAGATCGTTTTACATAAAAAGGGCTGCTGCAAAGGTTATGCGTGTTTCCTTTAAAAGTACTAGAGGAAATATGTGTTTGAGCCAAATACAGAGAATGAGAAACTTCTGAGGAAGAGTTAAGTAACAGAAACAAAATTCCAGTGTTGAGAACTACTTGCTGGTACAGAGATTCAAAGTGGAGTAATGAGGTCATTAATTTTATCTTTCTTTAGTTTCTATGCTTTGTGGGTTTGGTTTTTTATACATATTTGTGCAGTACCTAACTATAAGTGGGTGCTTCTGTAAAGCAGTTCACAGTCAATAATGGATATCTGAGGAGAGGCTAATGCAGAGAAAAGAAATTACAAACAACTCAAGCAGCTAATATGTTGACTATTAATTAACAGGAGTGATTCATTCAGTGTTGTAGCCAAACATAAAACCAGACTGGAAGATAGATGAAAGGGCAATTTAGCAAAAGACCATAACTTACACAGTTATCAGCTGCAATATCTGAGACCTGGAATGCTGGCCTAATTACAGATCATCTGGAAGGCATCAGGGCTCTATCCTCTACAGGAAGTATTAATAGAAAATTACTTGCGTTTCAAAGCCAGTAAGCCCATCTGCAGGTCCTATATCAGCTCCCACCAGACATATATCATTTTACACATGGGTGGTCTGTCATATGATGATAGACTCAATCTTGACAAGAAAAGGGATAGAGAAATTATCACTTTGTGCAGATATGACCACTTGTGACTTTGGCAGGTGAATCCAGTACAGGTTGCCCAACACCAACTTAATTGCAAAAGATAACATTTTCTTCAGTTCTTTCCTTTTCATAAGCACCAGCCAACACACTTATCCTTTCTGTGTTAACTAATCCCCTCTCAGATTATGATTCCTGCCATATTGTGTCCATTGGGACCAGCCATAGGTGACATTAATATTCAGTGGCACTGAAGCTACTAAGCATTCATTCCTTTGCATAGCAAAGCAGTGCTGAGTAACACTCTGCTACACACATGCAGCTACTTGCAGCTAAGGTATTTTTCATTGTCAGCAAGCTCGTCACATTTCCACCCTTTTACTAAGGTGATATGTATGCATGTTCAAAAGCAAATGAAAAACTCTTCTGCCAGGATACTGGCATCTTGGATTATGAGCAGAAACAGTGATGAGCAGGTGGTTTGAATACCAAGGCTTTACCAAGCTTAAAAAAACATAAAAAAGCTTTAACCCAGGGTTAGGATATTAACACAATTATGTAGGATGATAGTCCCTCAGACCATGGCAGGGACTAAGCCAGTTTTGAAGTCAGTCTCTAGGATATTCAAATCTCATCAAACCATCATTTCGATATTTTTCCTCCCCAAAGGCTGGCCATTGACTATTTGACTGTGGCACTCAGGTGAGGTGTTGTAGCTGGTCACAAGGATTATTTCTAAACTTGCTCATCTTGATTCTCTTGTAAAGGAAAAAATCTCTGTTCTTGCCTCTCAGAATTCATCTGAAACAAAAAGCAGGAGGTACTACTACACTAAACAGGGCCAATGTTTACTCACATTTATGTACAAAACAGATGCTTTCCAAAAACAAAGTACAAGAAGGAACACAAACACCTAGTTGCAAGATCAATCTCTAGGCTATGTTTCTACCTGCATGTCACTGAAACAGAAAAAAAAAAGAAATCAACGACTACAACCTCACTTGAATAGTAAAGAACTAGCAGAAGTGGAATCTGAATATTATAACTACTAAGGAGAAACAGTAAGTTTCTCAGTGTGGGAAACTTTTTTGTTTGTGTTAATTATATTAATTAGAATTAGAGCTTCCACCACTCCAATTTCTTGCAGCTGTGTGGTGCTGGCTGCTATTGTTAGCACTCATGAAAAATACTCCAACAGAGGGCACCAAGAAAATTACTTACAATCTGAACACCCACACAATCCTGTCGCATTGGAAAGACTGCAGACAGCATAACTAATAAAGTTATTGTGCTATTTTGAAAGAATAATAGCATGTTTGAAGAGACCACATTAACCCTGTTGTAAAGTATTGATTGCACTCTGTAGTAAAGGAAATGAAACAACAAAGACATAGTGTTTTAATTCTTTTCCTGTTTGCTCTTGCTAGTTTTACTCTTTTTCAATTTACACCTGTATTTCAGAACACAGAGAATGTATCACCTATGGTTCACAAAGGCAGTTTTATTTTCATAAACACTTTTCAGCAACTTGATGTTTTTAAGATTATAGTTCAATTCAAGCAAGTGGTTGTGAATGTGAAAGAAATTCCCATCTAAATTTGCTTGAATCCTGTTTATCATGTTTCCTTCTCTTAAAAAAAAAAAATAAAAGTCAATTAAAATGTCAAAATATGTCAGCTGATTGGTTCTGGACATTTCAGTTTTGACATGTTAGCAAAAAAAGGTATAATTATCATTTCAGTCTGTAAGAAAATGCTCTAATTTCATACCATTGCATTACAAACAAGCAAAGCAAGTAGTGCCTTCTGCAACAATTTGCTGCTGTTTTGAAAGCACATCTGCTTGCCTACATCTAAAATACAATGCCACAGTATCAAACTGTTATAGATCAGGCTGAGGCAAATATTCAGGATGATTTTAAGATTTAGCATTTTCACATCATTTAAAGCACTGGTCCTTTCATTAAAATATTCAGATTCAGTTACTTCTACTAGATTTGTTTAAACCTGATAAAAGCTACTTTCTTATTCTGTGCTAAACTGTGAATTTAAAGGCAAGAGGAAAACTCAATTAGCAGAGAATGATGGACAATACAAACACCATCTTTTATAAACACCAATACATAAAAATCAGTTTTCTGTCACATTGTGAATGAACGAAATTTGTAATCAGCCTCTGAGGTGATTTCATATATATATAAAATCACTTCACCTTTTTTTTTATATCTCTTCAAATGGTTCTTTTAAGAGCATGATTCCTGTAATTGCATTTCCTTCCTTTTCTATGAGAGTATCTGTAAAGACATTTGGCATCTCATCAGCAAAAACAGCAGATGGAGAAAGGCCTTCCTACGTGCTCTGTCAAGGGAATTGCAAGTTTAGGTGGGGTTTTAATAGACATCAAGGATTTACTGACATGCCAAAGATTGCATGCCTTCACTGTGCTTATTATTTGTGCCTTTCTCTTTTAATAGAAATGAAAACAATTACTGTGCAGAAAACATTTAGCTTCTCTCTGAGAGTATTATAGCATATGGTATGGGGGATGTATAGCTGACAAAATGGATGTAAAAATGAAGCACACACACTTCAGATGATGCTAGTTGAACTAAATTTATGCTTGAAATTTTAACTGAACTGATAGAAAAGTTTACAAATAGCAAAAAACTTCCTACGTAAAAAGATCTTCAAATAAAATATTAAAATACTTGTTAGTGAGTTTGGCTTAATTTAAAAATGGCCTTGGGGACCAAAGAACATTTAAAGAGACAACTAAATAAGCACTGTAATTATAAGAATGAAAATCAACAGAGTTTTTCTGAATAACAGTCCTGTTATCACATGATACCACATGAAATTGCAAACAGAGCACATACTTTTCTCAGTTACTGGGAAAAGAGATTTTCCTGATAGGACATGAAGTTCATAGATGAGGCATGAAGATATTTGTACCGGCCATTGAAGGAGGGGGAAAAAACCCTTTTGGTTGGAGAGAAAATTCACAGCTTATATCTTGCATATTTCTCAGGGAGACATAAAAAACCTGTGTCTGTTGATTTAAACCCTCAGAAAATTCACCAAAAAAAACCCCTAAACTATCCTGAATTTGCACTTTCTGTGAGTAAATAAATATGCTCCCAGTAAGTTCATCAATGTCCTCAAAATCCTGCAGGACATGAAGTCAGTGTCAAAATTGTCCATCAGGCATAGATGTGAAATGCTTGGGTTGGTACAGATTTTGGAGCTGGATGAAATGATTTTGTAAAGGGCCTTCAACAGCCTAGTCTCTTTCAATCTTTCATGGTACGAGTTCTCTCCATGTCTCATAGAACAGAGAGAATTTCTGTCATGCTCTAGAATTCAGTGAGGAAATAAAGAAATGAGATAACTCAGCATTAGGTAGATCTTCACTGACATGGTGAAAATATTCACATCCTTGCAACAAATGTTATTTGTAGAAAGTGGGAAAACAGAAAGAAAAAAAAATCAAATGAGATTTTGGAACTTTGGGAATTACATAGCATTGAAATATTAGTTACAGTGTTATAAAAGCACAGGGGAGTTGTACAAAGAACATTGCAGCTGCAGGAAGATCTCTTGAATCAGGTTTCAGACAGCTCAGTATCTGGGTGCACAGGGGAAAAACACAATCTATTAATTGCAATATTAATCATATATTACCACTGTAGTATTGCAAGGAAGCATGTCACCTCATGTCCAAGACCAAATGTCAGTAACTTCTGCAGCTGCTGAATTCTTTACACCAAACTGCTACACAACCTTATCTTCAGGGAGAAAAAAATAAGGGTATATTTCAATTGGGCTGCCTGAGCAGATCCCTGACCAAAATTCACAACCATCACATGATTTTATACTCACTTTCTGAGTACTAAGCACCAGACATAGAACACAAAGAAAGGTCTTGAGGAGTTTCTCTAGTAACCTTTCTTATGCATGTTTTTTCCTGACTTCTCTTTATCTTTGATCCCAAGTTTAGTCCAGCCTCGATATCATCCTCTCCCTCACCAATGCCTGCTGTCCAAGGACAGCTGCATGCCCAGCCAATGTTCTCCTTTTACTGCTCCCACCCCAGAATGATGATTTAATTTTGGCTTCCCTGAAACAGGAATGTGCTGAGAAACCAATAATTTTCATTTCTGATGTACCCCTTCCCAAAACTGTACTAAAGCATTTTACAATCTGCAAACCTTCTAATCTACACCTTTGAAAATCTTTTGCAGTGATCAGTGTGCAAATAACACGCTCACATATTTAGGGTGCTCTGCCCACTACTCCTGAACTCACTGAATTTTATAGCTGCGCAAGAAAAGTCACAAAAAACTTGTGGTAAGTCCCCATCCATTTCAAAGAGGCACCAAAGGAAGGAAATGAATGTGATCAGTCCCACGTATCATCAACCAAGATTGCTTTCCCCATACAAACAAATGCAGAAAATAACCTCTTTCTTTTCCTTTCAAACAAGGGACACTCAGAGTAGCTGAAAAGCTGAGGTGTTTGGGTAAAACACATTGAGGCATTTGTATATGAAATACAGTTCAAATACAAACCAGAAAGCTGATATTCTCAGACCACAGAACAGATCACAGAAACTGCCATTGCTGTGGTGGGTAGCTTTGGCAAAGACAAAGGATTGCATAACCTGAATAACTAAAACAACCCTTAGCATCCTGTTTGTTTCCCTGGCCATGCAGAGTAGGGCTGAAATACATTGGTAAGATATCTCACGGAAAGTTGCATTTTTGTTAGTTAGGCTGTACCTGTACTGGGGATAAACAGAGGGTTTTCAGTCTCCCAGGGCTGTCAATCTGTCATCTTACACACAGAGAGAGAACAGGTTTTGCCTTTTAAAAGAAAGAACACTGTGAACAGAAACTCATCATTAATCAAGCCTTATTTCTCTGTGTGAAGAAAAAAAGCAAAGTCAAGTCACTGTCTCCACATTTGGAACTCTATTCTACTTCACAAGCTGTGGGTAAAGAATTTAAAGTAGGACCAGAAAGTTTGTCCTTAGAGAGAGGAAGAAGAAACACTTAGGTCTCTGTGTGGGATATGCTGGTCTGTGGAAGTTGAATAAACTTGTCTGATACACAATGCAATGACTCACAGAGCTTGATGGAGGAGCCCTGTATGCTATCCATCAAACATTTGCTTCAAGACAATCCTTGAAACTTTGAACACAGCAGGATGAGTAGATCACAAACCTCTCTGTAATCCCTGCATGCTGTTAGGCACTCTACCTGCCTTATAGCAACAGTGGTTATAAAAAACCCTCCATGTGCTAACCTGAAATAAACTAATGAGACTGCTTATAATTTATGACTGGATAGGTAGGCTTCCACCTTGTAATCCAGAAGACTTGTTGGAGTACTCATTGTAAGTGTAAGCCAACAGAATAACCTATTTCCTCCAGGTGTTAGAAATGTAGATTTCATTGTAAATCAGGCATGACTCAAATCCCTGACAGTTGATGATTAAAAAATTACAGTAAAAATAATTTTAACTTAAGTGCTTGCTAACAATATATTCTTAATTATTTTATTACTGACAACCCTCTCTAAGATCTGTAATATATAGATGAAACAGTAATTAGTGTAGGCAAAAGCAAAGACTAATTTAGAGAGATATTAGCAAGAAAAATTTTTGGAACTTAAAGGTTGAAACATTTTCAAAATTAAGTTGATTAGTCATTGAAACCTATTAAGAGGCAGTGTTGGTTAAAGACTTAGACTCTACAAAGAAGATTGAAAGCTTCTTCAGGCTTTTAATTTAGCTGAACACAAATGTGGTCACTTAAAAGAGGGTATCACTGGATGACACTACTACTGATGCTGTTACACATAAAGCACGCAAATGATTTGTTCTAGTGGCCTTAAAAGCTAAATTTTGAAATCTCAACATTTTTACCATTTTGAGTGATTTAATATGTATTCTTCTCTTCCACATAGTTTGAAAATGCCCTCATGAAGGGTGCAGGGCAAAGCAGGGAAGCAGGGCAGAGAGTTATGAGACCTGGCCCAATCTAGCAAACTATTATCATCAGGCATGATGAATGAGGCTCTGATTTCAGTGGGACTGTTCACAGCACTACATGAAAAATCTCTGTTGCTGGACAGAGCTTTCATTGACTATGTAACAACCAAATAACTGGACCTGAAGCTCTACATCATCTGAGTGCATTGAAAAATAGAGGGAACATATACTCTCTAATCTTTATATGTGTAGATGTTACTTGTAACCTCAAATGCAAAAATGTAGGCAGAAGTGAGACTTTAAGCAGGCTATACTCCTTAATAAATGAAATACTTAGCACTCTGGAATTAACAATTCTAATCATAAATGCCAGGCAACCACTTTTGAACTGCTACCATAGCTAATTACTCCAGTGGGAAAGGAAACAGCAGAAAGGGCATTTCAGCTGTGCAAGGACAGGTTCTCTCTGAATTTATATTTTGTCCAAATAAAACCTGTAGCTAGATGGAGTTCATGGGAATCTTAACCCTTCCTTCTTAGGAACTGAAATGTTTCTGATAATTGTATTTTTCTTCCTACCGAATAAGCTAGTGATTTTCTCCAAGATTAACATAATTTATATTTATAGTTTTCTTTTTTTTTTTACTTTATCATTGTCTATAAACTCTTCTAGGAAAATGATTTAATTATATTGTTGTCTTAGTGGTGTTATAACTAATCATTATAGTGGTGTCACATGGTAAGTAGTCATTAAGTGCTGGCACTCAGGTGGGCACTGAAAAAGGAGTAAACAACAAGCTACCTCCTGTCACTGGGACACCAAATTAGACAAACATGCCAAATTATTGTGAACAGGACCCAAGAGGTATTATGGTATTTCCTGGAGACCAAAATATTCCTGCCTGAGAAAACCTGAAGATCAGGTCCACTAGAATTTACTATGAAACATTTTTTTGGGCTCAGATTCATTCATAATACCTCCTTTGAGGTGCCTGAGACTGAAAGAGAGCCCTGCTCTTCTTTGGAGTATGAGCAGCCAAGAATGGGGAGGAGCAGACTAAAATGTGGAGGAAACCAGGCTGAGATCCTATACATTGCCTCAGGTTTCCTGTACCAGTTTTGAGTTAGGAAGATAATGAGCCACCCAAACCCAAGCTGAAGGTGAAAACCAGCCAATCCTTCATACAGAAACACCACCTCATAAACTGTATCAGTACTATAAAAATGTAAGATTTCTGTTTGTATCCTAAATATCCCTTCCTAGAAGGGATGGCAGTTCAAGAATAGAATGGGATAATCCAGAGTGCAACATTAAAATGTCTTGATCCAGTTGTCAAACCTGGAGAAATTACCTTCTTGTAGGCCAAAGGTAGATCCATAAGAACATTTCAACGTGCAAATATTGCTGAGAACCTGAGGACTGCGATTTATTTGAGGGAAGTGGCATCTGGGACGAGTTAGGTGAAACAAAGGATGTCGGTCTATTTACAGAACATAAAATGATGGCAATGTACAGTATATTTGTCACAGATTATACAAGTTGACATTGTATCTGCTGTAGGTATTCTAGAACTGTCCTATTGTCCTCTAGTCTGTCACTGTTGAGATAAAACAGACCGTAATCCAGCTCAGCTAAGTGAAAGCCGTAAAAATAATGAATCACCCCAGCACAGACAGAAAGAAAAATCATCCAAGTTCATCATAACATCTTCCAGATTATTCTACATAAAATGTAAAGTAATTTTCCTTTCATCTTTATTGAAAAGAAGAGAGTTTCAGAATCCAGTGGAGATACGTTTTTAAAACTAAAATAAACAATTGGGCCAGGTAAAACAATAATATGACATTCATGCCTGAATAAACCTTTCTTTCAAGATACAACAAATTCTATAACAAGCTTTCAGGGAAACTCCACTAATTCTGGTCTACGAAGTTTTTTACTTTTCAACATCCTCCAGACCCAAATAAAATTATTATTAAATGCATAACAGAATCCTGTTTTGGGTTGCATTTTATTCCACAATGCTTTTCTCTCCAGCTTTTCTGATTTGTTCCTGTGAAGTTATTCTAGAGAAGGATGAAATCTTCCAGGTATTACACAACTGAAACTGGATATAAGAAATGTAAGTTTTAAATTTAGAACTAAAAAAAAAAAGAAAAAAAAGTAAAGAGAAGAATAGAACAACTTTACACACAGCTTCAACATCCTGACATACAATAATTCAGAGTGAGTCACTTTCCATCCAGCAAAGAGAGAGTATGGTAATTCAACTGCTGATAAACTCTTTGGGCAGAAGGTAGCCTACTTTGGATAAGATACATATACATCTATTCTTGCAGTAGGTAGCCTTTTCCATTTTAGTAGCTTATTTTAAAAACTGAGAATTGAAAACTTCAGCTCTAAAATGAAGGAAGATGAAAGCAGAAACTTAGGGCTTTATGGTAGATATCTGAAAGTCATACTGAAATCTTGGAGTTAAAATACACAAAACTGAGGTAGTAATATTCTAAGAACAACCAGAATATAGCTGTCAGACCCCAGAGACAAAGTCTTTATGAATCTGTAAGATTCATCTGATGAGACTTTCCACTTTTGAAGAGAAGTTTAGCAGCAGACTTATGAAAGGCTGTTCTAATAGAGAAAGCATTTGTGGAGTGACACAAGCGATCGCAATACCAGACGTCAGCTATGACTTGTGAGTCTGCTGAGTTTATATTAATGTGTCTTGATTAATTTCCCTTGGGGATGAAATCTTCCTGAAACTATAGATGAGATGACAACCATGATTTTTTTGCAATTGTTTCTGCAAAAGTATTTTCAGAGCATTAACAATTCCTCTGGTTTATATGAGATGAAGAAATAATTCAATATCTATTCCTCCTTCTTTGAGAGGTCAAACATCCCTACCCCAGCTAACAAATTTACATCACAGGCTGAAGAAGAGAGGGCTATATTTTGTTTAGCATCTTCCCCTGCCCAGATCTCCTTTTCTCTCTGGATAGTATCAGAAAACCTCTGCCAGAGAAAACCTCTTTTCTGGTGGGCTGTCACTGATCAGCAGTATAGCCACAGATATGAAGTGCATATAGATGGGACCCAGTTTTGCTTTCAGTTGGAAGCCAGTGAGATTGCAAAAATAAATATGATTATAGTCCCGGACTTAAAATATCTTTAATCATATTCCTGTTCCCTTGAGTATGGACTGACTGATTGCAGATTCCAATTTTTATTCCTGGCTATCATTAAAATTTGTGAGGGTAAGGTTGAATCGTATACTGTGTTTCTTCAGCCTCTTTCTTATTCAAATCATAGCCATCTCTTGGTTAACAGGAAGAACCTGAATTAATTCCTTTATAATGGATAAATGTGCCAAAGCATTGGCTAATGTTTTTTATATTGTCACTTATTCATGGTTGTTTATGCTCAGGGGTGTTTTCTTTAGACTATTTTATATTCAGACAGACTGCTCAACACCCTCATATGTATCAATTTCCAATTAACAAGAAGAGGTGGAAACAAAAATTTGAATCTCACAGAAATTTGGAACACACCCCTGTAAAAGCAACAGTTATTACAGGGAGACTAATTGCTCTCCTCCAAGCCAAGCATAGCTTTCTTTCATTTTGGTAACAGATTTTACAGTAATCTGTATAGGACATTTATGCCTGGATAAGCCAAACGAAGTCACTACCTATCCCATCACACCTGCTCAACACTAGAGAGTTCTGCATTACTTAAAAGTCATTCATGATTGATAAGCTTTACTTATTTCGCTTCAAGATTTTCTGATGTAGGTCTTTTTTCAGGTAAGACTTTGCCAATGTGTGCTGTTGAGGATCTAATAGTAATCTCAAGAACGGTATATCCATTAAAGGAAGGAAGACTGAATTCTCAATTTATTGTACTTCTAAATAATGAATATGCCTCCAAGCCCCCTTAATAAACTGATCACTGAATGTAGCACAACTGGACATAGCAGCACTGTGAGAGGTCTTGAGGCTATGAGTGACTTGTATGCCATTATTCTCCCTAGATAAATCACACCATTCACATGAAGTTGTTGAATTTTTTGTCAGTAAAGGGGCCCATGATTAGACATTTACAAATGCATTTCAGATGTCTCTTTCTATGAGATGTTTCCTCCTCCTCTCTTAAACTTCGAAAAAAACCCAAAACAAAACAAAAAACAAACAAAAAACCCAAAAATGCCTGGAAAAAGAGATGTCCTAGAATCATAGAAAGGACCTTTAAGATCATGCAGTTCTAACCCCTCTCCCATGGGCAGGGTTGTCATCCACCAGGCTAGGTTGATCAGGGTCCCATCCAACCTGGCCTTGAACACTTCCAGGGATGTGGCACCCACAGTTTCTCTGGCCAACCTGTTCCAGTGCCTCATCACTATCACAATAAAGATTTTCTTACCAGTATCTAATTTAAACTTAGTTTCTTTCAATTTGAAGCCATTTCCCCTGTCCTGTCACTACATATTCTTGTAAGTACTCTCTCTTCATCTTTCATGTATACTGTCCTCTAGTAAAGGAAGGCCACAGTTAGGTCACTTCTCCTTTCCAGGCTGAACAAGCCCAATTTTCTTAGCCTGTCCTCATAGAAGAGGTTCTCCAACCCTCTAAATATCTTGGTGTCCCTTCTCTGGACTTGCTCTGACAAGTCCATGTCCTTCCTGTGCTGGGACCCCAGAGCTGGATGCAGCACTGTAGGTGAGGTGCACTCTCACCCCTCTGACCAGGGAGGAGCAGAGGGGCAGAATCCCCTCCCTTGCCCTGCTGGCCACACTGCTTTGGATGCAGCCCAGGACGCAACTGGATTTCTAGGCTGCAAGTACATGTTTCTGAGTTATGTACAGCCTCTCACCCACCAGCACCCCAAAAATTATATTTAAGTGTTTCAAGGCCTGTCACTAGACAATTCACAAACTGCATGGTTTTTAAAGGTTCTCGAGACAAAATTACCCAACTCTGCATTTCTTTTTTATGCACAAAATATCTCCATGCTTCTTGTGTTAATCACAGCATGCTAAGCCTGGGTTAAAGGTGGATCAAAAGTGCAACTTTATAGTAGCAGGGTTTTGATGTTTTGCATCATGCTGATTTTAAGTTTGTTTCTTTCATCTGTTAACTTTTTACAAACATTTTACTCACTGAATTTTAAATGTGCATGTCTACTCAAGCTACAAGCATATACAGGTTTACTTAATAAGGAAACAGAAGCAATACTGTGTGATTTATCCTCCTGATCACAGACAACTATTTAGCCCCAAAACCTGCTGCTAAAATGATAGCTCTAGAAAACCCATCTATATATTTTCCTTTTATATTCATTTTTTCATCAGATTCTTGTTTTCACTGCACCAGATTAACACCTGCAAGACCTCATGCAACTCAACCATTCTCTGCTGTTGGATCTCTTTGTCTACTGCACTTCAGTGGCAACAAATACTCTAAGGCCATCTGTCCATTTTTCATCACAGTTTCTCACGAATCTTTGCAGTGCACATTGAGTGTCTTTTTGGAGCTGTTCCAAGACCTGAGCAAACAATTTCAACTGAGCTCAAGCTCAGCTTTAGTGTTGTGGACTTTAAAGCTCTACATGCTTTCAAACCACTGCAAGCAGCAGGTAGAGGTACAATAATCTAAAAAAATTGGGCAATCAGTACAGCAGTGTCATGTACCTTTGCAAGTCCTCAGAAACTTCTAAAGTCTTTCTGGTGTCTTCTCCAATGGCACAAAACAATGTTTCCTCCTATGTTTCTAACGAGGAATATGAGCATGAAGCCGTGATGAATGGCATGGGGGTAGAAGTGGACTGGTAAAAGGCTTACAGGCAATGTGGAAAGGTGCATTTTCTTAAACACATACATACAGAAAACATGTAGCAAGAACTTGCTTAAAACCAAGCAGTTCTGAGGAATTTAATGCTTTCATAATCACTGGTCAATGAATCACTCAGATATGCTGAGTTTCAGCTATTAGCTGTCTTCCAGACACCAGCTCTCAGTGCTTTAGCCAAATAGTGTCTTACAGAACAAGACCCTATTGAAACAGAGACTTTTACAGAACTTTTTCTTTGATATTTAGACAAACTCAGGGACCAGTTTCTTTCTGGGCTGGACCTTGGCATGAGGAATGCACAGTACAATGTAATTTTGAAGGGATGGAATTCAGTGAAACAATTTATTTCAGAACAAGGCCATGCCTTGCTCCTTCTTGAAGGCTATTCCCATGCTATATTTCAGATGTCAACTATTTTGTCTTCTCAAAGAAAAAAATAAGGCACTATTTGACCAATAACAGGAAATGTGCTCTTTTTAAAAGAATCACAGGCTATTTTATCAAAACTGCAGAAATGACAAGCAGACCCAAATAGCATCCCATCTCTGGAGAGATGGTGGAAAGTTCCACCCTAAAAGATGAACATCAATGAGAATGGTGGTCAAGTGAATGGGAGGCTCAAGATGGGAAATTATAGAATGATAGAATAGACTAATAGAATCATTAAGGCTGGAAAGTACTTCCAAAACCACCAAGCCCACTCTTTGACCGAACAAAATGCCACACAGTAATCTCTCTAGTCATACAAGCTTCTCACTAGCTTTGATGTCAGGGGGCTGAAGAATGTGAGCAAGAACTGCAGAGATACCCTAGTCACCAGGCAGTTCACCTGTTGCGTGTCCTGGTCTCACCATGTACCACAAGTAGCTGGGTGAATGTGGGATGCTCCTAATTGGAAGGTATTATTCAGGTCCACCTGTGCACACATGATTTACTTCAGTGAATCCCCATACTTTTTAGACCCTCTGACTGCCCCACATTTGCTTCCAAAAAGCAGCTGTATGGGGGGAGGTTGTTGAAAGGCATCAGTAAGACTCTCAGCATTGTCTCTTCCTCTTCAGTCCATGTATTCATGGTTTCTTAAAACAGAGTGTTGACTGCTGATTCTCTGTGAAATTAGCATGTTCTCAAAAAGCTCCTGTGAGTACTAGGCTTTAAAATAACACATTTAATTGAAATTTGAAGTATATTTCATAGAGCTATTCTTTTCAGAAGTCAAAATACAATGAAACCCCTGCCATGGGCACCAAGAAAGCCTCAGTCGATATTATTCTCAATATTTTTTAGGATCTCCAACCTTGAAGAGCCAGAACTTCAAGGCCCGGGATCTTGCTAAGGCTCACAAAATAAATGAGCAGATTTTCTCAAAGGAAGCAAATGTGCAGAGGGGTGGAAAGTTGGATGGGAGCAGCAGGATAATGAGAATACTTGACTATCTTTTTTTGAAAAATTTCATTTAAATCTCTCCAAATCTCCTTGTGCTCTAGGACAATGGTTAAAGGTTCCTGAAAAAGAAAAGAAGGAAGGGGGAAATACTTTTCCTAGTTAGGAATAGGTAATTTACTATAAGGTATCTAGACTTTACATATCGTTCAAATACCATAGGAAAATGCCATGTTAGGTGTGGATTCAATCATATAGCATATTCTATTCTATATATCATATAGAAATATTGCTAATATAAGATATTTTACTGTGGAATGATATATTGTGCTAGACATCTGTCAGTCGTTACAGATAATTAAGTGAAGTGTTTAAAAATATGTTATGACGGGCTTAGCAACACCCAAAATTATAATGGGAAAGTTTTAACTGGGAATGCAAAGAGGGCAGAGGCATCTAGTAGAGTTTCAGAACCAGTTTCTTGAAATTGACAGAGATTTATTTGGCACTTTATTTAGATGTTGCAATTATTAAGATAAAGACTGTACCTTCCTTAAGTTCCAAATAGCCCTTGGGCTGGAGGGAAAGATGTTACTGTGGGGTGTCTCCATCTTTCTGCTATTATATTAGACTTGTATTTAGCATACCGTTTGTTAGCTCTGACAGTTTTTAAAAGACACGTGACAGGTAATATAGATTTGGTTGCTCTTAATTGAAAATGTGAAAACTGTAAAACATTTAGAGCTCTAAAAATATAAAAGCTGGAGTAAAAATAAATCCATTCATGTCATATAACATAAAAAATACCTCAAACCTGAAGTGTAAGTATTTGTCAGGATGCCAAGTACAGTAGAAGGACACAGAGCGAACTACACATAATAGTTCAACAGATGCACACACACCTGAGGGAAAAGTGGAGTCACATGCAGATCTCACCCCTCCTTCTCAAGCCTGAACTCTCTAGTCAAAGAAAGAATAGCAATCAGGATACTTTTCATTGCTTTTTAATAGCGATGGAATAATGGGAAAGGATGAAATCTCAAGAGACTCCTACTGGAACATATGTAAGCTATCTGGATAAAACCCAGATGATTGTACATCATCAGAGGGATCCATCACCTCAGAGCAATGAAATAAGCAACAACCTGGAGCTGCACATCCACCATCACCTAACATCCTCTCCCCCACTCCAGATATGGCAATCTGCAGTGCTGACCACTGGAGAGCTGCAAGCCTGTCATGGAGGTAAAGGGGAAGGAGACATTAGTCTTCCCCTCCTCTGCCCTCCCAAACAACTCACGAGTTATCTGGCTTGAAGTGAATTTTACAGTGTTTGTTGTATAGCTCCTAGCATGAAGGCAGGCATCAGATACCCACATACTCCCTCACACCAAAATGACTTGGTATATCTTTTTCATTAGCAACAGAAATGATGATGTATCATCAGCCTCAGAAGCTGGGCTGGCACAATTCTTTCTTTCACCTTGCTCAGAGAAATTTCCCATCTGGTACATGGCCCATCCTTCCTGAAATACTGGGTGTCATGAGATCATCTCACACAGCTCCCATTCTTCTTGAAGTTCAAACAAAGAATCAGTGTTCACTGAAGCACATCATTTTACAGCTCAGGGTAAGCATGCAAGTGGGTTTTCAGCCACTCCACCCAAACAAAGGACAGGGTTTTCCAGGTGTAGAGTTTTTTTAGTGTTGGGTGTGTGTGAACTACATGGTATTTTGTATAACACGTTGTGATTCACTTTTATTTTTTTTGCTGTGAAAACCTGAGGGATTGTGGGGCTTAAAAGTACACCTATCAATTGCCAAACAATGGCTGGAAAGGATTTTGAATCACAGCAAACCTTTGATGAACCTGGATTGAATTTCGAATTTGCAATAAAACCTGTGCGTTTCCAGTGGTTTCGGGTTCAGTTGTAATCATTATACAACATCTCTAATTACAAGTTGCCATGTGAAAAATAAAATCTAATTAAAAAAATGTTAAAATAATTTGAGGAGATTATGTTTATTTAAACATAAATTCCAGCACTGGTGACTTCATCTGTTATTCCAAATGATTTTTGGAGTTCTAAGCTCTGGAAGCGTAAGGACCTGCAGTGCTTTTAGAAACAGAGAACGAGGCCTTTATTATGGGGCATACCTGGGGTCTGGATCAGGAGACAGTATCCTTTGTCACAGCCCACGGGTGTCAGAGTCGCACAGCTGCACACAGACCTGTCTGAAAGGTCAGGGAGTGATCACGCGTGGAAATGATAGGATAATGGCAATACTGTTTATTAGCATTCCAATTGAGAACAATAAGCCTTTACTGGCGTTAGGAGCCAGACAAGTGTTGCCAAAGGAAGCAAAAATACGAATACGAGGATGCAGCCAGGCTGTTTGATGCGCGCTGATAATACCACGCTCGCCACTCGATCCTATACCGCGTTTCCAAGAGCGGGATGAGCCAACAGATCCCACCCGAGGCGTGGGGACCTTCCCCCGAAACCAGCGCCCGAGACCCACCGCCCCCGGCCGCGCTCCCGGCCCCGACCTCCGGCCCCGCCGGCTCAGCCGGTGCCCTCTCCCTTCCGCTCCTCTCCTTTTTCTCCTCCAGAAGCGACAGGCTCCCCTCAGGCGGGAGGTTGAGAGCGAGGGCTCGCACAACCGCCTGTAGCGGCTCCTGTGCCACCGTGCTGAGCCGAGCCGAGCAGCACTGAGCCGGGCTGCGCCGTGCCGGAGAGGGCGGAGGAGAGCCGAGCAGAACTGTGCCAGGGAAAGCCGAGCCGCGCCGCGCCGCGCC